>VZRH01003704.1:282397-414607 GCA_013397555.1 Urocynchramus pylzowi | reverse complement strand
TAGAAAACAAGTGAGGCACACAATATTTATGCTACTATATTAATCTTAATCCAATAAAATGACCACATGATGTATACTGAATACAATACTTACTGTTCCTGACAAGAAATCATGCCAAACCAAGAAAAGGTTTGCAGAACCATACAGACATGTTAACACATATATATATATATATAGTCTGGCTTGAAAAGCAGAGTTGTCTAGGCAAACTTCAGGGTGCATATGATGGAGTGAATAGGGACAGGTCACAATCTCTATCAATACTGAATAAATTTTAAAAGAGCACGAGTCTTAAGACCTCTTGTAGTAAGCTGTTATAAAAGCTTTACAGGGGAGCAGAAAGCAACTGAACAATTTAGTAGAGGGAAAAGGCTTAAAAGATATCACCTCTGACTGAGGGGTCCTTGATTTTGATTTTCCTGGAGTCTTGCATGGTAACCCTGGGACGCCTGCTTTGTTCTTAAAGTCTTTCAGAGACCTACCTTTTTCCATCCCAGAAAGAGGACTTTGTGTGATGCTATTCTGTGGCACTCATTAGGCACTGTTGAGCATTCAGAACAACATCTGAAACCAACTGTGTTTGAGGTAGCATCAGAACAACTGTAAATGTGAAATGAAGTCTGCTAGAAATTGGAGGACTTTTTGCTTCAGCTGGTTTTTTTCATCCAACTGAATTTAAGACACATATCCTCTCTGACCAGGGAGAAGCATTCAGATTTATAAGGATGGGTTTCTCTTTTACTTTAAAGCCCTACCAATGCAGCAAAATGCAGCCTAAGAAAACATAAAGATCAGCCTTTTTGATTTCAGATTGGGATTTTTCTCTGTCCAGTAAAACCCAGCAGCATTTTGCCTGTATTATGATTTCAAGGATAAGGTGAAATTACAGTTTCTCCTTTGGAAGACTGTGGGCTATTATCAACCTTATACTTCATTGCAATCAATGCTAAATTTCTTGTTAATATTGATGAATTTAAGTAATTCAGATAATTGTAGTGTATTTTATTTCTTTTTTTGAGGTCAAGAATGGCCTTAAAAATGTTGAAATAACATCTCCATAATTGTCACTTGAGAATTAAAATTGATTAGTGTAGCACTGGACTCCAACAAAACTCTGCCTTATTAAAATATATAAAACTGGAAGCATCACAATTCTTGTAATTTTTGCTGTATGCTCATTTCACACAACTTAGCCTACTTGGCACTCATTTTACAATATTGCTTCTCTCACTCCACACTTTCTCATCATCCCATCCAGAGATTTTTCATATCTTATGAAACCAGCTTTAGCTGGCCTCCTTAGGGACATGACTCTAGAATATGGAAGTAAATCTTTGAGACACTTATGAAAACAATTAATCATTCAAATGATAGGTTTCCAGGGTCTTCTGCAAAGTGCATAATTGCTTATAAATCCTACCACTTGGTCATACATCACTTTCTAATTTAATGTTCCTCTTTTCTACTGCTTTCCACATTCTCTGTTTTCTATTGCATCTATTTGTTTTGAATATTCAACTTAATTTTTTAATTATTCTGAAGTCATACATTTTGCAACAAATTGCAAGCTTTTTGGTAGATCAGTTCTGGGTAGAAGCATTAACTTTTAATTTAGATATCAAACCACAAATGTTTTAGTGCTTCTGAAGACATTAAACTTGTCTATTTAAAACTGCAATGCAATACATATATTTATGAATTGGTTTCTAAAATGAAATACTATATAATAAAAAACTGATCTGTGTGTGTCAAGTAGATAGTTTTATTTAAATATTGAAAATCTTTACTTCCTCAAATTGTAAATAGTGATTGTTTGATTTGCTCACATTTAGTTTAGAGATTAGAAATAAAGAAGTTTTACTGAAAAGTAACTTCAGTCCATCTATTGCTGTGATGGAATGGTGCCACACCCTGGGGAATTTTCTCAAAAATTGTAGGTTGTGTTGTGTGAGACTTATAAAATTTTAGTAGTGGTGGCCACTGCTGATCTGTAATGATACTTCAAAAATCATCCATGTTTTTTGTTTGCTTCTATGTCTTTAAACACACTTCCAGTGTGGGCAAACCGACAAAATCCGTTCCTAAAAAGCATTTCAGGAACTTCTTTGAAGAAAAATGAGTAACACAAAGTAGTATATTTTGCAAGTGACAGTAAATGCAAAGCACAGCAGGAGGCTTTCAAGTATGGAACTGATGGATGACAAACATGCTACCCAAAAAAAAGTGTATGTAATTGAAGCTTTAACTTTTTGGAAATGTTGTTGGAAGAAGTGTATAATAAAAATTCTTCACATTGCTATGTGAAAACGAGAAGAAAGTGATTCTTCTGGTCCCCAGAAAAACATAACTGAAATATCTTCTAAGAAGTGATAAGCACAGCTAAAAGATTTAATTGAAGCTCTCAGGAAGAAAAGAGCTGCTGACACAGAAACTGTCATGACAAATTATCTCTTGAGCAATCTTTCAGAACCAGAAAATGCACAGTTGACTACAGAAAATGTTTTAAAATTCTTGCTGAAGACCATTAGCTAATCTCGGCCACGATGTACATTTATACTGTTCAGCATAAAGTCATGCATTCAGAAAAGCTGAAACTTTAAATGATGTGTAAAAAGAAGTGTGTTTCTTTTAGAAATGTTTTGTGACTTGTATGGTTCTTTAAAAAACTTCTGTAAAATCATCATCTTTTACATTTCAAGACTATGATAATTAATATCTCAAGTAAAGCATTTTGCTGTTTAATTACAAGTTAATAATCTCAATAATCATTCTACAAATGGTATTTCTGCTTAGTGACAGAACAATTTCAGGAAAGATCAACAACTCATTTCAAGAACATTCATGGTGACAGTCTATATTTAAGAAAATCATCCAATAATTCAGGTTAGGTTTCAGACTAATACACTGGTTATCTCCAGTTTACATATGAATTCAACACTATTGAAAGAAAATATGTTATTGCAATCATTAGGAAGATTTAGAAAAAAAGATTGTATATTTCACATATTGGAATCTAAATTTTTGTTGCCTTAAAAACTGTTAATGATTTAGCCAAACTCTTACTCCACTAGTGACCTAATAATCTCTAAATAATAGATTGAAATAGAAAGGATGCATCTTGCCCATGAGATCATATGTCCCATTTTCCCTTTTGGAACATTTATAGAATGATGTCAAAATGCTGTTGTTTGCAGGGGTGAATATTTAGTTCAGACACAAAATCCTAAAGACTATAATGCAAGAAAAGAACCTTTCAGATAAAGAGATAATAATATATATACTGCTGATATTGCAGAAAAATCAGCATAGCATTAAAAATATCCTCATATACTGAACTTTTGCAGGCCTATAAGAAGCAATGTGGTTGATGCTGTGGACATTACAACATTGTCAGTCACAATGAAAAAAAAATACAAAAGGACTTTAAATATTTTTTCTAGTATTAAAATTTACTTCTGTGCTGACATTAAATCACTAAGTAAGAGTTTAGTAACTTTTAATGCTTTAAGTGAAAACTTCCTAAGAGAGGGGCTAAATGCAGACAAGCAGGCTGACATTTCAGCAGGTCATTGACCAAAGGCTCTTGTTTGGATTTCCAATTTAAGAGAGAGGACAAACACAATTACACTGTAGTAAGCAACTCAAACAACATGATAACTTTCCTTCTGTTATGTACATTCTTCAAATGTTCATAAACATTCACCTTTTACCATTTGCATCTGTTTAAGTTCTATTGATCATCAGAAAACTAAAAATTAGTGATAAGGAGAACTTTTTAGAGACATATGCATGCAAACAACACAGTAGTATCTTATTAAATGCCCACTCAAAACCAGCCTCCATTTTTAAATTTTAGAAATCTCAAACAAAAACATTTTTCACAAATGTATTTCTCAGTTTGAAAAACCTATAGGTGAAAGCATTCAAAAGATCAGCAACTTAGCTAAGAAATTTTCTAATTAAATTAAAAATATAGTATAGTTTACAAAGAATCAAAAATTACCATTTAATTTCCTTAGTTGACTTCTTAATTGAATTTAAGACCTGGGAAAACAGGTTTTTCCATCTGCATCCGACAAAAAATTTCTCATAGACTTTATGAATGAAAACAAGCCATTCAAGCAAAACAAGCCGTATTAATAAATATGTCATAAGATAAATTCATCCCTGATGTCACTTTAGAAAACACATTCAATCTGAGAATGAAGGACATAGAAAATATATGTAGTTATGAGTTTGAATTATCTGGAACACTGATTCTAAAGCAATAGAGAAACAATATTAATGTTTCATTTTTTTTGCAGAATCTAATAGTGTCAGGATGCTGTACAATTTGTCTTTTGCCTGGAATTTTTAAACTGGTAGAAGAAGTATGCAAGATCTTGTTTTTACAAAACTGTTATATATCATTCAGTATTCTTTTCCCACATTCATTTTGCACAATACAATATAATAACTCATGTTAATTGAAATAGTATCCTTGTGATTCCTGGGTGCCACCTTGGTACGGCAAAAATGTGAGTAAGTTAAGCTCTAGATTAGAGGAAGGTTTGCTATGGTGCTAGAAGTTTGGAATTAATCAATTCCCATGAAGTGACTCCTTTCCCAAGACTCACTGGTTCAGAGCTCTTTGAATTGTCAACTCCACTTTGAAAAATGGGTATATCCATTAAAAATCCAACTAAAAAAAAAGACAACCAAAAAAACCACCCAACTTTATATCCTTTTAAGGTACTTAATATCTCCACTGGAGAGGCAACAGCATCAAATGCAATTCTTCACACTCTTTTGCTAAGGGGAAAAAATTTTTTTTAAGATCCAACTTTCAAATAAAATTTCCACTTTGAATTTGATACAAGGATAAAAGTTTAGTGATGTTGCTGATGTTACAATGTATTCATTTGTAGCCATAATTTACTGCACCTGAAGGATATAATACTGTAACATGCACACCAATCATATTTTACATCTTTCAGCTTTGCCTGTTCCAAGTCCCAAGTATCTAGCTGTATGTAATTGAAACCTTCACCTTTTGTCACTCTCTGAATCTGCTTAATTATATTTTTATTTTTAGAAGAATGCATTATTAAAATTATTACTACAATAATTATTCTAAAGTTTTGTTGCCTAATGCTGTTGGTGAGTGAATCAATTATATAATTTTTAATTAAAGTTTTTAAAAAATTCCTCTGTGTGTATCTAAATATGATCTAACCCTTATCAAAGGTTTTATGCATTAAACACAAAAAAAAGGATCAAAAAGCAAACTCAGAGTAATTAGTGTCTGAATATTTGCTGAATATTTGATGGTTATTCAGGAAGGCAAGTTCTCAGTGAAAGAAGGTTAAACTACATCAAATAAGAATACTGCCCCTGTAAGCATCTGAATAATTCATTTTTCATATAGTCTGAAACCTGGAACCTTATTCCCAGATGTCAAATTTCATTTTAAGAAATGAAAATTTTATATATTCTTTTCAAACTGTTCTTCCATGGAGATAACTCATATACCTTCAAGAAAGAACTGAGTTACACTGGATAGCTGCGTTGACAGATCACAGAATGCAGGTTAGGAAGTCCCTTGATACAGAAAAACCACTTACTCTATTTCTTTCAATCCTATATAAAGAAAAAGTTAATTTTATTCAGTAAAGATGGAGATATTGATCAGTTTAGTTAGATTCATCATTCTGAAACATTAAGTCTGCCTCCTCCTCCTCCCTTACTTTTGGAAAATATATTGTTACTGGCAGAAAGACAGCCAGTTTGGGTGGATAGAAGTGGTACAGAACTTCAGAATTTATTCTCCACTGAGGACAGGGAAAAAGTCCAAATTGTGGAGGAATTGTATGATGGAAAGGTAAGACTGATGGGTAGGCTCTCCTCTTGCCTCTTGCTACAAAATCCATATAAGTTTATGGCTGCAAGATCAAACACCTCATAAGCTAAAAGTTGAAGAACTGAAACTCACAAAATTTTGGTTGTCCCAAATTTTATTTAAAATATAGTCTTACGTGTATGGATTAGAATTGCATCCCTATTCACATCTGCCCTGTTAATCACCCTTTCTGCTCCTAATCTCCTTCTGTCCCTTCCCCTACTATCTGATACTCTTTTCTTTGCCTTTCCTATTTTACCTCTGCCCCCAGCTCCTCCATTGTGCCTCATGTCAAGCCCAGTCCTGCTGACCTTTGCCCGTCTCAGCACATGGATGTCAGAGGGAGAGTGCTGCACACACAGAACAGAACCTGCCTCAAAACACTGCAGATTCCACGGGTTCTCTGCAGCTGGAAGAAGAAGTTCTAACAAATGTTATATTACCTCATGATCAGGATTGATGTACACCAGGTAGACCAAAAAGCTATGAAGCATTTTGCTTCAAAACTCTTAACAAGTCTCCAATGCAGGAAATTGATTTCTGCCAGCCTCATCAGAATATTCCATGTTTTAACAGGGAAAGAGAAAGGCATATATCTGACAGCAGAACAACCAGTTTACCTGATTTAAAGCCTCTACTCTAAAGCACTGTGAGTCAAAAAGTTTAAACGCAGGTACTTTAAAGTAAGCAAATATTTGTGTTTTCATGGAGGCTGCAAAGTCCCTATAGAGGCTTGATATAACAATATACACTCACAGAGACACACACACACAGCTTCAGGCCTTCCCAGACAGTGTAATGCTCTGCCATGGAAGTCTGTTAAATGTACAATACAATAAGATGAAGTTTTTTAGTTGCTATCATCATCATCATCAGCAGCATCATCATCATTATCATATCCAGGTACAAAGGTTGCTATAAACATAAGCTGTTTTTAAGCAAAGCCATATAAAATGTCTTTCCCCCCCCCCCCTTTTTTTTTTTGGTTCATGAGCTGTTGCACTGGTAGAGATATTATAAAAGAAAGGCCATTATGAAATATGGTTTAGGCCCTGTTACTCCAACTAAGCTAGCAGTCAGCTTGTAAATTCTCATGTGAAAAATCATAAGAACAAAAGCAGTTAGCACAATTCTGGTAACAGAACTGTTCACACCTGCAAAAACAATAAATCTATCCCATGAGAATCAGTGAAGAAGATATATAAACAATTTAAGAATAGGGAATCTTAGCACGTACACACAAAACCACTTTTTAACCAATGAACTGAGTGGCAAGAAAACTACTATCCAGTTGAAGTTGGACAAAAGGTCTGTGAAAACTGTATAAAAATGAGTTATGTGAATAAAGAATTAGCTTTTTCTGCATGAAGAAACTGAATCCCATTTCTTTATTATTGCAAAAGTGAGCCACTATAGGAGAAGTAGAATAGAAGTGCAAATAGAAGAGTCTACTCTCTGAGATTCTGATCCATCCAATGTTATGAACATCAAGGTTGGTGTCTCCTGTTGTTTACAAGTTGTAATGCATGCTACTGTGCTGGAGAAGAGCTTTTCAATATTTATGGGTGCTGATTTACAGATGCCCATAGTTTCTTTCTAAACTTCTAAACACAGAACTAAAATTATATTCATTGCACAGCTGCATTTTTAATTCATTTCAGAGAGCTGTATGTTTCTTAATAGCCACCAAGTCCTCATCTGGCTTGAAGGCTAATGTGAATATAGGAGCTAAAATCTTGTCATCCTTCCATTGTAAGCCACGGGACAGGACGTGAAGCTGTCACATTCTTTTCTATGTGCAAAACCCCACACTTATGTGTTACACTGTTAAAATTACAGTGGAAGGAATCAAGACAGTGGAAATGTTGGTTCGTGTATTTCAAAAGAGATTAATTAATTTTGAAGGGTAAAGATCAGAATTTTCTTTTAGAGCAAGTTCTAAAAGGAAATGTATATGATACCATATTTTGAAATATAATATTAAAAATAAAAAAAAAATCTGTATTTTATATTGTATCAGTGTGCCTCTGGTTGCCTCTCCAATTAATTTGGAAATATTTTGCTGCTGCTGTTTCTTTTTTTTAGCCTTTTTTGTCATTGTCTTATGTCTTTAAGTAAATGGGAAATACAGTAGGTGAATAGCTTAACTAAAGGAATTTAAAAGGATAAATTAGTAAAGAATTTGAAGTCTAAATCAGATGGGGCTGAAAAATGTGCTCATACAGCTCTGTAGTATTAATTTGTCTACACCCTGCTGTACTCTTGCTCCAAATCAAAACTAGCTCATTAAAAAAGACACCACGCTTTTGAGGAAGAGCAAAAGGGTGGCACAAATTATGTATGAGAAAAAGTGTAGCATTGTTTGAGTTTCATTTTTCACTATTTGCTGGTAATTATGCTTTTGTAGTAACTCTAATGAACAAAATTTATAGAATAGATAGCAGCTTAATCTCTCAAACTAGAGAATTGACTAGAAGAAAATATACAAATATGTAGGTAGGTACATGAATCTTTTTTCCAGGAAAATTATATGGGTCATTCTTCCACTTTTTTGAGGTTCATTGTACAATTGCAAATATTTTTTAAAAATTTTTCTAAAATTTGTAATATATTATATTTTTTCTGAAATTATGTGCCTTATCATAGTAGNTGTAGGTACATGAATCTTTTTTCCAGGAAAATTATATGGGTTATTCTTCCACTTTTTTGAGGTTCATTGTACAATTGCAAATATTTTTTAAAAATTTTTCTAAAATTTGTAATATTTTATATTTTTCTGAAATGATGTGCCTTATCATAGTAGATCTTTTCCCATTATTTTTATATATAGTAAAAAGATTAACATAACCCCTATATTAAAATTCCACTTGTCAGGTTTAACACCAGCAGCATGTCTGTAGAAGGAATTATCAAATGGTACAGATTTTACTGTGCTTCACTTGATTTATCCAAAGTTAAACTTCAATCAATTAAAAGATCAGGCCTTTTAGTACCAGCATCAGTGGGGTCCACTACCACCATTAACTCTAAAACCTGCTGACTCTTTCCCAGATTTAATTCCTTTTTGAGCTGAATGCACTGGTTCTGATTCTGTCCCCACTGCACACAGAAAGAAGAAGCACACGATAGCACGGGCAGGATCCTGTGACAGAGTTCAGGAGCCCTCGGGGTGGCAAGGAGGGAGGGAAAAACATTAAAACATTAGAAACAACACTGAGTTAAAAATGAACCAAAAGTAAATACACTGAATAAACTCTCCTTTTCAAGATTTCAAATAAAAGTTTCAGGTTACCTGAAGAGTAAATGAACTTAAAAATATCACTTCCCTTGTTATTTCAGGTTTTTGTACAAATGCAGGTATGACTGAAATACCTGAAAAGGTTTTACTTTTGATAAAGATATCTTTTTTAAAAGATAAACTTTAATTGAATTCCAGTAAAATCCAAAACAGAATGAGTGTTTTACAGATTTTGTAAGACATCTCTTAAATTTTTCCAATTTTTCATTACTTAGTATATTACTTAGAGTAAACATTGTGTGAACAAAAGGAGCTGCAATATCAGTATCTCTTAAAAAGGAGATGCAGCCATGTCACTTGTTTTCCTCCAAAATGTTTTTGTGTTTGAAAATGCAGCTGTCTCAGACACTACAATAGCTATACCAGATGTCTATGTTGAACAAACCAGTGTAATTTCAGTGTGAAGATTCTTCACAGTCCACAGAGAGTATCAGCCATTATATATATATATATATATATATATATATGAATTTTACTATTTTACTGATTGGAAATAATTGAATAATCTACTTGTTTAATAAAAGATATTTACTTATTGCCTTAATCCTGGATTTAAGAGTTTTATACATCCTTCCCATGATTTGTTTATGTCTGCTGACTCTGTCAGCATACATTTTTATCCATGTGAGGTTCCAACCCCTTTTTAGTCTTGAAAATGCATTTGAAATTGTACTCATTAGTATCAGTGGTGCCACAGGCTTGAAATGCACTTCCTAATGACTTACAACAGAGATTAGTTGGGATAAAGTTGCTAGGAACTCAATTCCTAATACTGTTGCTTTGTTTTTGAGAAGATTCTCCATGTTCTTGGTGATACTATTTTCTTCTCATTCAATTTATCCTCTGTTAAACAAACACATGTTGAAATGTGCAGCCAGTCCATCATATTTCTCCAGCTGCTTCTGACAGTTCTTATAATGCAGATACACCAACAGCTCTGGACTGCTGTCATTCATGGTTGCTGTGCTGTAAATGACAACAGCTATCACATAAGATGATAAAATTGCATGTAGTAACAAACCTATTTTTTTTTCTTTTTTCTGGATAGAAGCATGGTACCTTCTAAAACTGATAGCTAAGGTCATTAAAATAACGTAGCACTGTTAGAAAATACAAGTTTAACACTGTTAGAGAATACAGGTTTAAATTACTTTATAATATGTTGCAGAACTTTTTCCATGGGCTCACTACATTGAACTAATATTTTGATATTTATTTGAGCTTGGCTTTTCCAATTACAAGATTAGGAAAACTCATTTTCCCTTATACGGTTTCTTTTCTTTTGCCTCTAATGGGAGGAAGGAAGGACTATTCTCTCAGTTTTTCTTCAGGCTAGATCTATAAAGATGATGTGGACATTATTTTGCTGTCACAGATGACACCAATCTACCTGTAGATTAAATAAAAGACAAGAGGATGCCATACTACAGAAGGGAAAATACTGGAGGAGATGCAAGAAAGTTTTTCTAAAATACTAGTTGTATTCACAAATCTATTAAAACTGGCTTTGTACTAAAAAATGGAACCCATTTAGTTTGACAAACAAAAGAATATTTGTGCTATTACACAGTGCAACATATGTAAACTTGGAGTCACTGGTCACCCTAGGGAAAGTCAAAGCAAAGATGAAAGAAAAATCAACAAAGCATATAAGAAACACTGTGAGGGCACCTCAGAATGCTTTTAAAGATACATTCCCAAATGAAGAAGAAAGTTTAGACAACACAAGGTTTGGATTAGTGCAGCATACAACCATACTTTGGAACACAGACTTCTGGGACCATTGTAGAGAATGGTCCCAGGCTGTTAGCTGCCAGTTATGGTGATAAATCTCTTCACTACAGACTTGAATACAGTCTAATGATACATATGGCATAAACAATATTTTCTTTTCTTCATTCATATTTATTTGAAGCTTATAGAACCTTGAGAAAGGTAATGCAAACTGAATCAGAACAAAAGATAAAAAATGAGGGGCAAAGAAATCAGTAAGACCATCCCTGGAACAGGTCAATGCTCCTTGGTACTCTGTATAACAGCTGGAGTCAGCCAGGGCAAAGGGGAGAGGAGATGGAGAAGGAGTTACTGGTTATGATGCTTTGCCTGGACAGTTTCATCAGTTTGCCTGTGGCCATTCAGCAGATGTGCACTCTCAGCAGTAGCTGCTAAAACATATCAGGGAAAAACATACCCTACTGAATGTAGTGCTCATCTCTCTGCAGAGCCAGCTACTGAGATTCCAAATCTACAAGGTGAGAATAAGGCACAGCCCAGGAAAAGCAGAAGTGCTGCCAGATGCAGTAAACCAACTTCAGAGCACCACACAGATGGCACTTTGGAACAGACACTTGCATGATGCCATATCTTTGCTTCTAGGTCTGGGAATCCCAGCAGCTGAAACCAAACTGAGCAAGATGTGATGCTATGCAGAGCAAAATAGTTCATGTCCCAGTGATTGTACAGACCACAAGTAATCAGGTCAAAATCAGCTGTGAAGGAAAGTTGGAATTGTGTTTACAAGTAAGCAAAGATTAATTCTATTATATGCCATAAAAAAAAAAAAACCTAAAAAGATAGAGCAATCCTCTATCTGAAGCTAAACTTTAGCTGTAGAAGGAATTCAGCTTTGTAGATAGTGAATGACAACAAAAGACAACACTCTTTTTTGTATCAGTACTCAGGAAGTATCCAATGATTCTTCTTTCTACCCTTCTGGTGTCAAGAAAAATATGAATCAGACTATTATAATATAGTAAGGAAATAAATTATTACACTGTATTTGTCCCTTTTTTACTTTGTTTTTCAACAATCACTTTGTGCAATGAAGCCTTGACCTGGTGGAAAGGTTCTACATGAAACACAAAGCTCATAAATCTTGTAGCAACATATTTAGGAAAGGAATTTTTAAGAAGGGGTTATTCATAAAACTCTAACATGTAAACAGTGGTAGTGTTTCCTCACATCTAGTACTTAAAAAAAGATATCAACCAATAAAATTTATAGGTGGAATGGTTTATTCTTCATTATTCTCTGCCTCCATTATTCTCCTCTTAGCTACTCAGTAACATGTACCTTTAAATATAATAAGCAATCTTTTCCCAGAGGATTTTATATGATGGATTTTAATTTACTAAATCTACTTAACCTCCAGTGATTTAGTTATATGTGGAGTTGTTATATCTTTGTAGAAATAATCAAAATGAAATGTCTTATTAAGAGAAATTATGAGACGATTAATTAAAGAAACCCTTAATAATAATGACCCTCATTTCATCAGGTTCCCCACTTCAGCTAGAGTGTTATTGATTTAGAATACTGGTGTTATGGTTTTACCCATGTATTGCCATGGAAGACTTGGAATAGTTAATGTCACAATTAGAGGAATACAAAAACGTTCTGATAATTTGAAGAGAAATATTGTTGGAAAACGACCGGCAGCGTGATGGCCAAGAACCATTAACAATCTGGTGCTTATTTTTGAACAGGTGTACAATTTAATTACCAAAGCCAATGGGCAATATTAATGCCAATTTTAGAGATGCAAAATACTGCTGAAGGTTCTGAGCCAACAAGCAAATAAATATCTCATTTCAGTCAGACAATCTAGGATAATCAGGAGTAGTCAACAGTGCTGTGCAAAATACTGTAGGCAAGAAATAAAAATGGTACTTCAATTCTTTGTAGCAAAAAATAAGCAGTACTTGTCATACAGACACATTCCTGCCAAAGTACTTTGCCCTTCATTAGCTCCGGAGACAAATCCAGATCTCACGCAGAATTACAAGGGGCAAGATCTAAATAGCTAAGATAGGCAGAAGTACTACATGCTATTATTTGGATTATTTTCCATGTTTATGTAATTTTTATAGGTCACAAGCTTCTAGAAGTTTTGGCTAAGAATACTTTATGCAAAAAAATACACAGGATCTAGATGATGGAATTTGCTTAGTGTCTTAAGGAAAGACCTTTCTATATGCTGGAATGAAAGAGCTCTTACTTGCAAACCCCATATTTTTTTTTACAAATACCATTACATTGTAAAGAAAATCAGTTTTAGTTAACACTTCTTGAAAATTTCTGGTAGAAATAATATTAGTAGCTTTGGATATTATTCAAAGAATATTATCAGATTAAAAAGAAGTGTTACTAATAAGGGAATAACCTGTTTAAATTATTTCCTACAGAAAGGAAAATATCTTATTCCTATAAATTCTTGCATCTTAAGATTCTTTCAAATTTCTAACTTACGTCATTTCATAATATGTCAAATATTTTTGTACACTTTTAAATAAGTTATTTTTAAAAATCAGTCTCTCTAATCTAGTTTCATATACCAAAGTCAAAACCATTATTTTTACACACAATGTTTTTCTTAAATATTTGTCTTACTCACGTTCACAGCATAGAACTAAATCTTCACCTAATGGATCTCAAATTTATCTTTGAAGGCCTCACTGGAGTTTCAGGGATTAAATAACATGAAATGTGTCCCTTTTGCATTTCTGCTTAACAAAAAATATACATCCTCTGGCTTTTCTGGGCAAATCAATTGGCACTTATAAAGTCCAGGCAAGGTGTAATAAATTTAAATGACAAACCATTTGAACCAGACAGCATGGGTCACTGTTCTGAGGTCTGTATGAGCTTTGCATAAACAGGGATAACTCAGCTGAATTAGGTACTCACTGGTCTATAATCTGATTTCCCTGTTGCCACCATAGTTGAAAAACTACCATATTGAAGCTGGTAATCCATGGTATTAAAAAAATTAAAAATTAAAAAAGGGAAAGACAGAGTGGGGAAGAGAAGGAAAGAGTGAGTGAGAGAAGGAGAGTGATGGGAGGGAGGAGAGCTTGAGAGAGAGGATTGAGCTAATAATACTTCTCTCTTAGCAGCCCTCTATTTTTGCATTCTTGCCTTGATCTGGCTGAACTGGGATTTTTCAACTTTCAGGGCACAGTGAAAAAGAAAATTTCCCTCTAAATGCTCAGCCATGGTAGCTCTGTTCTGAATTTATATGGATAGTGTGAAACCTACTGCATCATTACAATACTTAATTTTTAAAACTAAAGATATTTGTAAGTGTATGTAGGTAAATACTTGCTTCTACATGATTGCACACTGATTAATTAAACAAATTCTTTCTGTACAGGATATTGTCACCAAAATGTTTTTAGAAAATATGTTAGAAGACAGCTGTCAGGTTAAAGACCAAATTATTTTTATAAGTTTGTGAAGGGTTTTATTATCTTAAACTGCTTTGCTAAAGACCTGCTAATTTCCTACATACTTGAAAGATGGTTTTCAATCTCTAGCTAATAAAGTGCACTAACACAGTCCTTATATATGAAAAGGATCTCCTTCAAATTACAGAGAGAAATACATACATCATAGAATCACAGATGGTGGGAGGAGTCTTAAAGATCAACCAGTTTCAATTTCCATACCCTGGGCAGACACACCTTGCAGTAAGACCAGGTTGTTCAGGGAGGTGAGATTTAGTGACAGATTATACCTTTATTCCAGCCTGACAAGCTTGGTCAAAGGGAATCACTTAAAAGTAAAATGAGGTAAAAAAAATATTATACCAAAGTGACAACCAAAGTGAGCCTTCTGTTCTCTCCTGACCACTTGGTTTACATCAAGGAGGGTTAGGGATGGTGCTGTCATTGATGTATATTAGTTTTTGTGAATATCTACTCTTCATGGTCATATACATTTATCAGTTCCTCGTATATTCAAATCACTTCTTGTCTACCAGTGAATATTATTTATATAAGGACACAGGAGATATATTAGTTGTAGGAAACTTGGAGAATATTACTTTTAGAAAACTTTGAGAGCTATTTCACAATCTAATGTGGCATCATGCCCTAGGTTTTTGTATAATTGTGAAATTTCAACCCCAGTTTGCTCTCATATTTCAGAAAATGAACTGCTCTCTTAAATTAATTTTTGAACTACTAGGAAATGCACTTCAAGCAACTACGCTGTGACTGATTAATAAACTTGAGATAGAAAGCCTTTCTAATATTTAAAAAAAATAAATTTAATATCCTATAATTGTGCCACTAATTGCTGTTTATACAAAACTATGTTTTATTAAAAAAAAAAAAACCAAAAAAAACAAACAAAAAAACCCAACAACCAGACATTATGGATAAATCAGTTTGTTTTTATTCTTCACTTGCTGTTTTTATGGAAATAGATCACAGCCATTAAGTCTTAATAGTTCAATCAAAATTTGATCACAAACCAAGAAACCCTGCTTTGTATTATCTTTGTTATTGATAGCCTTGGCAGCAGTGATCATAAGACTGTGGACTTTGGGATCCTGCTGAGCACACTGAAGGTTATTTCTAAGACAAAAGTTTCTGGGTTTAGAAGAGGAAGCTTCAGCTTGCACAGAGCTCGGTTGGGAGGGATTCTGCAGGAAGTGTCCGTGGAGGATAAAGGAGTTACTGAGTACTAGAAACTTTCTTTTTAGGAGCACTCTTCTGGAAGCACAAAAACAGTTCCTCCTCTTTAAAGTAAGGGAAAGCAGGCAAAGCAAGAGACTCCCTTGGCTTAACTGCAAGCATCTCAGTCTGCTCAAATGCAAAAAAAAAAAAAAATAAGAATCATGCCAGAGATGGAAAAGGGCACAAACACACGATGAGAACTACAAGGGCATTGCCAGGGTTTGCAGAGATGCAGTTAGAAAAACAAAAGCTCAGCTTAAATTGAAATTGGCCAGAGATGTTAAAAAATACAAGAAGGGTTGGTTCTTCAAGTATGTAAATAAAAATCAAAATCAGAAGGAAAATACTAGCCTGATGTTAAAAAGGAGATCTAGAAAGGTAGAGGTCCTCAACAGCCTCTTTACAGAGGGCCTGCTTCCTGGCCTTAGGAACAAAAATCCAGGTTGATGAAAACAGAGCCACTGTCAGTGAAGGAAGGGTTGTGTATGAATGAGTACATGAGCATGACCCCTAAAAACTGATCAGCCCTGACATTACCTACCCAAGGGTGTTAAGGGAGCTGGCTGACACGATTGCCAGGCCACTCTCCATGATCTTTGAGAGGCCGTGGAGGTCAGGGAACATCCTCGAAGAATAGAAGGAGGCTAACGTCACCCCCATCAACAAGAATGTCTTGAAGGAGGATCCAGGAAATTACAGGCCCATCAGGCTTACTTCACCCCAGGGACAGTTATGGAATGAAGGCTCCTGGAGGTTCTCAAAAGTCAGATGAAGCAGGGGATTGGGAAAAACCAGCATAGGTTCACCAGGAGCAAATAGTGCTTGTTAAACCCCATGTCCTGCTGCAACAAAGTAACCTGTTTGGTTGATGCAGGATGAATGGTGGATGTTGTCTACATAGTAATATCCACCTAAAACTTTTCAATAACTTATTCTGTAATTAACTGCTGCCTTGGAAAAAACTTATCATCCATATAATGAAGAAATATCACTTCAATTAACCACACAAGTTACTTAATTGTAACATTTCTTTCTTTTGTAGAGCTGTTTTAACTATTTTTGATGCTTTTTGTTTCACTATATTTTCTCTGTGTGTTGCAATGAAGTTTATTCAAAATATTTGAAATCCTGTATATGATGAGCTTTTTAAGAGATTTGCTTTGTATTCCTATATAACCTTAAACAAAATCTTTCTACAGTGGCCCATCTTTAAAGGGTTTATATCTAGGTTTAAACTTTGTTCCAGGAACATTTTTCACCAGTCACATTGTTGTTCAGGTCAGATTAAAAATTTAAGTAAGAAATTTGAAACTTTTGAGGACCATAAGATGTCACTAGAGGATGACAATAGTGGAAGTTAGTCAAGCAGCCTGCAATATGTTCTCACACATTTTTTAAGACCAAAAAATACAACAAAATCAAAAAAATTGTTGTATTCTTTTCTCATGATGGGAGGTAAGTATACTTCCATAACCTCAGAAGTGAAGGGAGCTGGAGGTTTGTTGTTTTGGGTGTTACAGAAAAACCTAACAACACTGACACACACAATAAAAAAAAAAGTCTGCACCTCAGTTATTCCAAAACCATTTGGCTCTGAAGAAGGCTATCTCAATAATAAAAATTTAGTCAGACATTCCAGCAGCCACTTTAATAGATAAGCACAGATATTATACAAGAAGAAAGAAAAAAAGACAACCCAAAGCCCAGCCTTCTCACCCAGCAGGTTGAGTGGTGTCACTCCTGACAGTAATTATAGAGTGCTCTGCTACATCCAGCACATCAGTCTGTGTTTAGTTGACATTTGGGAATTACAAAAAAGCCAAACCAGCAGCTATAGTTTTGAGTAATTTTAATAATTGTTTATTGCAAGAATTTCAGCTCATATTAATTTTAAACAACTCATGTACATTATATTCCTAGTCATCTAACGCTTAATTTAAAAAGTAACTTTGCATATATTTTTTAAATTTTAATTTTTTTTCCAGTGCTCAGGGTTTGCTGATGAGCTCCAACATATAAAAGAATATCACTCTGAAGGTTATATAATGGGAAGTCAAGGATGTAGGCTGATGTTAACTAAAAACTCAAAGAGCAAAACTGATTTTGCAAGCCACATAAGGCTGCCTATTGCTCACTAGCTGAGAGTCTTTAGTAAGCCAACAAAATATCACAATCTGAGAGAGCTAAAATTTTGACTATTGACACAGGAAGGTATATCTTTATGAAATATTGCCATGGATTCTTCTTAATGTGTCCAAACAGTTGCCTATATATTACACATGAGAATTTCTCAACACCACTAGAAAAAACATTGCTGTATTCTGATGAGATTCCTGCATACCTCTTATGTAAAAAGAAACCCCAAAATCTTCTAAATCAGAGCTGTAGATTAACGTCCTTCTAGTGCTGTGAATGTTTAACAAAGGTTTTTAGCTTTTCAAATGGAATTGAAATTATGAGAAAGTTAATGGATGTTTTAGATAATTACTTTACAAATGAATAATTTCAACCTCAAATTGTGTCAAATTTCAGAACATATGGCAAGTGTTACATAAAGATTTGTTGACAAAGGTATCAGCTTGTGAAAAGAAGGTCTGTAATCAGTAAGGAAACACAGTCTTCCAATGTTGTGAAAATTTCACATTTTCTAAACTGCCTTTTGGAGCACAGCTCAGGCAGGCTATGGTGACCATGCTATACTTTGACTGGAGTAATTAGGAAAGTCTCATTCAAGTCTATTTTCCTTCATAACTTTATTTGATAATAAAATAGAAATGTTCAACCTGTTTTTCCAAACACTAACTCTGAATCCAAAATCCTCAGAGGAATTGGTTCTTTCCTATATGGTCATCAAAAGAAAAGAGGGTGAAAGGAATGTGGATAGATTTGACCATTTACATTGTTTGAAAACATTTGATATGTATAGGGAGTATTTTCACATATAATCTATTATTTTGTCTCAAATGAGTCCGTTCATCAGTATTTTTCTAAAGGCTAAAAAGAAGGAGGTTTGAAGATGATCTGCTGTAAGTGTAAAACCAAAAGGGACACAATTACTTAATCTTTCACTGAAGAAAGGCTATAGATTGGCACAATGTGTATTTCTTGTTCTTCTCTTAGTCACCACAATACCTCTTAAACATGCCTCTAGTTAAAGCTGCTAGTTAAATTATGAACTACAGCCAAACCTCTGCTCAATGCTTGTCATGGAGCGCCAGTATATGAAAAAGTCTGTTTATTTATTCAATTAATTTGCTGGCAAGTAACTCCATTTCAGTAGAGATAAATTCAAAATAAATGTGTACAAGTTTGTGATTGAAAAATATGACCAATGGCTGTAGAAGTGAGCATTTTTCTATACCTGATAATTATTACAATTACTAATTGCAAATGAAGTAGTTTTCTGTACCTGAATACTCATTCAGAATGTGGTTTGACAGACAGAAAATGTCACCATACTGAGACTGGATAAATGCACTGAAGTGGGAGCCCAAATTTGTGGGGGTTATTTCTGAGTTTTACAGCTGGAACAACAAATTGCTTATCTGAGGAGAGCAAAGCAGGAACCCTATCCATCATTTCCTGATGGAGATTCTCATTACTGAGCTATTACAAGGTGACAGGAACACAGGAAATTCCAGAGTACAATACACTTTAATGGCACAGGTATTGTTTAAGAACATGGGTTGTTCCTAACTGAATGCAATTGAAATCAAAATTCCAGTTAAAAGCTTCATTACAGATATATTTATAAAGACATAAATCTTATTTAACTAATTATGTGAAGCTGAATGGCAGGAATAGAGTATATATTAGCACATTATGTTTAGTATGATCCTGTCTGAGGCTGTTATTAAAAGATTACATTTGATTGTCAGTGTTATTTTTCTGAAATGTTGCATGACATCGTATTTAACTCAAGCCCTGGGAACTATTCATAACACTTTTTGCATTCCAGTATTAATTTCCACCCTTATCAGCTCCCAAGTTTCTAAAGAGCCTAGCCTTGGGTTACAGTTGCTTTTGAAAACCTAATTCTCACTTTCTTTGCTTTCTGCAGTTTTAGTCTTCATTTTTTATTCTAATTTTGACATGAACAATTTCTCGGTACTTTTAGCCGTAACTGCTGGAGTAAAATTGTGAAGAAACTGGTTGTTATAACTCCCATTACAAATTCAGGCTGAAAGTCCCTTCATCAATTCTTGCTTCAATTCACACAGAAAAGCCACAGTTGTCAGGTTCGTGGCTACTCTAATCAGAGAGGAGCAAGAGCAAGAGAAATAAGATACAGAAGAAATTGAAAAAAGGTTCCTCCCAACTAGAGAGAACGAAAGTGAATTCAGGAGACTTTTTCATTAAAAAAATCAGAATAATTCTACATAAGTAGAAATAATAATAATAGTAGTAGAAATTTACAGCATCATCTGAAAAACTCCATAAGCAATATTTATTTGTATTTTGCTCACCTTCTGATGCAAGTGCTTCCATACTAGATTTTCATACTAGGAAGCTATTTGTTAGCACCCTTTGCAATGGCACAACTAACACTGTGGGATGAAACCTCCTACTGACACATGATGTAGCACTGCACCTACTAACATGTCCAAATGTCAGTTTGGTATCTGTTTTTCCCTTCATCATTCTGGAAGCATACTTGGAAGGTACTAGAAGAAATTTTTTCTTTCATAGTCTTTCAATTTTCTCCACTTTGCAAGAGCAAATATTCAGAATGAATTATTTAGAGGACTGCATAGTCATAAATAAGAAATGCCAAAGCAAAGTAAGGTTATCAAGCTATAAATATGATAGTAGTGTTCAAATATCTAGCTGGATATAAAATTTGGATGCCAGGTCTCTCTATAGAAGGTAAAGGCTGTTCCAAAATAGCATATTGCTTTCTTGAAACAATGTATAAACTAGTTCTAATTTGTCATTAGCATATGTCTTGAATCACCACATGACTCTAACCTTCCTGTTTAGTGTGAGCTCTTATTTAATTACAAAATTCATATTGGTATATGTACATGATTAACCAAAATCTGACTAGACATAGAAAAATACTGACTGATGAAAATCTCCAAATTGTTTTTCCATTACTGCTTATTCCATGTTCTCTTTCTCAGCAAAAATTTCCATCAGCCCAAGTTTCCTGCCATTACTTTATGTTCTAAGTAGCCCCCCTGAGTATTGCCTGCTAAGTAAAGCAAAAATTCTGAATATTATGTGAGAGAAGTGCAGTTGGTAGCAATGAGACCTCGATCAGTCCTATACCTATATAGATATCTATCTATTACATTCCTAGAGAAAAGATTTTTGTTCTCCAAAAATCTGTACTCCCAGTTTTGTTCCAAATGACAAGTGGGTTTTGCAATTGTTGAGAAGCATGAAACTCAGAAAATTAGATTGTTGGAGATTGCAGCTTTTGAAATCTCAATTCAAGGTGGATAACCCTGCTTGAAATCTCCCCCTGCTGAACTCATCAACTGCATTTTTACAATGGATATCTCCCTATTAGCTGGTCTCTTTTCTCAGGCCTCTTCCTGAATAAAAATGTCCTTTGCCAGAATGCATATTCATTCTGTGTAAGGGGACAGTGGGGTTAATTTTTTTATTGTACACTCGCATTTAAATTGCTGCTATGGAATATGGGGAATACGTTGTTATTTAATTTTTTTTCTTATTAAAAAATCATGCCATCAATATTCATTTATTGTGCTTCCTTCACTATTAGCACAGCAGTACAGTGAGTTAATTAGTCATTTTAATAAAATGTGACTGTTCCCTAAAAGATAATTATTAAGCAGAAAATTGCAGCTTATCAGCAAAATACTGGCTTTTTGTCCTACAAATTTATTTTTAAAAATTGATTTGTCACTATAAAATTATTAGATTAATTTTCTCATGCTTTTCCTTTATTTATGCTAAAATTGAACAATCACCATTTTTCCAATCTACTCTTTATGGTTTATTAAGAATCTTTAATAGAAATAACATTTTTACTCATTAGTTATTTATGTTCATTGAATGCTGATGTGAAAATGTGACTTCAGCTTCATGGAATCAGCAGAACTTGACTATAATTAACACTTTAGTAGATGTATTAAGTGGGCATTTTTCATCTTTCCAGTTTCCTGAAACAAACTAACACTGGGCACTAGATCAATCTTCACTTATTTTGATGAATATTGTCAAGAATTAGGAAATACCAGCACTTTAATAATGCATATTTAAATTTTGATGAAAATACTGCAGAGTGTTTTCTTTTCTCATCACTTAAGTTTTTTATTTTTACACAGGTTTTTCTATATGTGTATTTTTAAAAAATAAAGTAGTGGAAGGAAAACACCAACTACATTAAGACTAACCAGAATGGCCACCACAGCCATATATATCCCTTTGCCCAGAATTTGTCTTACCACTAACCTTGCATTTAGATTAAGAACTGCAGACTACCTATGAATAGTTGATGTTGATTTTGATGTCTGGTTGAACCAAACTTTTCCCTGTCAATGATCTTATATTTTTTATATTTCCATTTCAATATTCAGAATCTGGCAGTGGAGGGAAGAAAAGGATTAAGGCAAAATATAAATCACAGATAATAAGTATATCAAGTACCTGCCTTTGTATTCTTACTTTAATTTCAGGAAAGAAGTCTTCAAATTTTAATTCAATCATTTTAGTAATATTTTTTTTTTTCCTTTTCCCCCCCTCTGTTTTTATTATTTTCTCTATTCTACATTTTTAACCAGGACATCTATACCCACTTGTTGACAAGCAATGACACAAAAAACCCACAAAAACATTTTGCTGTAGAAAGCAGATAAAAAAATGCAAAATATTGCCAGTTCAAATGTTATTTTGCCCAAGAGGTTGATTTACAAAGCAGATTTAGAAAGCCTTCCATCCCTAACCTTATCACTAATGACATCACAGTCACAGAATGTATCCTAAACTGCAGTACAGAAGTTATACAGAATTCTGCCCTGCATATTTTGTGACAATAGCAATGAATTCAACACTAACAAAATATAATTTACTATTGTTTTAAAGATATTTTGAAAACAACTATGAAATGAAATAATTTTAATTTTAAAATGTGGCTCATTTTTCTCCACAGTGTCTGTTAACCATGTCCAGGATTAATGGTTTCTCTGAGCATATACATATATATATATATATATATATATATATGAATATATATATATATGACTTTTGTAAAAATATAGATGAGATGCACATGTTAAACTGGCCTTATTTTAATTCTTAACTTCCTCAAGAGAAAAAATACATTGACTTAATCATCAGTAGTCTGAATGTAACCTTATAAACCTAACAACAGATTATCATGATGAAAAAATTTACTAAATTTTACTGCTAATGGAATAAGTTCTAGGCTTATGGAAGGCTTCAGTTTATTGCCATCTCACTTTTACAGCACATTTTTTTGTAGAAATTATTACAAAATGCTAAAACAATAGTGAAAATTAGATTTCATATCATAGAATCGTAGTCTTTGCAGATTAGTAGATAATAATATATATAGAAACATAGGGTGGTTTGAGTTGGAAAGAACCTTAAAGATCATCTAGTTCCAACCTCACTGCATTGGGCAGAGACACCTTCCAGTAAGACCAGGTTGCTCAGAGCAGCATCCAGCCTGGCCTTGAACATTCCCAGGGATGGGGCATCCACAAGTTATCTGGGCAACCATTTCCAGTACCTAGAAATTCTTACAGTAAAGGTTTTCCTGCTAATATCTAATCTAAAACTATCCTCTTCCAGTTTGAAAGCATTCCTCCTTGTCCTATCCCTACATGGTGTTTGTAAAAAGTCCCTGTCCAGCTTTCCAGTAGGCTCTCTTTAGGTACTGGATGGCTGCTGTAAGGTCTCTGTGGACCTTCATCTTTTGAGGGTTGAAGATATTTCCTGAGATACAATGTCTCCTATTTTTAAAAGTTATATTATACTACCTCTTATTAATACACAAAAATTTGCTTTTTGCTTAGCAGCAAATATTAAGAATTTTTTAGACACTATTCACAGAGTGAAAGGAAGAAAATTTACAGACAGTACTTCATGACTGCCTAAGAAGAACAGATGGTAGCTGCACACAGATGCTGCTGAAGGCAGATGACTACTCCACTTTCTTGAAGTAAACAATAGTCTAATTACTGACAATGGTTTGCCATTGTAATAAGAGCAAACAGTAAAATAAAATTGAAGCATCATAATTTTCAGGAGCAGATGCATGCTCTAATCAAACTAAACAATACTAATTATTACATGTAAATTTTAATAGCATTACTGTCACAGCTGGTCTGTGGCTGAGCAAATAATTCAGTTATAAATAAGAAACCCAGCCCAGTTCCATAAACAGGCCCCTGGGCTGAGCTATGATAGGATGGATTTGAACACCCACAGGGACTTCACCCAGTCACATCCCACCCTGAGCTGCAGACATCTCACTGCCACAGGAACTGGGTGGTGTTTAAGCCAGACCAATGTGCTGTCTGGACTGGGAGATTCAAATCCTCCTATTTAAGGAGGGTGCAGACAATAAAACAAGCTGCTGTCACATGGGAAACCTGGGGTGTGTGTTGTCTCTGTCTCTGACCCACTCCCCCCTCGTTACACATTACTATCAACAAAATATAGGCTGAGGTGATGGTAGAATAGAAAGAAATATAGAATAGCAGCTACAAAGAAATATTTCCTCCCCTTGACTAGCTGACAGCAAGAGATGCTACATGTTTTAACAGGACAAAAAAGCATACCTTAAAAAAATACCCACACCAAGTATGACTACATATTGTCATACTCTGAAAGTTATGACAATTCATATTACATATGAAGGACAACACAGACTTTTATTAAAGAGAACAAAAGTATAGATATCTACTAGGAAACAAGAGTAGAAAATTATATGAGTTAATTAGGAAGTAATATATAAGATCAAATCATCCTGGCTATATATATTACTCAGCAAATAAATCAGAAAGGCTACCAGAGATATTTTGCACCCTGTATTTACTGAAAATACAAATGTACTGGACATTTCTCCTTTATTTTTTTTTTCCATTGTCAGGTAAATTTCTAGGGAAAAATGTAAGTCCAGTGATGANACAAGAGTAGAAAATTATATGAGTTAATTAGGAAGTAATATATAAGATCAAATCATCCTGGCTATATATATTGCGCAGCAAATAAATCAGAAAGGCTACCAGAGATATTTTTCCCCCTGTATTTACTGAAAATACAAATGTACTGGACATTTGTCCTTTATTTTTTTTTTTTTCCATTGTCAGGTAAATTTCTAGGTAAAAATATAAGTCCAGTGATGATATACAAATTGTCTTCTAGCTCACTAAACTCATACAGGCTCAGTGCCCATTTGTTTCTTTTAAAATATGAATTTATTGAATAGTCAATAATTTCAGTTATTATTAAAAACAAAAAAACAAAAACCAACGAAACAAAACAACACAAAGCTCAACAAAAAATGAACCCAGATCCTTCATCCATGATTGTGGAAGTATTATAAGGAAAAAGGACAAGGGGAGGACATTATTTTGTTCGTGCTTGTTGCTTTGAATATTTGTTCTGTTGTATTTTCTCTTTTAGTTTGCCATGCTTTGACTGACAGGAGCAATTGACATAAAAATGTAACTAAGTATCACACCAAATATTTATTTGATCAATCTGCTCTCAATGCTCAATTCTCACTTCAAGAGCATCCATGCTTATGAAAAATGAGCACTATGACATTCAGCTCTTCACTTTTGGTATCTCAATAATAGCTCCTCATATTAATTTTGAATGACAGCCTCTAATGAAGGGTAACTCCATTAAAATGGAATCGTAAATGAGTTTACCTATGAAATCCATTTAATCATTTTGCAGATGGAATATTATTCTTGGACCACAGGGAAAAATGATACAGTAAGCATCCATGATTCAGAGAGCTGCAGAAATGTTGTCTGTTTATTTGACTGCAAGGTAATTGCTTTGTTCAGAACACAAACTTCAGAATTTTATTTTTTTTTTTTTGTTCTCTTGAGAGACAAATTCACTTTGGCACTGAGAATGTATATTGACCATAGAAAAGTCTAGAGACATTGTGTACCTAACCTCTTGTTTCATCCCTAGTCCTGATAGGAACAAATACATCTTACCCTTTCCTTCAATGCTAGAGACAAATATCCTTCTTCCTGACTGTAACAGAAACAGTGTTAGCCCTAATCTCATTATGTGGTACCAGATATTAGTTTCTAAGTTTGAGAGTTTCTTGTAAAAAAGGGAGCTTATATTTCTCTCTTCCATCTTGTGGAAATAATCTCTATCACTTTATCAAAGATTTTTCTTCTTATTTTATAGCACTGGGCTTGGAAGCCTTACAATGATTCATAATTTTGGTACATTTAATGAACAACAGTTGTCATGACCAATATGAAACCAGTGCAAAAAAAAAAAAAATATTTATATAAGAGTTAAGAGGTCTTGAATAAATAAAAAGTAATATTAAATTAAGAAATAAGTAGATGAAAAAACACAAAACATAAAATAAAAAATAGACTTAGTGTGAGATTACAACTGACAAGATTTAAAGAAGGTCCTGGGCTGAGATAAAAATGCATTGCTTTGACTAAACCAATGGCATCATACTTGCTTAAAATATACATAAATTTACTCATTTCATTTACTTTCTTCCAATCTTTGAGAATCCTCTCAAAAACTTTGCTTTATTGCCGTAGAACTATTGCAAATATATAGATAGATGGTATCTCAGAAGCACACAGCTTGTTTCCTCAGACAATATTTACTAATAATTTATTAATCAGTAGTGATATCATATATTGTGTTTAGGATGGTGACTCTTGTTGAATGCACGCAGATGAAGTTCTAAAAAAAGACGTTTTCTGGAGAAATTGTGGCATCTCTGCTGCTGGGAACATCCAAAGCATTGGGTGGCTCTGAGCAACCACATTTATCCTCAAAGTTGACCTTTGAGCATAGGGTTGGGCTGGATCTCTTTCTTTTCTTAGGTCCTTTCCAACCTAAATTATTCTGATTCCAAAATGCTGAGTATTTTCTCAAAATTCCTCTGCTGCCATTTCTCTATATGTCAAACTGAAATATTTATGTCTGACTAAAATGTAAAACTTAATTTTTCAGTTTTCCTTCTGATGAAAATGTAATGGTTGTTAAGGACTTTGAAAAGTTTCAAAAACACAGCATCTTGTTTGATTTTCTTTACCAAATATTTTAATTAGAAATAAGAGGTGATACTGGATTCTACAACAGAGACTCTTAGGAACATTTAGGTACATTGACTATTTCCCAGAGAGTTATTAAGCATAATAAGTGTAAATAGTATACATTAATTAGCCTGATTTAAAGAAATATATTGGATTGATAATAAAATAGAATAAATATAGATGATTAATGTCTTACAATTCAGATACTGCTAAAAACTTTAGCTTAAGTACAATGTTTGTAGACTGAAGATCAAACACTTTCAGTTTTAAACTTAGATTTGCATCGGTTGCTATTAATTTTGTTTGAAAAATCCTGAAAGCATAATTTCATTCTCTAAAATCTATATGAGTTCCAGAACTTCAATAGACTTCCTTATTAATTTCTTTAAGAGAAGGGATTTAAATTTCCAAAGACACAAGGCATGAATATGGATTTGCTTATGTAAGAAGTATAATTTACTAAGAATAGTCAGATCTTCTGTTGTACAAACTGAAAATAAATAATTTTATGTATCAAATTATATGCTATAACGTTTATAGTATCTTCATATTAGGGAAAAATGCCAATATAAACAGAATTTAAAAAGAAAAGTAAAAAGTGTGTAATGGAGTTTAAAGGCATGCTATAAAAATGAAGACTTTTTCTTTTTTCTTCTCAAAACTTAGGCTAGAATTGTTATTTGTTTCTTAGTCTCTTCTCCTGAATATTCTGAACTGAATTTACTTTCATGCAACAGTTAATTGGCCTTTTAGAGAAATTTGTTCATAAATTTTCCTTCCTTAAACAGACTAATTTTTATTTTTGCCAAGAAGTCTTGCAGACTTTGGTCATTTCTGGGAATAACAACAAAGAAAGAGTGATAAGACACAATGTGCATCAACTTCTACTACAGGCATAAAATTCCACAGAGTTTTTGGAGAATCAGAGAGCAGTGAAACTTTCTAACAAGTACAGCTTGAAATTCTAAACACGCCCACTTTTACTTCAACAATTTCAGTCCAATAAGAAAAACATCTGAAGAAAGAGAAAAATCCACAACTAATTAACCAAATCAATAAATTAAAAAGTCTTTTGATGTTTACTAAAAAAATAAAAATAAAGAAACACTGATGACTCATCTGTTCAGTGGATGACTCAGGGACTACTCATATAAAAAGATATCATCCTACAAGCAGGATTCTTCCCAGGGCAGCAATAGATACAGTATCTGACAGTGTACCATTTTAATCATCCCTTTCAGAATAGAATTGCATTTAATATCTTTCACCTATACTTATAATGGCAGCAGGAAGAGTATTTTCCCAAAATTCCTCTGCTGCCATTTCTCTCATTTATATGTCAAATCTTCTGCTAAGAGTATTAGATCCAGGCTCACTGATGAAACTACCAAAAAACCTCCAAAAAAAAACCAACACCATCGCCACCCCCAAAAAATAAAACAAACAATTCCATTTCCAGTTCTGTACATTTTACATTACTATACTAACATTTTCTGGTATTATATTTGTTACAATATAGTTCCTTTTGTTTTCTGTAGTAAAAATAAGGCCAAAAACTGCTAATGAAAAAATAATAATACTAAAATAAAATGAACAAAGGAATTGGAGTTCTGTATTTTCACTAACTGTGAAATAATGGGAATAAACACAGGCTCAGGGAATCGTGCTCATTTCTGGAGGGAGTGGCATACTCCAGAAAGGATGCAAAACAGCACAAAGACTGATAAGAAATACATTTGTCCTATCAGTGATTTCATACACCAACCTAATCTTGAACCTGCACCATAAAAAGGACTTTCTGATTTTGTTCCAGGCTGGAATTGCTGGAAGTGGACTGGTTTAATTTGACTATAAAACCAGTGTGTTTTGAAGTGATGAAGTAGGCTCTCAGGAAAAAAACTAGTATCAATAACCAATACTGTTTTATTGTAATAGCAAAATACAAATATCCTATTAAAGAGAAACAATTAAAATTTTTAATAATATAGTCAAGCCTTGGATCTACAGGTTTGTACTGCCAAAATTTGAACTTGCAGAGTCAGGAAAAAGTGTAGTGGAATAGACAGGCTCTTGAAGCACTTAGTGTTTATAACCATTTTATCTTCCCCATAGATACAAACAGCAAAAGAAATCTGTCTGCAAACTAACCAATTGATGTGTTAAAGCAGTGAGACTAAAATCCATTCCTCGGAAACACTGTCATATGACCAAGACAAGAAGAAAACATGCATAATCAAGCTGGACTGTCCAGAGCTAATATTGAACTTGGAAATCTTGAACACAAAAGTAAGAGAAGTGTGAACTTGCAGCAGTTTGAATAAATTATGTTTCAATTGCTATGCCATAACCTGAAAAGCAACATTGGTTTTATATGCAATGAGCAGATTTACATGAAACTAATGATCTACAAAAAGTGAGGTTGGAAACCTTGGATGGTGTGAGCTACAGCTGAGTCTTGGCAACTAAAGCCACAGCATTTAATGCTTTATGAGGGATGTGATAGAAAACAAGCAAACCTAGTAATCCCAAAGCAGAAATCCCCCTAAAGAAGATGAAACCACCCCTCACCCTCCATTATTGCATTAATTATATGAGATAATGTGGTAAATGCACAATATGAAGAAATAACAGTGGTTACTGAGGTCTACAGAATTCTTCATCCTAAGGACTTGAATTGGAATTTAAAAGCACCCTAAATTATTCTGAATATACTGCACAACTCAATATTACCCTTTTGTGCCAAAGAAGGTGTCACTTCAGGAAGCAGTAAGTATTAGAAATATAAAATACACATTAATTGCCACAAATAATCCTGAACTTCTGTTTCCAAAAATTTATATTATTACTTTTATTTGCTTTAAACTGGCATTTTCTGTCATTTACAAGCACCACATCAATTATTTTCTTTCGTTATCCATGTGTTCTGTTTACAGGTCATACATGAGCTTTCAGTTTTTCCTTAAATTTCACAAAATGCATTTTAAATCAGATGGTTTTAAAAGAAAATCATAAGTAAACTTAGTTTTTCAAGGCAGAACACTTCAGAAATCTCCATACCTCATTAGAAGTATGCTGCTAAATACTTTTTGATCAATTGCAAAGAAGATGCGTCATTTGCAGGATCAGACAAAATAAATTACTTCAAATGTAGAAGAAAAGTAAATATAAATTAAAAAATTACTGAGATAATTCAGCTTAATCATTGTCTTGTTGTATAGTTCATGGAAATGTATCAGAGAGCCTAAATCCATAAGATCATAAATTCTTTTTTCTCCATGTAATTCTAAAAAAAAAAAGTAAACATTTTAATACATGAAAGATAATGAAATACTGAAAGAAATTAGGAAGGCAACTCATTACCCATATTAGGGAATATGAAACATTATCAGACTGAGAAGTGTTAATGTAAATGCTACCTCATTGCAAAAATGATTTCAAATATCTTTGTTATATTTTAGAAAAAGCAATTAAGATTTAATGTACAACCTGATTATTCATTCATGAGGCTTGATCAAGTTTGATTTAATTTTAATTCCTTTTTGTCACAAAGAACTTAGCCAGTAGATCATGGAGTTTTCCTTTATGCACTCTTCCCAGCCAACTCACGTGAAAAAGCTGAGAAAAAAGTTTATTAAAAAAAAAACCACAAAAACACAGAAAACAAAAACAAAAAAAAACCCACCTCATCTCTAACACAATTAGAAAATCATAGAAAGAAAAGTTTCTTTCTTGCTGCAATTTTTGCTAATGGTGTTTCAAAGCCTCTGTTAGTAATAAGTCTTTGTCTGGACGTAGAGATTTGTAGCAAACATTGATCAGAACTCCCATGCACACATTTAAATCTATGCTCAACTACTCCACCCAGCTTCCATACATTTTGAAGATCAAACATATTCAGTGAAAATCTGCTCTAATTTTTACAAGTATTAATCCCAAAGAGCTTTGAAAGACAAAATATTCCATATTCTGTCCTCACTTTAAATAAACAACCACAGATTCATAACAGCCTACTGACTGTTCAGAGAGAAATTTATTTTATTAATTTTCAGAATATTTTGCTTATTATTATTGTACTCCAGTTCTCCACTATCTGGCTTACTTATGAAAAATCTCATTGTGTCCATGATTTTTCTTTGTAATATCACCAATGCACAGCAGCATGTCCCTGTCTTTCAGCAGAACTTTAATTACAGTGGGACAGCCGTTCTAGATTCTAAAGACAACTTTTTATAAAAGTTACAGTAAATTTTAAAACTTTTTTCTGTTAGGATAAGTCTAATGACATGTAAAAATTTCTTTCCTAAAATTTTACCTGAGAATAATGTAAAATTCTGTGCTCAGACTGAGCACAGAAGCTAAGGAAAACAAAAGCACTTGTACATTTCTAATACTACAGTATGTATTAGTGTTCTGTAGTAGCAGAATTCAATTCAATGTATTCCAATAAACAATCATGTTTATTGAAATACAACACCGTGTATTTCCCTTGGCTCCAAATGCTACATAAATGTTATGCAAGCAGATGCTGCTTAGCATAATGGGAAGAGTAAGGTACTCAGAGATAAAGGGAAAATTTATTAATTTGAAGTAAAACATGGTAGTTTGAACTGAGAAAATTTCATATTTTCATGAAGAAATTTGTTAAATTTAATTTTCAACTAGTAAAAGAGTTATTTTGGCAGTTTCTGTCTGAATTGTTACATATTTTCTATAAAATTATTTAAAAGCAATTTTGTACATAAAAGGCCAGCATAAAAACAGCTCCATCTGACCCGGCTCCACTACAAACAGTCTGGAAACATCAAAATTTTGTGATATATATTGAGCAACTTTAAAAAAACCTGTAATAATAATTTCTTAACTTTTTCTTCTGAAAATTTCTGTCCATGAAGATATGCATACTGTTTCCAAAGTCTGACTCCAAGTCACAACTGCCACCTTTGTAAAAAGAATAATAAACTTGGTCCTAACATTTATTACACATAAGTGAATGTGAAATATGGCAAGTTGAACCATTTTTTGTATGATTTGCCTGAAAATATTATACACAGTTCAAATGGCTGTAATGGTAGGATTTCAAAAGTCAGACTCAAAATATATGAAGATACAGGGGCAACGAGCTCCTGAGAGTCAGAGTACACCAAATGCCAACATTAAATTATACTGAAGTTCAGAATTATCACAGAGGGAGCAGCTTAGCCAGTGCTCACAGATACATTTTCATGGACTCTGACCCTGAGCTCAAGGAAGGAAAATATTTTAGTATACATTTAAAAATAAATAAATGGTTGGCTATTAAAAAAAAGGGCCGTAATGAGAAAATGGGAATAAAAGTGTTTCTGGATGATTTACTATCAGCATCCTTTCTAAAATGAGATAAAATGCCTGGAGAAATGCACAGTCTACCCCCTGACCTTGCTGTGATATGTCATATGAACAGCAGAACCACAAAGCCCATTCTCTAAGGAGATACATTACATATTTGTGATTTATTTGACTTTATTTAGTAGAAACATGGTTTCTAGGTTGTCATCCTACCCTGTGAGTAAATTACTTAGTAAAGTTAGCAAAACCATACTGTATTGAGTATTATTGATGTATGTAATTCATATGAGTCAGTATTACAAAGAAGACATCAAGTAGGGAAAAAAAAAAGGTAAACTTTAAACATATTTATTTCTCTAACTTTTAATCTAAGGAAAAGAGATATAGCAAAGAAAGTACACACAGAAAATTTATACATTCAGAGAAACTGAGCCATGATTAATTTTCAATATCATCTTGCTCGCCTGTCCTTCCTAGTCTCATTCTGATTTTGGTAACAAAATACAGTACTATTCTTGAATTTTATTTTGAAATTATATTAACAGTTAATAATTATTGTTATAATTTGTTCTATAGTACAAGGTTGGGACTCTTTGCTACAGCAAAGTTGCTATTAGTTACGGATAAATACAACTCACACTGAAATGAGTAAGTCACAATATTTTTGGTTCTTGGTACCCTATGTACTTACATGTAGCCAGATTAGATTGCATCAAGATGTTGAAATTAAGACACTAACATAAAATAAGCATAAGACATCTTACTAAAAGTATAATTTCTGACTATATAAGAACTATTGTGCTGTAATACTGTAAACACTGAGAACAAATTTGCAGAAAATACTTAAAATTTTACTAGTTTTTGGGTATTGTGTGGGTGTGTTTTTTTTTTTTTTTTTAATGAGGAATTTCTAACTGCCTTTTGTAGTTTGCATTTAAATATCAACATTCTAGCTTACATAAAACATCAAAGTTCAAGAATCAGGACGTTTATGCTTAACACTACTCCAAATCAATAATGAAGCAGCTTCCTTCTCAGAGTACATTATCACTACACATTGTTACCTGACTGTGAGATAGATTCTTATTTCCACCATGTCTAAACAACTGCAGAGTAAAATATAAGGATATATTGTTTGCATTCTGTTCCCTGTTGATCGATCTGGAACTCATAAAACTGGCACCAGCACTTGACTTGATAGAGCTTGGTTTTATGCATTTTAGCACTTCATTAGTTGTAGGCACTAGCAGAGCTATTCAAAACCTGGTACCTGAATGGAGTGTTGTGGTAATCTGTACTCAAGAAAACATCAATTTTACATTATCTAACTACCAGCAAAGTCAAAATTCCATTGAACAATTGCATTGCTATCAAAAGACATCTGATAGCTTCCTGTCTGTCTTAAAAATAAAAAAATAACAACAACAAACCCCACAAAACAAGACTACAAAAAAAAAAAAAAAAAGAGACTGAAAGAGAAAATAAGGGACTAATTCTTGCTGCCAAAACACCAGCAGTAAAGAAATAGAGGAATCAGTAAGCTACTATGCAAAACAGAAAGAAGTGTACCAATGTTCTTTCTCCTCTCAAATAGAAATTTGCATTTGAAAAAAGAAAAAAAGGAAAACCAAGACAGGGTTAACAGTGGGGGAGAAGGGGAGAGAGAAAGAAAGAGGCTGAAACAGTAGTTGGCTGCAATATTTTGTTTTACTCCCCAAGATCAAAAATAAGAAAAGCAGAGCTGGAGCATAGTCCAACAATAAAATGAAGATATGTTCCAAGACAAACTTCTTCTAAATATTTCAGAACTCAGCAGGTTAAATTTTTACAACATTGACTCAGGAAAGTTATTTTATCTTAAACACTTCATATAATTGTAATTATCACAACCTCTGTGATTTTAAAGGTCCTTCAAGAATATTTATATGCTGAAGTGCTAAAATTACAGTGCAATTTAGATCCCAACTGTTCTAGATGTTAGAGAAGTGCATAATAGGGAGCATTTCACAGTCTAAAAAGACAAGAAATTAAAATTAAGAGACAAAGAGAGGATGCAAAAAAGGGAAGAAGTGATTGCTTCAAGAAGTGAGAATCACCAGAGAGGTGATTGATCCAAGATCTACTGCAGAGTCACCACCAGAGAACAGCACGTCCCAAATCCTTGTCTAATCAGACAACTGATAACCCAGAGCAGCAGCATTCATGTCACCATCAGTAAATGGTGCTTTCATAACATAATGAAGGTATCTTATCCAGCAGAATTACACATAATGAAAATTAGAATAATATTATAGGCTTGTTTCACATACAGACTCTTTTCATTTTCTTTTTGACATCACTACATTTTAGCTGAATCTTTCAGAGCTATTTAGCTGGGACCTGATTTTGCCTTATAGTTGCAGCAGATCTAAGGGAGGCTTTTTAGTTTTACACAGATTTTTTTGAGTTCAGACACTCTTCAGTACCGTTCCCAACATAAACGTGTCATCATTTTGATATCAAACCTCAAATTTATCACAGGTATCCTGTTTGACATCTTTACTGGGAATAAAAATTTCTTTTTCTGAGTAACACTAAAGAGCAAACCAATCTTAAAATATTGACAGACACTAAATTAGACAATTACACAGCCAAGATTTTGACTGTGGAAAGGCTAAAATGTTAACACCTTGTGTCAATAAAAAGGGACTTCAATTGAAATTGAAAATTCCTTCAAATTAAATCAGTGAACATTTACCTAAAAATATCAGCTTAGTCTAGTTAAGGTCAATGTGCAAGAATAGCTGTGTGTCAACTTTGTCCCTTACAATCTAGTTCCTAGAACTGAAGCTATTATTTTACTAAACCTAGTGGGCATTAAAAGATATCTTTATGAAAATATTCTTTATTTAAAACATAAATCACAAAAAAAATTAAAAATATCAGCCAAGGTTGGAAATATCTCTGAAGTAATGTACACAAAGGATTTTGATCTGCATAAAAAAATGAATTATGACATTTAGTCTAATACCTGTATTAGACTGTATTAGAAATAGTACCTGTATTTCTTACATACTGTAAAGGACCTTTATGATATTAGGTAGAACCACTGTCAAAAGATAGAAAATTATTTATTTTGTCATAAAATAGTCTTCTGAAGGTGTGAAGATTCTGCTTCTGAAAATGCAAAAAAGGCAGTTCACTTGGCTGCCCTTAAGACTCCGAGAGAAGAAGATTAAGCACGATATTCACTTTTATGAAGAACACTATCATACTTAAGCATCTGGATTACTTCCTGATAAATTATCTTCTTCTCACTATTAATTTCAGATGTTAAGTAACTTTGACTTGACAGCAGGACAGCCATAGGACATTTTCAGTAGGAAAACTGTGGAAAATATCTTGGACTGGTTGGGAGTGCAGGAATACATTTTAAAAATTTGACTGTATGGAAAGATGCAGGCAAATATTAAACACAGTACTTAACTGCAATAATTCTATTTAAGTGCATAATACAGCATAATTAATATCTTACAAATATTTTGCATTATTTTTTTTTTTCCTACAAACATACTTTTTTATGTTAAAAAAGACCTTTAATTCTGATGAAGTGGTGAACATTCAAGCTGTGCAAGAAGACTAAGGCAGTCATGGACCAGAGTCATAGACAGTATAGTTACAGACAAAAGTCTCTGTGTATCTTACTAGTTACACATCTTTCTGTGACAATCCCATAAATTTAATTACTGTCTATTGGGACTTCATAAAGCTACAATTTATACCTTATGCAACCTGACATCAGCACTTTAACAAAAATGCCAAGACAGCTCAATCTGTGACATTTGTATCTATTCATTTTCTTGAAATGGTGAATTTCTCTTTTATGATCACATTTGTTTTTATGTAAGATCTTTATTAGTCCATACAGTAACTTATTTCTTTTTGAGTATTAATTAAAAAAGAAAATCAATATAAAGAAATAAGACTTTTTTATTTATACTATTACTTATACTATTTATATTATAGTACTGTATTATTACAGACCTTTGGTTAATATTGTTCCATAGTTAGATGTAGCACTATAACATAAATAAAGAGCAATATACGAATAATTTTTTGAAAAGGATTTTTTAACATTCAGGGTAACCATGGATACAGGAAACAGCTGGTCATTAAAAGCTCATAGAACTGAACACCTCCAGCAGTAGCCCAAATTTTTATTGCAACCCTGCATTTTCAAACAAAATCCCATCTGCTGACATGAATATAGAGGTCTCCTATGTGGTTTGGAGCTTTTCCAAAATCTGCAGATTCTTTCAAAAGTACACTCAGACCCCACAAAATTGTCTACCAATTTTAGTATATTAATTAACACTTTCTTGATTTATTAAATACATAGCCTTCATCTATCCTGAGAAGGTAGCACCACAAAGGAAGGAAGAATATTGCAATTAAGAGCTCAACTGCATACTTGTAGTAACTACTTTTTGTAATGTAGCTGGCAGAACTGACATTAAAAAAAACCCCTTAGATAGCCAGCTTATCTTCTGTTTCATTTTGGGTCAAATGTGGGTCAAATAACTGAAAAGATATTTAGAATCTGACTAAATGTTAAATCTTTTGTATTTAACACATTGCTAACTATCTCCTTTTTTCTTCAAAAACAATTAAGAACAGAATATATAGGCACAATATGAATATGCACAATTAGCTGTCCCTCATGAAAGTCCTGCAGGAGCATGAGATTTTTTTCTTTCAGAAATGACACTGCTTGCCTGCACTTTGTCTGAACATTGATACATCCATCTGACCTTAAACCCAACATTTTAGATTTGAAACATATATGCAGAACAGAAAATTGAAAAAAAAAAAATCACCTTAACTGTTGTTGTAAACTGCAAATCAATGTTCTGAAAGCAAATCAAAATATAATGCATCTTCCCTTAATCTATCCACTTGAACATCACCATTGAGACCCAACTATTAATGTCATCTAAATACTTTTCAAATGCCTAGATTGAATTTGCAGGTTTTCTGTTGCTTCTTTCTGTTTAATCCAGGCACTGTTGTAGCTTTTGAATCTAATTTAACAAAACACTAAGCTCAAAATGAATAGACTGATTTTCAAATATCCTAAGCACATTTTTACTTTGATGTTGATTATAGTGCAAAGTAACATCCAAGAACATTTGAAGCTGTTCTCTATATATGTACATGTTTCACTTTTAAAAATTTTTAACTTCAAAGAGTAGTATTCTGCTTCTCATGCTTGAAATAGAAGTTGTCAGATCTTATGGCATGTTTTATTACGTATCATTGTACAGTATGTTCTAGGCTACACATGTCTCAGCTACCTTGAAATCCTCCATTAAAATATTATATGACAGTTTATGGACAACAGGGCATTACACACATTTTTCCTTTAATGACAGACAAGGACATTTCTTTATCTTAATGTATTTTCCCTGTTCCTGTGCCACTGACAACAAAACATTCACAAGATTGGAAATGCAATATAGTGCAGAGATGGTTAAGAAATAAGTTACACATAACTTTCACTACAGGACTGTAATTTGAACCCTATGAAATCTATGCAACAAAAACTGGTAATGGATGAATTTTTTTGTTTGATTGGTTTTGTCTTCTTTTGGTTCATTTTTGGGGTTTTTTTGATACATTAACAATCAATGTATAACCATCTTCTTTTTTTTTTTTTTTTAAGGAGTCATCAAAAAACTTCTAACTGAGCATGAGCTGCTTTCCAAGCTCCATTGCCTTCTGTACTTTCAGACACTGTTGATGGACTGAGGTAGGTATTCTTAGTCACAAGAACAAAAACAAATCTTGAAGAAGAAGTGACTATAGTGTGTCAAGTTTCTCAAAGGCATAACCTGGTGGGCCAAAATCTTGCATTTATACTTGTGAAAATAATTCTGAGTGTATTCATATGTATACACAAATGTACTGACAACATTTAATAAAATAGAGGAAAATCTTTTAATCAGAGGGTTGATATTATGGCTCAGAAACCATTCTGATTCAGGAAACTCTTTTCAACTAGTACTGAGTTTCTTGTAAAGTATTCTGGTTCTTTTCTAGGCAAAGGCAATAGAACAAGATGGTGATTGGCATACTGAATTATTTTTTGTTGGTTAATATGTCATTTCTTCCAAGATAATTCAAAAGCCTCTCATAATTTGCCATATTACATATAACGCAGTAAACTACAATTCTTGAAAAATGTCCTACTGAAATTGAAACAAAAATGTTTGATATACCAAAATAAAAAAAAAAATCAGTTTAGTTCTTTAAACTGTCATGAAGTCATATATACTAAATTAGTTTTAAAAATATTGATTTTATGGAATGGTACTCAACCCTAATTGAGTGTATTCTCATTAATCAAACTGTATGTGTTACTCTGCATTTCATAAGACAAAGGTACATCACAGGAAATATGATTCAGATACCCACAATGTCCCATATCAAAAATGTGACTTGAAATGCAAATTTAAATGGAAAAAACCACATTTCTGTTCAACTTTCATTCCACTAGTTGCTAAAGAGAAATAACTTGTATAAATAATTTAACTGAAACAAAGAACATGCAAAAAAAAAAAAGAAAGGCAATTGAACAAGCTGTTCTTCAGTACTTCCAGATCTATTTGTTTATTCTTAAGGCTCTGTACAAACATGACACATTTTATTGTTTCTATGACTGTATTGTATTTCTGACTGTTATCAGTCATGGTAGAAACTGCTGTTGTACAGCTATTGTTGCTTGATTACCTTGGAAAAAAGGACAAAATGTTCTACCAACCTTTGACAGGTCAATGACTTTGCCTGAATTTACCAGACCACTCAAAAGTGCATGGGGAAAGAGAATAACAGCTCTGCTTCATATATATATATATATATATTGCTATTAGGAATACTACCTCTTCAGCCAACTTGGAGCGTGAGGCAGAAATAAAATTTTCATTTGGATGATCTTTTTAAACTATTCTATCTGCAAATAGAAGGCACAGAGAACTCATTAAGTAGAGGTAGCAGTTTTGCCTAGCTTCATTTCCAAGTAAAACCAGAATCATTTTTATGTTTTGACCAGATGTGAATAAGTCTCTAGAAACAGAGTACAAAATAAAAAAATCATGACTGTGCAATAATTAGGTGGATCATTCCTTTACACAAGTATTAATAACTTTTTCTTGTCATGTCACTTGTACATATCCTGGAGCTCATATGTTACTCATTGTTTTCACAAGGGAACTAAATCTTGATAATATAATTAATTGTCAGGGTTTAACAGAATTAACAGTGACAGCCGTCTCAGTAACTGTGTGAAGAAAGCAATTTTCCACCAGAGGCAAGAAAACTGATGATGCTTACCGATAACAATAATAATAAAATAATATTTCTTGTTCTCAAGAGTCAAAACCAATAAACAGGCAAGTTCTGAATGGGAAAGAGAAAGGAAAAATTTGTGCTATTTTACAGTTTTCTCAGAAGAGTGAAACTTATTTATTTAAAAGGAAAGCAAATTAAATAAGCCTGGGCAACCTAGACTCTAAAGAAAATAAATGGTTTTTTAAGAACCATTCACAGCAGTGTTAGGGAAGTAATCAGTTGTCACAGTATGGTATTCACCAGACTCAAAATGGAGGAAGCAGGAAACAAACTCAGTGTAAAAACTTTGATGGCCTCCAACTTCTTGTCTAGATGTAATGGACAAGTTTTCAGTTGAAAAGTTCAAATGCTCTTCATTTCTTAAATTAATTCCCAACAAGTAGTATGATTCACCTGCCTTTCCAACTATGCATGAACATTACTGGCAATAACTGGTGCCTCTAGTGACAATGGCTACCATGCTGGTGCAGGGAGAAACCAAACATTGTCTTCCCTTCGTGAGTTGGCAGAGTACAAGAGTTCCTCCTACACATAATGCACACAGGGAGTTTCATTTTCTACAAAATAGACCAAATAGCTTATTTCATCCAAAGGATGCCTGATTCGTTTGCTGCAAGTTCTATCACACCAGGATAACATCACGAACTTATCTGGGAGGATCTAACTATCATTACATTTAGCTTATTGTGAACAAAAGCCACAAAATAAGCCATGTTAGCGTAGTCCCTGAGAAATAATAAAACATGTCCCAGCCAGATGCTTTAGTCACAGTAAAGGAGTCAAGAGAATAAAACTCTCTAAAAGAGAAGTAATTAAGAAAGCTACAGATATGTAACTGTCTTTCCTAATCATGACCTCTGGAATCCCTGAAGATATCCTGTGAATTTCTGAGCAGTTTCAGATAAATGGGTTCAATGTGAATAAAACGTATAACTTAATTCCTTACTATAGTGAATCTTCATCTGGAAGGGAAAGAATGTAGTCATTCTTAATATCTCCACGAGATCATGTGTTGAACCCCACAAATTTATATTGTTTGCTTCAACTAAATGTAAATGTTAAACCAGAGGACTTTTGGTGGGTACATACTTTGCAATTTGCAATGATGGATGATATTAAGAGGCTAAGAAATAAATGAGTATCTAAATACAAAGAAACTGGAAAAGCTGATAAGTATTCCAATCTAACAGATTTCAATCCACTTGAAATGTTTATTGGAACTATAAGCATTTAAATCCAAAACTGTCAGTATACTTTTATAAGAGCACAGAAGGATGAGAACACGGGAATCTCGCTGTTGCCGAATTCAGCTAAAAACTAAGGTAATGTCCACAGTTGAAGAGTGAAGTCTAAATGGTAAGCACCTCAAAACAGTATAATTAACCCAATGTTTGGCACAAATCTGCACTTTAAGTAAAAGGGTTTTTTTGATACTTTTGACAGCCAGTAGAGAAGGAGGAAGAGTAGGAATGCTTTAAGGACTCTGAAAAGGATATTTCTAACGTAACATTAACAGGTATGAGAACAAAGCTCTCACTAAATCTAGAATTAATTCTAGTAAGATTTGCAATCATTGTAATTACTTTTGAAAGTACTTCGCTAGCCTATGCTTACATGCATAAATTTTTCCTCACACAGAAATATTAATTTTCTGTACATGGTTTATTCTGGTTATTGTTTTCCTATCTTTAGACTAGAACTTGAAGCAGAATTTTCTTGTTTCACATCTGTTGTTCTTAACCACAATTATGAAAAGAGTGAAGCAAGTCATTAGCAATACATTTTGGAACATAATAGTACTTTGTTAAAAAAAGAGTTTTGTCTTGTTCTGTTTTCTTTTGCTTTGTTTTATTTGTTTGCTTGTTTGTTTGATTGTTTTTGTTTGGGGAGGGGTTTCACATGAAATAAATGTTGTTTGATACAAAATGATTTATTTATATTACACTACAAAGCACACCATCCTTAATTCATTTTGCTTGCACTGGCAATACATTTCACATTATATAAGCACAGTTGCCAGGCATACTTTAATATATTAGAACTGTAACAATCTAAATGGACTCTAAGATTCTCAAAATCTGTATTGTGTTTTTCTGTGTAGAGAGATTCTTATCATGCAGCTTTGCTACAAATAAAAAATACTCGTTTAACTATAGAAAAGTATCATCTATGAGCCCATAAAAAACTCAAAAAGGTTCCTCAAATATGAAAACTGTTTAGCAATGAAGAGGATGAAAAATGCTGAACTGAACTGAAACTCTACATAACTAGTTATGTAGAATGTAATTACTCAATTTGGAAGGAGGCCAGAGAAACACATGACAAATTCTGCCATCTGTTGCAGTCATACCATCTCAGTAAAACCAATGGGCAGAGTCTGGCACAACACCGATTAAACCCTTTGGGCCATGGGAAATAATCACTGCAAGTGGTCAGTACCTTGGCCCTGTGCCTCTTCTGGAGGATTAGACATTCCATAGATTATCTTTAAACAACTTACTCTCATAGAAATCCTCCCAGTCTTCTAAACACTAAGAATCTTGAATTACCACCAAAATGACTTAAAGCATGACCTGCCAGGATGGAGATGTTGGAGAGTAGAACCTGGACATCTGAATAGACATCTGAAATGGACTATATTTCATGCTGGTAATAGTTCTTTGAAGAATTAAAATTCTGAGAGAAAAGTAACCTGTTATTTCTAAGTTGGTTTTGTCCCATGGTTTGTAGTCAGTTGAAATGGTACATTGTAGAACATGACTATATCAGAAGTGATCTGATTCGAGACATGCAATTATCTCAATTTTCAACGCTGTCAGTTTGAAGTACAGACAAGTGACTCTTTTGACATTGTGATGCCTCAATGGCAGAACTAGAATGAGAATTCAAGGTTTCTGATCTTAATTCAGTGGTTCATCATCTGTTACATGACAGTGACCTCAATGACCTCAAATATCTCTTAGAAGTTTTTATGACATTTATCTAAAACAAAATTTAATAAAATATTTGATTAATCTTACTTTTAATATCTCTCTAAAGTTTCTTTTCTCTCTTAAATTATTTGTCTATTACTCTCTCAAGTGAATTCATACAGTTTTGAAGGACTGATGGTTCAAGAGTAGGACAATAAATTTTAATTCCTCACAGACAAAAGTGGCCCTTTTTATGGGAAGGAATTTTACAAGGACAACTGCCTTGCTTTATCCATACAACTGCTTTGTTTTAAATCTTCATTTGCCTTACCATAAAAATGTAACCTAAATTGTATATGTAGAACAGTGCACTATTATTACACACATCTGAATATTGTTTGTTATTGAAATAAAGAAGAAGCTTGATAAACTGTATGCCACACTGACCATACCTTCAAACTGTCTACCTTAGGGCAGTGTTGAACAGAAAATAAATACATTGAGCCTTTTTTTTTTTTTTTTTTTTTTTTTTTTTTTTTTTTTTTTTTTTTTAATTTAANTTTTTTAGCTATTATTTTTCTTTAAATGTACAGGATATAAAGTTTTAATGGCCTTCAAGTCAGTAAAAGATAAAAATATAAATCTGTAAGATTTTTGCTGTTTGATCCTAGTAGGCTTATTCAGACAATATTGATCTAAATTTGAGAAACATTATATCCTTAGGTATGAAAGACAATTTTACTTATTTTCAGGGAAAGGAGTTAAAAACAGAAACAGTGCCAATTTATCTTTTCACCTATAACAAGACATGACTCTAGAATGCAGACAATTTATTGGTACTATTCCAGGTATAGACATCCTTTATTTTTTTCTTATTTTACAAGAATATTGATCTTAAGAGATTTGTGAAGGGTCAGATATTTAGTTAACAAAATTATTTATAAAAATTATATCCTCTTAGTAATGTCTAGGATCACTCAATCATTTCTTATGTTCAGATATCGTCTTTTTAATTATTTTCACTCTATTAAAATCATTTATGTGCAGAGCAAGTTCCTGCTGAACTTGTTATGCAGATGGTCACCTGGAACCTTGCAGAAAAATATTCAGATCTGTTGGGCTGAGAACTTTGTTTCCTTTCAAATAAATGCTAGCATGACACTGTACATTTAATTTTTCCTCAGAATTCATCAGGTTTCCCAACCATATCTGTGCTAGAGATCATTTTGAAAGACATGGAGCTGTTATCATGTCTGGTCTTCATCAGAACAGCTCACAATCTTATAAATCTGATGGGTTGAAACTATACAATAGTTTGGGACAATTTTCACACAATTGCATGGTATACTAGTGCAGTCCATGATCCTAATAAAAATAAATGAAGAAAATAATTTAATTTTAAAATATTTTTAATGTTACATAATATTTTGATTTTTTAAAATTCAAATTATTTAATTTCATTCCTTTCACAGATTTTCTCAATTAGAAGTTATGAAAAAATGAATTTTTTCCCAGTGATTAATCAGTTAATTAGCCATCTGCATTTTTCCTCTTTGCATGATGCAGGCAAAAATTATTAATCTTTACTATGTCTTTTCCTCATTTGGAGCTACAAAATCTAGTAACCAAACTGTAATCAAGACCAAAATCTGAAAACTATGAGTCTTGACTCTGCCTAATAGGAGTTTCATTGTCTCATTTGCAATTGGAAGCTTCAAGGCTTCACCTTGAATGACTTCCCAGAAAAAAATCTTAAGTGCAAAAAGCACCAAAAAAAGTCCTGAATGAAAGAAGATCTACAAGTAAATATTTCTCATGCAATCCACTCTCTTTTTGCAATTATTTTTTTAATATGAAGATCACCTCACTTGTATATGCATATGCATCGTGTACCTCTCCGGTTCAGATCCTAGTATTCACAAAATTAACCCAATAGATTCAACAGGTTCTCCCTGCTAGCCAAGCATGTGTTCCTCTCTTAGAGTCCATGCTGACCACACCCAATGAACTTCTTGTCCTTGCCTGGAAGCTTTATGCTCTATCACCTTTCCAGGGATCAAGATGAGGCTGGCTGGCCTGTAATTCTCTGTGTTCTCTTTCTTGCCCTTCCTGAAGATAGGAGATAGTCCAGTCCTCGTGCATCTTTCTCAACCACTACTGCTTTACAAAGACAATCAAGTGGCCTTGGCAATGACAACAACCAGCTCCCTCAGCACCTGTGGGTGCATCCCATCAGATCCCAGAGGCTTATATATGTCCAGTTTTCTTATGTATGTCCAGTTTTTTTATTAATTCCCTGGTCTGATCCACTTCCAGCATGTGTACATTTTTGTTTCTCCAGACTTTTGCCCTAGTATTCCTAAAAGCTGATCTTGCTAGTAAAGTCTGAGGTGAAAACACCATTCAAGGTCATGGCCTTTTCCATATCCATTGTCACTGGGGTCACCACCCCATTCAGATTCTATTTAGTTTTTGTTTTGTCTGCTGTGAACTTATAGAAGCCCTTCTTGCTGCTCTTGTGACCCCTGGCCTGATTAAATTACACTTCGTTCTTGGCTTTCCTCGCTGTATCTCCTCGTGCCGAGGTAATGTCTCTGTATCCCTCCCAAATTACCTGTCCTTACTTCCACCCTCTGTAGAATTCCTTTTTGCATTTGAGTGTTGCCAGGAGCTCCTTGTTCACCCATGCAGATCCCCCAGGATTTTTACCCAATTTCCTGCTCAATGAGATAGACCACTCTAGAGGTCAGAGAAAATCACTGAATATTAATTAACCAGCAAATTTTGGGGGGATTGAAGTTCCTATAAGGACCAGGATCTGTGAATGGGAGACTGCTTCTAATGTATGTAGAAGTCATTATCCACCTGTTCATCTAGTATCCCCAGAGCAAGATTTTAGCCAATCTCCTTTTCCATCCATGGATTTAATGCTCCTGTTCTGTTGATTCTTAGTTCATACAGTATTCCTTTCTTCTCTATTCCCTACTGTTCCAGCCATGAGTTTTCAAGTGTAGAGTCTCATTTTTCACTGGGATTAAATACAGTAATGATAATTTAGCATATTTCCAGTACATGAAAGACTTTAATCATTTCAACTACTTCTGTGAAGCACAAATATCCTGGTTTGACAAGGAAGTGAGTTTTTCAGGAAGTTGTGGTCAAACCAATTAGTGGCCAGATTTGAATATTGGCCCCTGGCGTGGCCACTGAAGACCTGGATATGCCTCTGAGCACACAGGGGCTAAAAGCAGAGCACTCTCAGGGGAACTTTCTCTCCGTTCCCTTTGGGTGAAGAGGTCTGAACCTCCCCAGCCCAGCCGCGAGCTGGGTGAGGGAGGGGAAGCCACGCGGCCTGGGCTGAGGTGGGCCAGAAGCTCTGGACAGAGGAGAGGGTGAGGGGAGTGGAGGGGGGCCAGGCAGGATGGAGGGGTGGAGAGGCACTGAGATGTGTTGGGCAGCCCCCAGAGAGCACGGGCAGGGAAGAGAGAAAGAGAGCCTGGGCCACCTTGGAATTTGATATCTGTGCTGTCAGCACGCCGGCAGAGGAAAAAAGGTGGGAGGAGGTGCTCTAGCCCTGGGCAGGCTGTTCTGAGAGCTCAGCTGTCCTGTGGGTAGCAGAGCCTGACATTTTAACCCCTTTCTTGGACAATGGAAGTCTTGAAGAATGCCAATCCTCCCCTTGATTTGAACGAGAAGAGAGACAGATGTGAAATAGAAGGAAATGGGCAAGTGTGGTGAAGGTTTGAGCAAGTGAAAGATGTCAAAAGAAGATGGGAAGAATCCTAGGTGGGAGGAGATGCTGGAGTGGCCTTTGGCTGGACTTTTTCTTGTATAGCCATGGGCTGAACCAGTTCTTCTTGTAACACAGAGAATGCATTTAGGGGGAGGCAATGGCTGGGAGTCCAGTGACAGTGATGTTATATGAAGGAGTGGAGGGAACAGAGATGGATGAGGAGGGTGTGGTGGAGCCCTCTGCCTTCAGAGGATGAAGGAGATCTCTGTTCTCAAGACCCCTGGCCCCAGGGGAGTGAATACTGGGGGGACTGTTGTCCCAAAAGTGGGAGACTGTTACTTTTTTGGAACTTGGCAAAGCATCCTTAAAAGGAACCCTAGAAGCAGTTTTTCGGTCCATGAACAGTGGTGAGAGCACTGGACATGGAAGGAAGATTAACATGGAAACACGGGGGTTTCAGCTGTGTTTCCTGGGGAAGCCTATGGTACAAGAGGGACTCTTCTCTCCTTGATGAACTGAGAATTGATTATCTGAGGGGTGGTAACTGGATTGTCTCATTGTGCTGTAGTGGAATTGGGTGGGGGGGAGGAGGAGTGTTTTGGGAGGTTTTCATTCTGAAGTTTGTGTGTTCTTTTCCTTATATTATAGGTTAATAAAGTCTTTTTCTTTATTCTTAAGCTGGAGCCTGCTTTGCTCTATTTCTGGTCACATCTCAGTAGCCCTTGGAGAAAATATATTTTCATGGGTGCACTGGCATTGCACCAGCGTCAACCCATGACAACAAATCTCACTGCATCCATAAATGCAGATTACTGTCAGAAAGTGCAGGAGATAGGCTTAACATCACTCTTGACATTTTCATTCTTAATTTTTTTTTTGTTCGGTTGGGGTTTTTTTGGTTAAAGGGAAAACACAACCTGGTAACACAAGGAGTTTTGGAAAACTAAATACAGTTCTAAAGGGAATTGTACAAGAATAAAATGTCCCAATTTTTTACTCATTTAGAAAACAGACTACAAGACACCTCATAGAGTAGAGCCTAAATGAAAATTCTTGCTTACAAAAGAAATAAGGTAATGGAGCAGTATCCTAACCCTAACAGAGTTAAAAAATATAAGTGTTTTTGATTTTATTTATTGAGAGAAAAAAACTATGCATCAAAATTCTCTTTGCTTGTAGCCACACTATGTTGTTTAGGCAGAAAAGATTATCTTTGTTTATAAAGAACTGGTATTGCTTACACCTTATTCATCATGCATACTCCAGTTGTCTGTGTTTTTATACAGCAAAAAAATTTGGATGTAAATCTTTAAAGGAGTATCTTTTTATTGTCTCCCATGAGAAAAATTTCATTTTCCTAACTTATCATAAAGAATTTTGTCTAAAACCACATTATAGGATTTAAACATTCTCAGCCATTGGAAAAAAGAAAACACACTCCATTGTACAGGAATATACTATAATAATGAGCTATTACCTCACTGGAAACAAGGTAATATTACTATTTGCAGCAGTATCTACAGCTGTACATAAACGTAATTTCACATACAAAACTTGAGTGCTACATATTTTTAACATGCATTGTAAAATTTATTTTATTTACTTATTTAATTTTATTATTTATTTATTTGACTTGAAAATAACAAAGAAAAAATTAATCTCTTTATCCTTTACTACCAACTCACTGCCAGTAGTGTTTGGAATCACACTGACTTGCCTTGATCACTTTAATGATGCGTATCCTTAAACAGTGCACAAAATAATGAGAAAACCTGACAGCACATCACATTGTTGCATTAATCTACATAAATCAGATTGAATATTAACTGCATGTCAAATATCCCTTCAAAACCTGATAGGTTAGGGTATGGCTATATAAATGTACACCTGAGAGGAGCAGTGAAAATTAAAATGTATCATATAGTAAAATCAAAAGTAGCAGAGTCAGAAAAACTAGGAACTTTTCATTTTCCTATGAGTCTCAGAATACAAATAATCACATTATACATTTCATCTGAATACACAAGATAATTTCCTGACAATGAAACAGAGAAAACAACAGACTACTATTGTGGTGTGTTAAAGACATACTGCCTGTACCATTAACTACAATTCTGTGCAATGTATATTAACTGCAAATATGTTGTGGTTAAGGGCTATATAAAGAAAATTACATTAGCATTAATCTTATTCCTTTATTCCTACTGCTCAGATTTAAAGTGAAAACAGGATCGTCATGCTTTTTTGCTAAATCACTCATAAATGACTGTGTTAGGGAAAAGAACATAAATAAATGTGATACTTTAAAAATACAAGTTCTGTCTCCTTATATACAGGATTTTTTGAAGCAATATAGGAAAATATATTCTTCCAGTACTGCAGGAATTTTTCCTGTGTTTTACTTATTACTCTAGAAGATCAGAGAGAGGGTTTTTACTGAGGATCAGGGAATTCAGTAAGTATAGACTTGAAGCCTGTATTTTCACACTATAAGAAAGGTTCCAGATGAATGGTAGTTTTATTTAAAAAAAACACTTACAGTACCACAAGATGTATATTTTAGAAAAGGAAGTAAATTTTTTTTCTAGTTATTCCTTATATAAACCTTTTCCTGTCACTTCTAGGAAATGTGTCAATTAATTTCAGAATCTAAAAGTCATAGAAGTGCTGAGGTTGGAAGGTAGCTCTGGAGAAGGTCTAGTACATAGGTCTCCAAACACTTTTGATTAGGTACCCTTATCACTAAAATATGTTTGAGCAGGCATGCCAAATATATGCATATTCATTCATAAAAAGTTCTACTGTGCTTTACTGATGCTGTGAAGACACTATAATAAAGAATTAAAGAACATATAAAAATTATAAAGACAGGGCTCCTAATGCATTCTGCAATTGGAGTCTTTTACCCAGAAAGATATCCCTACTGAATGCAGTGATCCTTGCTCTACTACTCAGAGTTTTAAAGGACTTGGAACCTGTGACAGCTAAAGTCATGAGCAGTTGCATCTGTGTACCTAAACTGCAAACAGCCTGTTGGGTCACCTGTTGAAGCAGTAGTGAGGTTCACATTAAGGCTAAGAAAGATCCTGAAAAAAACAAGCAATGAGGCAAGTTTAGCTCTTCCAGCTCAAGTGAGACAATTGAAGGTTTTACAGAGGAATATATATAGCAAGGATTTGATCTTAAAACAGACACAAAAAAGCCAAACTAAACCAAACAAAACACCCAAATCCAAAATATTCAAAACAAGCCTAAAAATCCTTTCAGTGCCTACCATCCCATATTTTCCCATTATTCCTACCGTTTCCTATCTTTTCTTTGAAATCTCTTTGCTTGGGTCTGGTCTTTGTGTGGATTTGACTGTCAGAAATTCAGTCACAGGAAATGAAAAACCTAACAAAAGCTCAAGGAAAAATGACACATTCTTCAGAATAAGTGAAATTCTTATTTATTTTACTTCACCTCCACCTGAGTTTTTGCGCATTGTGTTTTTTTACAAGGGTCGTATTGTTTGATAAGAAAATGTTTATTCCTACACACTTCTGCACAAGAAAGAAAATCTCAAGGTTAATGGTAGGGAGAAGCCTTCTTTACACTGTATCATGACTATGATTACACAAAGGACTATTATAGGTTTCAGACTAAAGCTTGTGATTCACCTCTCCCTATCCCTTTCCATGAATTCAGGGGAGACCAAATAGAGAACTTGCACACACTTACAGATGAAGAGTAATCCTAGACATGAAGAGCAATAACGAAAGTCCAGCCATTTTGCAGAGAATGATGGGCATCTACTTTCATGGTCTTACTAAAGACACTTACTCTCAACGATAGCAACAAGAAACTTTTACTCTGGGACTGGTGCAATAGCATTTATTAGGCCTGATTATTTTCAGAAAGAGGACAGATGCAGAATAAGGAAGAAAAATACCTTGCACATACAGATTTAAAGGTAAAGATTGATTTCTTTCACATAATTTTTTATTTGAGGGAAGTATAAAATGAAGTATTCATGAAGGTCTTATATCTGAATTTAAAAAAACCTGCCAAATAATTATTTACAATTAAAATTAATTAACAAAAGTGCCTTGCTTCTGCCCAGTACCATTTTCTAGATAACTAACTGTGGTTTTATGCTCTTCTTGACAACCATTTTGATTTATAACTCTTTCAATTCTCCTCAAAGTAAATAATCATGAGACTTGAGGAAAAATCAGCTTCTTTTGATTTATAATAACATGACTGCTGAAACTTACTTAAATATATTTTAAAAAGCATTAAGATTTTACCTTAAAACCATGCCATGTTTTACAGATTATTCTGTCATGGTCTCAATGACTTATACAAATACAGACATTTCAAATTTTATACATACACACACACAGAGGCAGCAAAGCAAATATGTGTATAGAGGAAAGATAGAAAGAAGAGTATCAGCAATGGATTAGTCTGATCCTTGTCTAAATTCAGATATAAGCTTTGATTAATTTCCAATAAATACATAAATTTTCCAAACCTTGGCAGCCAAGTGCTTCTGATAAAATAATATACTACTAGTAACTTCTACTTTGATGTACCTCAGGTTTTGAATATTTAACTTTGTAAGATTTCCTGAGAATTATCAGTATTTTAGCTTCAGTTTCAAGCTATTCTATTACTTTCTTTGCACATATCAGTTTTCCTAGTTTTTCTTGGTCATCCATTTTTAGCTTGGTGTAAGCATGCTGTAGATTTTGGAGTCACTTTTAACTAAGAACAGAAAACAAACACAACTGGAACTCCAAGATCTTATCTAGAGTTATGCTAAGGAATCTGACTACTGCTGGGAAAAAAAGTATTGTAATATTTCCAGTATGCAGGGATAAAGACATTGTATAATGATACATTGGTGGTTGTTATTCTTTTTGATCTGTATTTGTCCACATTTGCTATATCTAAGGTAAGACTTTCAGAGATACATACTTTTTAAGGAATTATGAAAAATATTCCTGCTTTATTTATGCTAATAAAATTAATTTATATTTACAAGTATGTTTTTTTATTTGAAATGTAAGCAATGACAGAGGCTGTTTGAAAAGAAAAAAAAGAGATTTAAAATAACCCCACTGTGACACTGTTACTAGTATCTTGTGCTGTCCTACCAATCCTGTGCACAATCTGCTATTTCCTCCTGAGCACTAATGTGATATATTTACATTGAGACAATACCATCCCTCCTTTGTGATAGTTGTTGGCACTTGGTCAGAAATAATTATTTTATTGTATATGGAAATATGACAGTATGGTTAATTTAATGCTTTTAGTTTGTAGAGGCAGATAATGGTTGCAACCTTTAAAATAAATTTAAAAAAAAAGCAATGTAGCCTATAAATGTGTGAAAGTGACTTAACAAACGCTGTGTTTTTAATCACATTGGTGTTTGGTACCATTACACTAAAAATGAGCAGTACCATTACACTCTGGTGAGAGCAAACAGAAAAAGCAAATGTTATCCTAAGCAACATAGAACATCAATAAAATGGAACTTGATTGAAGGCAAAATCTGAAGAAACCTGCCCTATCAGCTGCCAAGTTGAACAGCTATTATTGACTACCATGGTGTTAATTTCTCTTAGTACTGAAAAAAGCCACATTGGTGATTATGTGAAAGAAATGGTCCATATTTCCCATCTCCACCTTCTATTACTGTAATTTTCAGCTCCCGTAGTTCACAAATAGTCAACAATATGTCAGAATGACATTTGTAAGGACTGAACTGAATATAATTTGTTTTGAGCTTCTAAATAGTGAACTTATTTCTAGACCTTGAACACTCATACCTCATCTACTGTAATGATGTTGCATGTGTGACTTGTTAGATAACAGAAATTTTCAGAAAGACATCTACTTTAGGATGAAATGAACTGTATCTTAGAATAGCCCATTCTGCTAAATTAAGTTAAATGAGTTTCATTATTTGTATCCAAAGTTACATTTGAAGTCTGAGCTGCATTCATGCAGGCAGGAAAGTTGGAGACTGAAAGAAAGACAAAATTGATATTTCTATTCATTTAAAAGTAACTGAGAAATACTACCATTATAGTAAATAGTTATTACATAGTAAATGCCTTTTAAAAATACAGTCTATTTTTCAGCTAATTGTTGTTACCAGTTCATATCCAGAAGACCAAGGTTACACAACCTACTCCCTTTCAGCTACAGTGTAAAAATATTCACCTTCTTTTAGAGACCAGACCCCTATCAGTAATATGAATTATCTACCAAAAAAAAGTTAGAATTCTTCTGTTATTTAGTTTTCCCTCCCTTCCCTCACACAGATAAATATATATAGACAATATTGTCTGGAGAAGTGGCCTGGAATACTCTAAAAACTTTGAAATAGGTTACTGAAGCTATGACTCTCAAAGCTGACAAGATTTCCTCCAAATACTTGAAAATACTTACATCTGATTCTCTGACAGAACCAGAGCACTTTAGAGAGAACAGTGTCAGTAAAAACTTACAATTCAGTAAAAGCAAAGAATAAAAATTGATTAAACAAAAAAACTACTATACAAAGTTTCAGTCTGTGAATTCTGAATGTTAAAACATGATTTTAAAAATTGTTTTAATTCCCTTACATGTCTGTATTTTACCTGCTGCAAATTTCTTCAGCTGCTGTAAATACTCACATTAATATGTCTGAAACTGTTTATCAGTTCTGCATTCCATAGCAATTGATGCAAGAATATCATCTAGATGAGGATAGCAGTCTTCATTTACATGGGGACTTAGAAATTAATGTTACATAGATGTGATGAACGGGATGAGGCCTTCAAGAGTCACTGGGAATCACCAAAATATCAATCCCAGAAGATCACTGATTCTCAGAAAAGCAGAAAAATGTGTGCCAGAGACAAAGAAGAATTTCCTTATTGTCTGGTACACAGTGTTTGCTTTTGTGGTGACTGAACAGAAACGTATTTTTCTGATGGTGACCTCTCTTTTGTAAGTCAAGGTGATAAGTAAAGAAATGGGCAAAGTTGAATATTGGCATGAAGTGACACCATTTATCCACACTAGTGTTTCAGTCCTAGAAACACATGGCAAACTAATCTTAAAAGTCATAGGTGAAGGAGGAAAGAGAAATGATTTCTCAACATGTATCTAACTTTCAATCTAGAAATTACAGTAAAACACCTTTTGATCTGTTCAATATTACAGGTTTTGCCAACATTTCATGCAGTGCCAAGTATACTGCATGGTCGAGGCACACCAAGTAACTGGAGAATCACTCTTCTACTGCATTCTTTTGTTTCACGGGTGTGGGATTCAATTACATCGATCTAGATTGTGATAATGAGCTGTCATGGTAGCCTTAGATCTGTTATCTCTTGACACTTCTAAAAACCTTCTGTCAAAGCAAGCTGTCTCTTTACGTAGAGTATTAAAACAGTGAAAAATACTAAGAATTTTATCCTTTTTACCTACCACAGGAGCCAGCACAAAAGGAATCTGACTATAGATAAGCCATGAAATGCTCAGTGCCAATATGTAAAAAATCCAAAACCTTAGAGGAAACAAACATTTGCTTGAGAGAGAACCTGAAAACAACAACAACAAAACCAATAGGACAGCAGCAAAAAAATTTGACTGCTTTTTGCCCTTGTCTCTATCAAAACTTCATGGCACAGCTCAGGGTCACAAAGAACCCTGTCTGGGAATGCATGACTGCAAAGATTTGTTTGTGTGCATGTGTGTGTGTCCACACGGTGAGCAAGAGCAGAAGCAATGTGGGAGTAAACCAGCACAGTCTGTGTTACAGTATTCACACACCAGAATATCATAATTTCACTTTGAACTGTGCAATTCTTTGTAAATACAAATCTGTTCACAGGTACATTCTACTGATATTGAAATCAACCATTAAAACATGTTAAAAATCAGGATCAATAGTTCAGCTCTGATGTATTTAGACATAATAGTTGAAAAGGTTTTTACTACTCCTGACTTTTCCATCTTCTGAATTCTACCCCATGACAGAATTTGAAGACAGACACTTGACTCCAAAATATAATTGTTAATGAAGTTGGTGAGAATTTCAATTTGTATGCTAGTTTGCGAACTTAATGTTGAAGCAAAAGTGCTAATTTCTCTCAGGCCACTTGTACTACAGATAAGGGCACTGGGATATTGAGCTAACAGAGCTTCACTGAAAAACATGGGCACACTTCCTAATCCTATATAACATCCACCATCCCTGTTACAGTGTAGATCCAGCTGTCTGTCTCTGTCTGTCTTACCTTTACAAGGGTCAGAATATTCATTAAGACATTTTCTTTAAGTGACATCTGACCATAAGTGTAATGCTTTTTCTTTTGCCATATTCATAACTATTTGGAAGACCCCAAGAAGTCCAGTAAGAGGAAAAAAATAGATAGTCCACTTCTTCAAATGGTTTGCTGGCACATTTTCATAGAACATTAGTGTGATTTTCACACATTTTTCTCAGGATCCCTGTGATGTTTACCACCATCAGCTGTGACCCAGTACTGCTCTCAGCAAGATTTTAGCTATGAGTGTTGAGGTCAATTGAAAGGAAGTGTCCTCTTATTTGTCATTCCCCTGAGAAATGTACAATATCTCAACTTTATTTCTGGAATTCCCTATTAGCCCAGCCTCAAGGGTGACACAATTTTTATTGCATCAGTACTACCACACCATACCTTGCCTAGCTTCAAATATGCCATCAGGGTGATGTTAATTTAAAAGTCTGCTGTTAAATATCTTGTGTATAGAGGATACAATCTGCCCTCACAAGAATGTCAGTCCAAATCCAGTACCTACTAGCCTTAGAATTCATACTTCTTCTGCCTAAAGTAGCAGCTTTTAACTAATGCATCTAAAATGCAATAATTAGTAAAATATTGGTCACATGTTCAGTCAGATTGCACCAGAAGAAAACATTTCTTTTATCTGTGACCATTTTATATGCAGATGAAAAAGAAATGGCTACATTCTCCATCAAATTTACTGTCTCCTTGAGTTAAAATACTGCCAGATTTTGGTGCATTGCAGCTGCAGATGAAAAAAAAAAAAGTGAAAAAAAAAAATAACACCTCAGAAACAGAACAAAATTTTAAGGCCTTCCAAACTCTGCTGAGAACATAAAACTTTCATTTTTTTCCTGATAACCAATATCACTAGTTAGTTTCCAGAAAGTTTCCTGAAAGACATCACTTACTTTACACCCACTACCTGGTGAATTATTTAAGAGGGTCAACAAAATGGCTCTGAAGTGACTAGCATGGTACTTGTCTACTTCACAGTAGAGCAAATACTTCTGAATCCTTAAACAAGACTCCCCAGGGAAAGAATCTACAGCAGTGTGTACTTAAGGCATCAGTGCTCTGTGGATGATCTGAAGGGCTCAAGATGCCTTGCTAAATTTGCTGGGCAATGGCTCTATCAAATAATTAGTGAGGGGCAGGGGCTGGGGTAGGTGGTGCATGGAGTGGTGGTAGTGCAAGACGGGGCAACTCATTGCTAACTTAAGATAGTGAGGTCAGGCCTAGGAGGTCCTGTGGGATTTGGAATACAATTCATTTTATTCTGATGGGTAATGTGATAGCAAAGAGTAGGGACTGTGGATATTGGAGACATATCTCTGCCAATTGATGACCCAAGATGACAAAGAGACAGGTATTGCTGAATTTCCTAAGTGTCACTGCTGCTAATGTTTCCCACGTACGGGAAACATTAAAAATGTACATAAAAAGCTGATGAACAGGAAGTCCCACCTGAGCACAGAAACTTGACTGTTGGTCAAGCACTGGAACAGACTGCCCAGAGAGGCTGTGGAGTCTCCCTCACTGGAGATATTTAAGACACATCTGGATCCAATTCTGTGCCATGTGCTCTAGGATGACCCTGACTTGGAAGATTTGACCAGATGATGCAACTGTGCCTCCTTCCAACCTTACCCGTTCTGAGATTCTGTTATTTGTTCAAGAGACAGTGTCCAATCAACTTTCCTATTGGCTGTTTCAGCAACCAATTAGACATTAAGAAGTTTTTAATTAGAAGCTTTCCATCCTTCACATTTCACTGTTCCTCGTGGTTATAAATTCAATACATACAGAAACCTTAATAAAGCCAAGCAGTTCAAGCTTACTTTTTTTTCATTAGCTTCTCTAACACTTCATACCTTACAAAATAGGGATCTGACTTTTAGGATATTTCCACGTTCATTGAGCTGTAATATTTCAAGACATGGGGTTTATTACTTTACTTCCATAAATGATTGCCTAATACCCTAAGAGGCCATACAGAAAGTACCCAAGCTAATATAGTGATAGTCTACAAACACTTATCTTTTATTGTCTTAAAAACAGATAGTAAATGGATTTTCCTATATTAGTATCCTGAGATCATCCTCTCTGGACAAAATTGACTGTTGATAGGATTTGTTCAACTAGTCACTTTTTCACTTTTAAACTAAATGTCTTTCAGGTTTCACTTTGAGTTAAATAAATGATTGATCTATTTAATCTTGAACAGTTTAATTTACTGCTTTGATCTTTATGATATTTCACTGAATGTCACAGGAATATGTATATACTCTTTAGCAAATAATATTTTTTAATTCACTCTCCTATCCCCTTTTGATGTGGATAACACATAGCCTCAACATTGACTTTGTACAGTGGACTAATCAAGAAAATATTCTTACAATAATAAATATTCATCAAGCATGAAATTTTCCTACTCAGACTGAAAACTTCCTGAATGCAAAAGACTGACAAGAGTAGTGAAAAATTAATATACAGAATTTGGAAACTAAAATATTGATTGATAGGAGGAGAAGGAGAAGATCTTGAATATCCAAGTAACTTGATGGAGGAGAAGAAAAAGGAACATAAAAACAGTGACTGTAGTTCTAAATACCAGATGTCAAAAGACATTTGAAAGTGGTGAAGAATAAAGCTGTATTTCATGGCACCTTATAACTCTGGATAGCAAGCAGGGAAACAGAGTCTCATGGGACAGGAAATGTGATGATCTGAAGGATCACAGATATTTTATGGGAGGGCAGAAGAGGAAGAAGGTGGTCACTAAACAGGAGGGACAATGAAATTGTATAATGAGATCTTACTTCCATTAGAGACAATAAATTCTGCATCTATTAAATCTTATTTTATCCCACTAAGGAAAGCTTGAACAGGCATATCCTTTGGAAGGCAGGAAAGGTAAGAAATGAGTAGCAGTCACACTGCTCACGTTAGATTCTTTGTGGTTTTTGATACACGGTAACTCCTCTCACACTCTGATGCCCTGCACCTAACACCATGGCATGAGGTCAGGTCTTAGGAAGATATTTGTTAATGTAGCAATCGATCACAAAAGCCTTTGTAACCATTTTCTGTCCTTATGTTTGGCTAGTTACAGTACAGACACCCATCAAATTGCACAAATTAGTTTTCCTTTAGTTTTCTAAAGTACAACATAAAATATTACGTAGTACATTATGCATAAAAGTTTAGCATAATGCTCATGAAAGTTCCAAGTGAAGAGAAATTAATAGCTTTATCAAACTGGTCAATACAGAAGATATGTTTGTTTTAGAGAAAAATAAAAGCACAGAAATATTTCCATCACTGTTATAAATTTTCATCAGTTTATTAAATCTTTTATTATGCCTAGAGATTCCCCAGCAATCTGAAATGAAATGGCCTACCTCTGAGGTGCTATTAGGATAAGAATAACTTACAGAATAAGCTTTACAAGACACGTAGAATCAATCATTTTTACTATTATAACCAAGACAAATTCCCATTAGAAACTATGCTGCACTTACAAGCATCTATTTAAAATTTTTATATACTTGGTGCGCCCAACATAGCAGCACTGTGTCTCAAATTACTTTTGTAAATCTAATTGATTTAATAAATTCACACTTAAATTGCTATTCAATTACTTACTCTCCTCTCCAGCAATTTTACAATCTTGAGCATATAGCAGAACGAGAACATAATTAGAGGGCTTATTCATTAAAGAAATTCTTCTCTGCTGGTAGATTACCTGGGGTTTTTTTTCTCATGAAAAAAGTGTTGAAGCTACAGCACTTCTGTGCAAAAAGGTTAGCATGGAAAATTGGAACGTTATAAATATTTGGTACTACACAGAAGGAGACATGCTTTATCATGTAGTGAATATAGAGAATTTTTATCTACCTCATATGATCATATAATACAGAAATATTAGTAATGCTAATAGAGTATTTATCTGTTGTCAGCTAGATCTATATACATTTTTCTGATTTTTTAAAAAATAACTTTAAGTTTCAAAAAGGCACCAGCTTTCATATAATTACATATATGAATGATGTATAGCTAAAATCAACCTGAAAACTTCATTCCATGTATGGACACAGAGATGAAAGGAAAAGATACTTACAGCCAATCATGTGACACAGGCAAATTGCTCTAAATCCAAACAAACCAGGGGACAACCACTTGGCAGAGGTCACAAGACAATGAAGAAATACTAGTATAGAAATATTAGAAATGAAGAAATACTAGTTTAGAAATACTAGTATATAAATACTAGAAAGTGCAAAGTGGTACTGAATATTAGTATTTTAAGTTTCTCTTCAGAACTATGGACCCACAATACTAGAGCCCTTATGAGAATTTTTTTTTCCTCATAACATGCTAAAAAAGTAGGAAAATATCATCTGTTTTGATTGATGAGAAATTTGAAGCAGGGAACTACTACCTGTCTTCTTCAAGTCTGTACAAAACCGAACATACAGCACAGATCAATTAATCTTTAGGAGAGTGCTTTGATCAAGACAACCACATCCTCTTTTTCTATATATATCAAGAAACTGGTTTCAGCTTGAAGCTGCAATAAATCTTGCTAAAGTGAGATGTTACTCCTCTGAGCACAGACAGATTGTCTTTTCCCCACAAGCAAACAGTCTGCTTGCTCTGCATTTCCAACTTCCTACTTAGCATTGCTTAGAGTGGTTTCCCAAAAAGCTCTGCTACCTAGAGTAAATGTGGAGAGAGAATACTGCCACTACTTGTGCCTGGGGGCAAAACAAAGTATTCCAAAGAACAGCTTGACTCTGCTACTAGGCAGTGGATAAGCTAATTCAGTTTTCCCCCCACCTTTGCATTTTTCAAGAAAGTCTGTGTATTATATGTTGTGCTCTTATAGATGTCCCTATAAATTAAAAGACAGGCTATTGCTTTCTGCATTTGATTTTCTCTATTTTCTTATGGCACTTAAAGAATTCAGTTAAATCCAGAAAGAGTGAATCAAAACAACCCTTCATATGGAATATGACTTTTTCCTCTTAATATACTAAAGTTACACTCATAGACTTCCATATGCCCTGAACTGGAGTACTCAGCCTGTTAAATATGACCAACAGAAAAGAAAGTCAACTCAAAAATAATTCTACAAATTTACAATTGTATTCTCTGCAATTTTAATGGAGAAATACAAGCTAGTAAAAAATTACAGAAGTTTGTTTAGAGCTCTCCAAAGACATTGCAACTCTCTAAGACAGTATATATTAATTCTCTAATTAGCATATATCCTAGTTTGTTTAAGCTAGGAAAAATAAAAATTAAAGCAAATTTAACTTTTGTCTAAATAAAATTGCTTAAGAGTAATAAGACCTCTTTGGTTTTGCATCACTTCACAAACTGTACAGACACAAGAAGTCTGGATTTTAGGCTAGTAACAGATTTAATGGTACAGTACCTAATGCTAGTAACAGATTTAATGGTACAGTACCTAATCTATGATTTTGACCAGAATTGTGTGTTTGAATAATACCTGACATCTGCACAAAACTTTTATATCACAAATCTACTTTGGAAAATGATGGTTTCAGGAGTTTCACATGTTACTATGAGGAAAAGGTTTGCTTACTTTGATATTATCAGTTACTTTGACATTTTGATATACCAGCATTATTTTTTTCCAGACCAAATAAATTAAACTTTTTTTATGTTCTTATCTGACTGTTGGACAAATCTTGCAAAAGGATTACCACAGCTATTAGGAATGATGGCTCCATTCTACATAATTTTATCTGGATTGTACCCAAGCATCACCTTTTTGTATCTGATGAGCTTGCAATGAAATTTTGTCTACCTGTAGATGGGATACAGTCTATGAGAATTTTCTTTTTTTCTTGTAGTTCTTTATTGGTAACACAATAATACAATCAACACACAATCTTATATTTTTTAATAAAGCTTCAGAAATACAGGCAAAAAACCAGAAATATGCTGGCACTCTTGCATGAAATCTTTCTTCCAGAAAAAATATCCAAAATATTTTGTATCACAATTTAGTGATTTTAAATTTTTTTTTCAATTATCTAAGAAATACGGGTTTACTATCTGGAATAAAACATAATGTCACCTTCATTTACAAATGTATTTTTGGCACCATTGTCTCAAGAACCCTTTACAAAACAGAACATGAATATTGCAAAATGTTAAGAGGGAATATAAAAAAAAAAAAATTCTGAAAATACTAATATCTTCTTCATCTCTGACATATTTCATCCTCTTTTACTACCTTCATGAACAAAAAGTTATTTAGATTTTGTGAAGATGACAAATTCCTGGTTTGAATAAGTAAAAAATGGAGGGAATTATAAAACCCTTAAAGAGCTACCCACAATTTTTCATTTTAAAATAGGGAACTGAAACTTATATACAGAATAGGAATGCAGTTCCTTATCAAAAAGAACCATTTAGCTAGGACTCAAACTGCTAAGTCATTTTAGGTCAAAGCAAAACATTTTAATCATCACTCCACAAATTGATTAGCAGTCAGGAGTGACTGAGAAACTCAGTGATCTTTTTGCCTGAAACACCGTTTAGTAATTGGACTCCCTCTTCTTTTACAAATCTCATCAATCATGAGAACCATGGTGAAATCTCATTTTCATTTCTTCTCACATAAGAAGTATTGCACCATATATTCCATTGAGCTTCTGCCAAGTAAACCTGACCATGTGCAAACATAAATGCACCAGCAGAAAAGAGCGAGATATAAACCAATAGCCAGAGCCTGAATATCCAACAATCCACACTTCAAGCCTTCTTTTAGCCCCTGCTTACCCCATTGAAAAAGGACAGATCACCAAATACAAGGAAAAATACCCACTGTTAAGTTTGAGGTTGATCAAGTGCTAAGCTCAGCCTTTCTGAAATTAATGATTGCTGCTGCAGTTTGCAGTTTTGTCAGCAATATCTCATATTTGATTGTTTCCACGGTAATCATGGAAATGGTGGTGGTAGAGCAGCATGGAACCATTTATCTTCTTTCAGGATAGCCATTGTTAGCTAATCAGCAGTAGCCCTGCTGCTATTTGTCAATAACCAGAAATGTAGTTGTGACCAAACTGCCTGAGACACCTGTTAGTAGGGCAATACTTCAAGTTTCCACAACTCTAACAATTTTATCTTTCATTTTTCTAATCAGCAGTTTGTTGTAGGACTGCTTTGAATGGCACCTGAAAATGTCTGCACTCTATGTACTGTATTCAAGCTGAGTACCACAGGAAGATGATGTCACTATTCTTTCCAAATTTCTTTTAAAATTATTGTTATATTATAATTTATAGATTCTTCATTTTCTTTGATTTTAGCAGCTGCACTTTGGTCTGGAATATTCTAAAATATGAACAATATATTCTTAATATTCATAATAGATTCATTTCAAACTTTGGTGTTTCACAGTTTATATAAAAAACCCCAAATATTCAGAATGTGGAAAAATTCAATTACTGATGTTAATTCAAAGACTCACTTAATTTTTCAGCTTCATTTCTTTTTGTTTAAATTGCAATCATTGCCATTTTATTAAGGTTTTTATATTCTCAGCATGATCAATATACAGAAACCAAATGAACTCTTTATTTTTTACAATTTAAAATGTACAAGTTTGCAGCTTTATCAATACTTCAATTATTTTTATCACTCATTTGATGTAAAGATTGTTTTAAAATTAAAACAATGAAAATAAGGAGACATCTTGGCAAATAAGATTAACAATCAAGATATTAAAAATTGCTTCTCTGCCTAGGAGAACCATCAGTGGAACCTAGCTAGACAAAACCAAAATATAGTAATTTCAGAACCTATTCTATTTGGAGCGTGGGGGATTTTCTGCTAATTCTTAATTTAATATTATTCAGGGAGACTTTGATTTCTTAAGGAAAAAAATCATTGAAAATCTAGAAACTCTAAATCTAAATTTATTCTAATGAAATGCAGCAAGCTAAATTTAAGTTTTACTGAATATAACCCAGCATGATTAAAGTTTTTAAAGTAAAAATTCTTCCTTTTTTATTTTGTTATATTTTGTTAATATATGCATACATATGGCAGTTACACAAAAAATCCTCTGTTCTTTTATCCTATTTGTCTTTGAGTTTTTACAGCAGCACTCACAAAATAAACATGGAGATTAAAAAACTTCCCCATCATCAAAGCAATTGTAGCAGTACCTAAAACTATCTTCACATCCAGAAGTTTAATGCTTAAAAAATCACTACCTTGCAGAGACCTGCTGATTGTTGCAGCTACTGACAGTACAGTATATCAATACCAAAGCAAGCCAAAAATCTTTCTTTCACTTTTATTCATGTTTCACTCATAGTCATCTCTTCTTTGTATTTTTTTTTGGAATGATTTCTGAGCTACAGTTGACAGATTGTGTAAATATAAATCAATCTTAACATCCCAATATTAATATCCCTACAGCACAGAGAACTAAGTGTAATCTCAAAGCTAAGCTTTATTTGTATAGATATTGTTTTAAATCTTTATTCACATATTATATCATCGAGTTACAGTAGATGCAGGAAACGCTGTGTTTAAATTATTTAGCACTACTCATCTAATATACTAATGTTGCCTATTAGTAATTACTGATTAAGATCAACTACTGAGTAACAATTAACCAAATATTTTATTTTCTACATGTTTTTCTTAGGCATATTGCATTTAAATACAAATTTGGGAAGATCGAAATTTTTGACTTTGCAGTTAATTTTATGAGATAAAAATATCCAGTCACCAGAATTTGAGGTAACACAAAATACAAAGTTGTGCTGAATGAATGCTGTGCTAGAGATAGAGCAAGCAGACTGTGTTGATCCTTCAGGCCATTCATGAACTTTCACAGAAACATATGTAATTAGGACTTACATGTTGTTCAGGTTTAATCCAGCACTTTTTTTCCTAAATGACCACCTCATTAACGCTTGACAAGGAATGCTGTTCAAAAGGCAGAAGCTTTCAGGAGCACTTCCTGCAATAAGATCATTACATAGGGGAGGCAAAGGAGATCTACCATTACAGAGCTCACCTAGAAGCTCTCCTCTTTATCTTCCCATAGTTCCAGAAGTTTGGAAACATCTCTGCAATATGGTTATGTCTTTCAAAATTATACGCAATATATTATGTCACATTTATGCCAGGCAGACACTTCTGGCAAATGCTGTTGTGACCTCCTTCCAATGCCCCCTGTTGAGGACTATCATTGTTTTCATGCTTGGTCAGGAGCAAAAAAACAATAGTGAATTTTTAGAGTACTGTAATAAAAAAATATAAAAGAATAAAAGCACTGCAAATAGACTATTTATTGACGTAACTTATGTGCATTCCACTCACAAAGATTGAAAATCCTCCAGGGTGGGTATAAAAGGCATAAAATACAGCACATATCCAAACCTTCCATCCTTATTGACTGCCAGTTTGGTAGATGCAGTAAATAAAAATCTCACATTATCATATAATTTACTGCTCTTAAGGCACTGAAATTTTCTTTAAGGTATTATTAATCAATTCTAATAATTCTCCTAATTCCCAGAGGTATTTTCAACATCATTAACAGATATGTCAAAAAGACCAACAAAAATCAGTAAGCAGGAAAATTACTCAGCATGATTGTCTATCTATAAAGAAGCGTAAGAAATGGGTGGTACCACCCTTCTTTGCATAAAATAAAATCTCAGAGCAGATCCACATACCTTTAATCTGGGTCAAAAGGCAGTTGCCTGTATTACTTTCATTTTATATAAATACACCTAGATTGAATTGATTGAATTCAAGCTAAGACATTCCTAGCTTTTATTAAACAAGTGCAGGTCTCCATAGATTTAAAATACCAAATAAGAAATTCTGCTTAGCAAGCACAAAGTATACCCTGATGATAGCCTTATACTTCTACCACGTTTGCTGATGCAAATATTGTAAAATTATGAGTCCCTTTTCTTTTTAGATGTTACAGAACTGACAATTATGTTTCATTTAACTTCTTCAGGTCTGTTGCAACAATTGTCAGAGGAAGAAACAACAAAAATTCTTATGCAATCCTTTGATACACAGAAATAGAAAATAAAATTCAACCGTTAATGTAGCTTTATAAGATTGCAGTACAGACATTTTTGGTGTACACACCTGCAAATTTGAGCAGGCAGAATCCATCAGATATGACCTAAGTCACAGCATCACCTTAGTTTTTCTACCCACAGCAGTTTGATGCATCAAGCACCAAGATTTTCAAGGTAAAAGATTTATTATCCTCTCTGTTCAGAGGACAGAAATAACTGTCAATTTATAGAATCAAAAAAATTCTTGAATTTTAATTAATTGGAAAGAGAAACTGGGGAAAGGATTTGCAATTTCTACAACTGTTCTGTACAGAAATAGCGGGGAAAAGCTATTCAAAGATAAATTTTACTCCTAATAGTGAATATATTCTGAAATTACATCCTTCTTTTCTTATTTTTTCTCATATTTGTCTCCTAGAAACAGTAAATATTGCACATAGGTTTAAATCCATTCAAAACCATAGGAATAGAGCCAAAATCAGTAAGCAAGTCTTCCTCCTAAATATATTTCTTTGCTTTCCACATTTATCAATGAGCACTTTTAAACTTTCAAGACAAACTTGTCCTTTTGACTTTATTTTTCCAACCTCAGTCACAGCAAATTCCTTTCCAAGCAGTATCTTTGCAATATCTTAGAAAATGAGTTATCTGTGGCCAGATGAGCCTTTGCTTGTACTCCCAAGTCAATTACTTTCTCTTATGGGTATCAGCTGAACCACTTCACAGCTTTTATTGGTCACTATGTGATCAGACTCTGCTGGGATGTATTATAAATAGTGAAGTATGGGTTTAAACAAGCTACCTTCAAAAGAATCCATGGACCTCTGGCCATTCAATTATAGAGATTTACAGCACTGTAGCAAATTTTTTTTGTTTAAGACTCCATGTTCCTCAGGCAATAGAATTTTGAGAAACAGGAGTGTAGGACAAGGTACATAAAAACAACTAAATGTTATCACACTCTGAAAGAATGCATTTTAGACCAAAGGGAGAGATAATTTTTTTTTCTTTGTTTTATTATTAGGTAGGAGCTGGAAAAACAAAATGTGAGAAAGGCAAGCTGTTCCACTGAAGCTTTTAAGTTTCATAATATATCTCTGAAGACATCACTTTCCATCACTCTCCTTGAATGAAAAGTTAAAAAAGGAAAAATGGTCATTGAGTAAGGCTGTAGAACTTCAAACCTTGCATATTCTAAAGAACATGAGCATGGATTAGCTCATAGGGTTCCTTCTGGTACTCTATATTGAGTTACATTTCACTTCCAATTGTTCAAAGATTAAATTTTTATTAGTCTTTTTCTCCCAAATACTTTTAATATTTTAACAGCAAATCTGATATCTGATGCAACTTGATTTGGAACATTTCACAGTTTCACAGAATCACTAGGTTGGAAAAGACCCTTAAGATCATAGAATCCAACCCGGATAAACACAATAAAAATTATAGTGTACCTTTGCTATAGCTACCTGTCAGAGGATCAACAAGTAGCTTTCTGACTAATTTCATTTATTAGCCTTAGAAGCAGAACCACCCCCCTGCAAAACCACACTAAAAAACCCTAAGCCAAACAAGAGATCCAACCCCAAATTTAAAAATCCACCTGGTAAAGGGTGTCTATGTGGAATATATCTCAAAGTTTAAACTGAGAGTGTGGTGGTGATGCCAGTCCATGTAGTGATTTGACCTTACTCATGGAAGGCCGCAGAATTTCTATTAACTCGGCAGTGCAACATCTCATGTCTTGTCTTGACCAGAATTGAGTTTAGCAATGTGAATATGATTTATGGCAAAGGTCTGAAAAATCTATAAAGTTGATAAGTAGCAAACATTACCCCTATAGGTTATGCTAGGGTTGGAGGAGGCTATCACAGAATTCAAACTAATCATTGCAAACTGCCTTCACAAAGGGGCAAACACAGTTTAGGCAGCAACCAACAAACAGAAGTCAAACAATGGCAGGGTGTTTGAAAACATTAAAAAAAAAAAAAAAAATCCCATGACCTGAGAAGAAAGAAATGGTCACCACCAATCATAAAATTCTTCATTTAAAAAAATCAGGATAGATAACTTCCTGTAATCCTCTCTCTTACTCCGTCCCTCCTGAGGATGTGTACTTAAAATACTAGGCTGACACCAGAAAGATGAACAAAACATCAGAGAAGTGGAAAACTTGAGTCATTTATGTACCACAAATTTAACTGTATTTCTACTGAAACTTTTCTTTATCACCTAGATATTTCAGTCTGTAAATATCAGTGTCATTATAACTGAGATAATAACTGCTTATTGGGATTACACGATTAGACTTTAATTAGACTAACTTTAAACCTTATTCCTAAGTGTGGATGTTCTTCCTGAATTCGTACCAACTTCATATGATCCTCCTAATTTCAAGATACATTCATTATGAATTCCTTTATTTACTTTTTGTCTTCTTTCTTTGTGTTAGTCTGATACTGCATCACTCCACAACAGTCATCAATCACTCAAAAAGAAAAAGCAACAAATCAGGAACAGCTTCCAAGTTTACTATGCTTAAAACAATGTCAACAAAATGTGGTTTACTTACAGTAGTAAAGTCCAAATCTTAAACAGAGTGACAGTTAATTTTCAATGAAGAAGATGATTAAACAGCATTTAACTAATGATTTCCTCTCAAATGTCCATTACTATGAGAGTAAAACAAAAACCAAGATGAATCGGATTTGTGAAGAGACAGCTTTATTTTTTATTCTGCTTCTAATCCCTCTTAGATGAAAAGGAAAATCAGTGAATTTGAAAATTCAAATTAGGCATTTCTTGCTGTGGCTCAAGTAAATGAAGTTTGAAAATTAACGTCCTCACTGGTTTTAACATAAATATCCATTTATGGTGCACAAACACATTCCCCCAACATTTTTTTCTTTCTTTACTTTTGATGGATATTCTATTATTTAGATTATAATTTGGCAAACTGACAGATACTGCCGACCTAACCAGATGTTTTCTGCTTCATTCAAGTCTTCTGATTTTGAGACATGAAAAAGAATTTTTCACACTAACAGAAAAAGTCCATAGCATGACAACTGCATGGCCCTCAAAAAATGGGAAGAGATGTGATTTAATGCCTTTCCATAACTCAGATTTTAAGAGAAAAAAAAAAAGCCCATTAAGTGTTCTGAATGCTCTTGGTACATAGTGAAGTAGCAACTGAAATAACACAGCTGAACTCTACTGGTATTTCATAGAATCTGTTTATGTTGATGGTAGACAGGCAAAGAATAAAATGATTTTAAAGAACAATCTAAAAGGACAATAATTGGCAGTGGTTTTCTATTTTTCTTCTTAATCCTGACAACAGAAGAAACAATTTTACTTCTAGATGTAAGTGCCTGACATTGCAACTAGGACAGAGCTATGGCAAACAAAGAAGGAAATATGTTGAAAAAGTGAATCTTCAAATATGGTCAAGTAATTAGAGACAACAATAATTTTAAAAAGATAAATTTTATCACAGAGAAATTGCTAGATAGGAAAGGAAGCCAATTAAGAGCAAGCCAAGAAGGTAGTTTTAACTTTTATTGTAAATTCTGTCTTTGTCACTCTCAAGTTTGTTAGACATTCAAAATGCAAAATTTGGACAGAAACTAAAATCTGTAATTTTTACTGATATTAAAGTAAAATTTCAGCTCCCCTTCCCTCCTCCCACCCCCAGTATCACCCTCATTTAATCAGTATTTTCAACTTTTATTGTGCTATATTCTGAACACAAAATACTGAACTGACAATGGAGATGCTCCATATAATTATTTATTAGGAGCATGGAATTTTTGATGTGGGGGAAAGGGTTCTTGGATGAATCAGGAACCCCATTATAGAATTATTCTTCAAATAGATTAAAATAAATACACCAAATAAATACGCATTTTTGTATTTAAATAGTAATAAATGAATTTACTGGTCTCTGTTTCCTTTAGCTTGCCCTTACTAAGACAAATCAACTAGAATTATTATACTAACCATTTTCTAATGCAATCCTGTTCAAATCACAAAATTTCTCATGTTACTACAACATGATCATGATATTACCACAAACATCATAGATACAGACCAACAAAGTATATTTTTTGCCTCTGTAACATATTGTAATGGAATGATAGTAACAGAATCTCATAGTATTATGCAGCTAGCCTTAGCTACACAGAGAGATGGTACTTTTCCCCCTAGATATTATTACTTTGTTATTGTCACCATATGTTATGTAAAAAAAAAAAAAAAAAAGAAAGAGCAGATGGAACATTTATTTTTTAATAAAGATGGGTGTAGGAATCCTGGTCCACCTCCAGATTATAGCTAAAAGCTGTTCTAAAGGCTGTGAATCTATATCAGACAAAACTATTAGAAGAAAATGTCCAATTAGAAATGCATAATGATAGTTTTCTATAAACATAATTAAATAATAATATATGTCATTCCCATAGTTTAGTTTCACTCACTCTTTCTCTTTATTGCCTACATTCTATCAAAATAAAGACGTAAAATAAACTATTGAAAGAGATGCTATAGACAGACAAATGATGTCTCATTTTAAGTGAAGTAACACTGCATTAAATCATCCTCAAAAAAGAGATCACTGTAACCTGAAGGAATCTTTCATAGTTGTACTTATTTTGTTGGGACAGAGTTGATTGTCTCCATAGCAGCTCCTATGATGCTGTATTTTGAATTACTGGAAAAAAAAAGTGTTGTAACCTTTTTTTTTACCTGCAGAAAATCCCAGCCTTTTCTGCTTCTCGTGTTTCCTTGGCAGTGAGGGGACTGGGGATGGGCAAGAGGCTATGAGGGAACACAACTGGGACAGCTGACCCCATCTGGACACAGAGATATCCCATACCATGTCATGCTCAGCATATAAAGCTAGAGGAAGAAGGGAGGGCAGGGCATTCAGAGTAGACAAACTACATAGCAAAAATCTGTTTTTTACATAATTTACCTTTCTCAGGTAGACATACTGCCTTAGTGTTCAGCAACATGTGCAGATGTTCTACTTAGCAAATGAGTACAACAAATAAAAATTTCCAAGTCAGCTCTATTGAGTATGATGTGCACAGACAATAGGATCACATTCAGGACAAGCAACACATTTTTCTCATGTCAGATTTACTGTGTTTGGTGAAACCAACAATGCAGAGCACTGCAGCACAACTTCTGCTTTTCCCAAAATCAGGGCACCACTGTGCAAGTCTTATGAAGCTGATGTGCATAATGGACCTGCCCTGGATCCTCAGGTTTTCGGTTAGGAAATTTTGTAATCAATTCAAGATTTGTATTTTGAACAAGACCACTACCAAATATCTATGAACAAGACCTCTGAATGTCATTTGAATATAATTTCTGTGGGTGGGGGAGAGAAAAGATATGAACACCTCAAAATAAAATATCAGTGTGTTTTTTGTTTGCTTGTTTTTTATTGCAGTCTTGTACTACATCATGAGATGGGTGGTATCACACTGACAAAACCATTAGTTTTGCCAGTTACAGTCCTTCTGTAAATACAGTCCTTCATATGTCCTCATGTATATCTAATGCATACATTAATCCAGCTCAGTTTACCAATCCCACAAAGCTGCTGCATATTTAATACATATGGAAAAGTTAAAAGCAACGTTCCCATCTAGATTATCTTACTGGCTTGTGTAAGCAATTTCATACAGTTGTCCTAAATACACATTAGCACATTATATTAGCACAATATATTAATATATTCGTAATTATTAAACTTTTTTTTTACATATTAAACTTTTCTGTCTTGCTGATCATTGGAGTTTTTTGTGAACAATAGATCTTTGCAGTAACCACATGGAAATGATACCTGGCACAAAGAGTTAAAAAAACACCCCAAAATTGTATAATTTTGATATATTCCTAGAAGCTATTGAGTTAGTACAGTGTGGTGAAAAGAATTCACAATAAGCAATTTATAGAGCACATCCAAAGCCAGGGTAATATTCCTATTTCTGATCTTGAAAAGAAAGTATGTAGCACTATTCTTCCCTCAGATCACCCAGAAGGTAACTTCAATATGTGTGCTATGAGAACTGTAAGGCATTTTTGACAGGTCTCCTGAGCAATTTACCTGAGGACTATTCTAAAGGAGCATAATTTTCCTGTCAACATTTGTTGGTGCCATTGGGGGAGTTATGCCTGGCTTTGCAGCAGGCTGAGGCAAAAGGTAAGAGGACACAATACACAGAAAAAGTAAAAAAGTTTAAATTAGACTATTACAGCATTCCTCTTGGCTTGTGAGGACAATGCATAGAAAGACAGCACCATATAATAAAAATTTTGATTTAATATATATGGTTTCCACTATTTCCCATATGTTTCTCACACCAAAAATTCTATTTTGGCCAATCTAACAAGGCTTATTTTTCCCCTTCTCAGTGGGAATTGTTCAATCAAACATTCAAATTCTGCTCAACCATTTCCTACCATGCAAATGACATGCTTTCTACCACATATATAAATAGAAATCAATAAATTAATGATGCTGAGAGGCAAAAAAAAAAAGAGGTAGATCTGCTTAAAAATACAGGGTTGGGTTTTTTTTGTTTGTTTGTTTGGTTGTTTTTTTTTTGTTGTTTTTTTTTGTAAAATCATTTAAATATTAAGAACTCCAAATAAGAAATAGACTACACAACTACATAATTTCAACAACAAAAATTTTGAGTGAAAGGTTATATTTACTTTGGGATATATTAGAAAAGGCCACCATATCACGGGTGACATTTCTAAATATCAATTTAGCTGATCTTATGAAACAGCTCCTCTTTCTCAGGAGTCAAACTCAACAAATACTCCAATGCAAGTTCCTTAGCCCAGCAGAACTGTTTAAAAATAAGAAAAATACAAATTCAAATCTTTTGTCCACAGTTCAAAGGTAGATAGGAAACACTGCAGCCTACATGCACATATAAGCTGGCTTCTATCAGCCTGCTTTTAGTAGTCCAAATCCACAGCTCAGTAGATTATACACAGACCACTCATTTAATTTAAGATACTGAATATCTCAATATATAATAATCATTGTGTTAAAGGAAAAATACATCAGGTAAGTAAGAGATCACAACAGGTAGACAAGTGCTTGCATAGTATCTATTTTAACATTCATAAATAGCATCTGTAAAGACTTCTGACTCTGTTACTGTGCTGATTTACTGCTTGAAGATACAAGAAAGTTGAGTTCACATCAATGCACCTGGGTTTTTGGAACATGCCATGAACTGGATGGTTCACAATTTTCCTATGATTCTCCATCACTACAAGACATTCTTGTTTCTATTTCTACCATTATCATTTATGAAACCAAACTATATTTTTCTGTACTGGTCTGTTTTGGGACCAGAGTCATTTAATATCATCATTAATGACAAAGATGAAGGAATTGAGTTGACCCTCAGCAAATTTGCAGATGACACCAAGCTGAGTGGTGCAGTTAACCCACCTGAAAGACGAGATGCCATCCAGAGGGACCTTTACAAGCTCAAAAAGTGGGACAATGCAAATCTCATGAGATTTAAAAAGACCAAGAGCAAGGGGCTGCACCTGGGTCAGGGTAACCCCAGTATCAACAAAGGCTGGGGGATGAACAGGCTGTGACCAGCCCTGTGAGAAAGACTGGGGCTGCCGGTGGGCGAGAGGCTGGACATGTGCCAGAAGTGTGCTCTTGCATCCCAGAAAGCCAAATGTGTCCTGGGCTGCATCCAAAGCAGTGTGGGCAGCAGGGTGAGGGAAGGGATTCTTCTCCTCTCCTCTCCTCTCCTCTCCTCTCCTCTCCTCTCCAGACCCCACCTAGAGCACTGCATCCAGCTCTGGGCTCCTCAGTACAAGAAAGACATGCACCTGCTGGAGTGAGTCCAGACGAGGCCACCAGGTTGATTAGAGGAAAGGAGCACCTCTCCTATGAGGAAAAGCTGAGAGAATTGTGTTTGTCTAACCTGGGAAAGAGAAGGCTTTGGGGTAACCTAATTGTAACCTTCCAGAACCTGAAGGGAGCCTACAAAAAAGATGGAGAGGGACTTTCTACAAGGATGTATAGAGACAGAACAAGAGGGAATGGCTTCAGAGTGAAAGAGTGTAGGTTTAGATTAGATATTATGAAGAAATTCCTTACTGTGGCAGTGATGAGGCACTGGAACAGGTTGCCCAGAGAAGCTGTGGAGGTCACATCCCTGGAAGTGCTCAAAACCAGGAGGGATGGAACTCTAAACAAACTGGTCTATTGGAAATGGTCCTTGCACATGGCAGTGGAGGTAGAACCAAGCTGTCTTTAAGGTCCCTTCCACTGTAAACCATCCTATGATTCTCTGATTCTATTATTCCATACGTGCTACTTGGGAGTATGTAACATAGCTGTACTATTAAAATTGCTTTGACATTCGTATCAATGTTTCAGGTTAAAAAAAATTCTAAATTTTGTTCCCTCCTTGTCTCACTCCTTTTCAGAAAACTTATTTTTACCTTCTATGCAGGCACAATTCTAACCCCAAAGAAGGTTATTTAAAACACAATGTGCATTTCCAACACACTAGCTAACAACTCTTTCTTTTTCATAAAACAGCCTAAAGTGAAATGTGCTTTCAATCCAAACATGTTTACAATCATTTTTAAGGCTGTGTTATTTTAAAGCCTAATTCCATTTTCTTCTTCTTGGTTTAAAGCAAGAGGCCCCAAAGAAGTAAAAATTTTTGCTGTGTCTAGATTTGTATGACCATTTATGTATTTAAACATTTAATAATTTAGATAATACAAAGAACAAGTGAAGTCGTGGCTTACAAGATTGAACACCAATATTTTTTTAAACTCCATTTTAAATATTACATTGTTTTAATTGTAGATATTTTGGAGAGGTCTTTTTCATCAATTGATTCTTTATTATTTTTTCAGTATGGGAACACGTTTTTATAATGGACAAAACACAAATGCATAGTATAAATACACCTATTCAGAAAATTATAAAAAAATATATAGAACATATTTTATTATTCCAAAGTACTGTATGCAAGTTAGGGAATCATGTCCAGTATTTAGAGACAAATCTTGGTTTTTTTATGAAGAAAAAACAGAGGTTTTTTTTTCCATATGATGAATAAAAAGAATTTGAAACTGTTTCTAGACATTTCTCCTCATAAACTCCAGTTTTCACAGCTTCTCTTTGATTGGCGTATGACCTTCAGCATTCCAAAGTGTAAAACTTCTGCTTCATGCACATGATCCTGATTGGTTCTTATGAAATTTAATATAGGCATATCCTGGAGCATTTGATTTAACATTTCTGTGTGAGTTGCATCCACTGTTCAGTGAAATTAACTTATCTGCATTTAGATGCTAGTAAGCACCACACACTCAGAAAGGTCTTGAAAACCTCTTGTGATTTGTCATCATGTATTTAGGTCGCTAGTAATAAATTCTTTATAAAAAAAAATTAGAGGCTAAATTGCATTACTGGAAACATTTCAGAAAAATAAGCACTTGGAAGAAAATATTTTTTTCTTGGATAAGAGCTAATATACTGGAAAAAATACTAGGAATTCAGAAAATATATCTTTTCTAACCCTTTGTTATCTAATCACTTAGTAACAGAATACTAAATTGTAGTCACAACGGTGTCAGGGCATACAATTTCTTTAACATTTCTCTCTTCCTATTTCAGGGGATGCATACATTCATCAAAAAGTCCCATAAGCACTCAAGACTTTTTATTATCTTCACTATCCTTCATCTTTTAGTATGAACACCACAATTTTTTTTTGCATTATTGAAGCTTTTATTACATCTTGATGGAAACAAATGGAACAATTTATAAGCCACAAGATTTTTGTGGAGCATTGTGAAAACAGAAAAGAGTAGAGTCAAATCTAGCTTTGTTGGGAAATAAAAAAAATTAAAAATGTGTCAATATTTTTCTCTAGGACCTTATGTTCTTTCTCTTTATAGGACATTTTCCTAAATTTTTGAATTTATGGAGTCGATATTTTCTAAATCATAAAGATTATTCTTGTATATAAAATAAAATTATTTATTTATTAGACTTAAGAAGCCTAGTAAGGTCAATGGAAATAAAGTTTACTCTCAGCACAACCATCAGTTTCTGAAACAAACAGAAACATCAATAGCTTTCTTCACCTAATCAATGCAGACAGATTGATTTTTCAGAAGGCAGACTATTATGTATGTCTGAGTACCATGACCTTTCAGATTTTACCAACAATATTCTTCATGTAAATTGATCTGCCTTATACCATGGGAGCCAGGGATGCAGAACTGCCAAAAGCATTCACTTCCACTTAGTTAGCTGGAAATATTACTTACGAAAAAGCACCTTCTTCAATCATGGTGTATCGTGTGATGAGTTGTAAATGTCTAAGACAATTCAGAACTGCAGATACCTTTACACCCAGTAATCATAAAACCACAAGAGTGTGAATGTAGAGTAATTGATTTAAACTTATCAGTTCTAGGCCATTAGACTTGGTAAAAGGTATTTCCACTCAACTATACAGGAGCCCATTACAGTAATTTCCATTTGAAGGTCAGCCATCACCAGTGTTGACCTTCAACATGACATAAAAGTTATTAATTGATTAGTTTACCAGAATAACGAACAACCACAAAACAATAACAAAAAACCAAAACACACACACACAAAAAAAACCAAAACCAAAAACAAACCACCAAAACAAATCAAACAAAAAACCCCATCCACAAATAAACCCACAAAAACAAAAAAACTCATAAAAACAAAAACAAAATAAGCAAGCTTACATTTAATCAATCTGAACAGACGAAACTTAATATTTTGATGAATTAGGCTGGGCTGAAACTATCCCTGTTCAACAGTTTTATAGCCTCTTAGCCAAGTTCTAATTCAGATACAGTCATTTGATACTAAGTGATGGACTGTGGGGCTCTAAGGGCAGAGCCTGGGCTTTGGGCCAATTTTGAGACAGTATAGCTGAGGGCATGCCCCAACCCCCCTTTTAGAAAGACCCTTAAATAAAGATTGGACAAAATGCTCTGCAGGGAACCAAAAGTAAGTGCTGCTCAGCTCCTGGCTTTGTTTCCCTTAGGGAATGGGTGTCCCTCTGACATATTGGGGTAGAGGTTAACGTACTGGTTTTGATGCTGACACCAAAATTACAGTAGTGCAACAGAAGAGGAATTCTGGATTCTAAATACTTATAGCCATTACAAAACTGGCAAAAAAAGCAGTCTCCACAGACTAATTACTTGCAAAATTACAAGGACCTCTTGCAAACTCTAGGACAGGAAAATGTTTTCTAAGATAACATTTGTAAGGGTTTCTACAACCTGCTTAAGCAAGGTGTAAAACAGTCTATCAAATATAGTACACTATCTGGCACTAAAGAAATTGCATCTTCCAACATAGTTGCAACTCATTTGTGTTATACATTTGGTAATGTGAAAATAAATATCCTTGGTAAGATGTATGGCTGAGAGTAAGGATTTATTATGTTATCTAAGAACTCCTGCTAAATGACTTCATGATTGATATTTCTGCTTGTAGATAATAGGTAAAATAATTTTGAAGACTATTTTCCTTTGCAATTATGTTATATGTCAACACAGCTTGAGAATGTCTTGAAATTGTTTTTTAACATATTCACTTCCCAACTATAATTAAACAAAGATACTAGAAATATTAGATCTTATCCCCTTACCAAAAAATATAAAGGAAATTCTTTCACAATGTTTTTGCAATAAGAAGTGCAGTTTTAGACTATAACAAAAGAACATCTTTAGCATCATCAAGAACAAATAAAATTCTGGTCAAAGCATCTTAAAAAAAGAAAAAGAACAAAAAAGAGGAAAAAAAGGAATTTGCCTTTAGGTAGAGAAATAACTTTGGTTATCTTACATAAACTATTATTTTCCTTTATCACAAATTTTCTGGAATAGAGAAAGGCAAAGATGTCAATATTCCTAAATTAAGAAAAGCAAACCATATGGGAAGAGACGAGGTCAGACAAGAGGTGTTCAGATCCATAGATAAATATTTATGCTGTTAGGGGACTACTTGTCTTCATTGAATCTTGACAAAATTACCTTAAATAATAACAAAATAAAAGCAGCTATTTCTTTTCTCTTCTTTGGCACAGGATTAAATTTTTATGAAATGCTTACATGTCAAAGTACTATGATTCTTTTTTTTTTTTTTTAAATAAGGTCTAATGAAGAAATACTAGACTATTTCCACTATTTCCAATTAGATTTAGATCACTTTTTCCCTAAAGTCATAGAATCACAGAATGGTTTAGGTTGGAAGGAACCTTAAACATCATGTGATTCCAAATCCCTGCCATAGACAGAGACATCCTTCACTAGACCAGGTGGCTCAGAGCCCCATCCAACCTGACCTTGAACATTTCTGGGGATGGGGCAACCACAATTTCTCTGGGCAACCTGTTCCATGCCTTACCACCCTCCTAATAAAGAATTGCTTCCTAATATCTAATCCAAACCTACTCTCTTCCAGTTTGAAGCCATTCCACCGCTGTCTGTCACTACACGTCCTGATAGAAAGCCTCTTTCTGTCTTCCTTGTGGGCCCACCTTAGATTCTGGAAGGCTGGAAGTAGGCACCCCTGAGCCCACCCTTTTCCAGCTCTGAACAAACTCAATCCTTTCAGCCATGCCTCTTAGAAGAGGAGCTCCATCCCTCTGATCATCTTGGTGGCCTGGCCTGCACTTGCTCCAACAGCTCAATGTCTTCCTTGTACTGAGGAGCCCAGGGCTGGATGCAGCACTCCAGAGGGGTCTCACCAGAGCAGAGCAGAGCAGAGGACAGGGGCAGAGTCCTCTCCCTCACCCTGCTGCCCACACTGCTTTGGATGCAGCTCAGGACACGTTTGACTTTCTGGGATGCAAGAGCACATTGCTGAGTCACATCCAGCCTCTCGCCCACCGGCAGCCCCAAGTCCTTCTCACAGGGCTGTCCTCAATCTGTTCATCCCCCAGCCTTTGTTGATACTGGGGTTACCCTGACCCAGGTGCAGCCCCTTGCACTTGGTTAGTTAAATCTTATGAGATTTAACAAAACTTGCATTGTCCCACTTTTTGAGCTGGATATACTGGGATAAGTAAGTAAGAGAGGAAGGGAGGGAGAAAGGGAGAGAGGGAAGAAGAAAAAGGAAAGAAAGAAGCAATAAGAAACATTATGAAGGTTTACATAGAGACATATTATTACACAAACTTGTCTAAAAGGGTTAGAAAGTGAGAGGGCAGATCAGGGACAGCTGAATTATGATCTCTTCAATGAACACAAGGTAGCTGTTCTGGAAGCAATGCTANTTCATCCCCCAGCCTTTGTTGATACTGGGGTTACCCTGACCCAGGTGCAGCCCCTTGCACTTGGTTAGTTAAATCTTATGAGATTTAACAAAACTTGCATTGTCCCACTTTTTGAGCTGGATATACTGGGATAAGTAAGTAAGAGAGGAAGGGAGGGAGAAAGGGAGAGAGGGAAGAAGAAAAAGGAAATAAAGAAGCAATAAGAAACATTATGAAGGTTTACATAGAGACATATTATTACACAAACTTGTCTAAAATGGTTAGAAAGTGAGAGGGCAGATCAGGGACAGCTGAATTATGATCTCTTCAATGAACACAAGGTAGCTGTTCTGGAAACAATGGGCTGTGCATAGCACAGCAAGACAAAGCACAAGATATTCCAAACATCTATTGCTGACTGTTTAAAGAACCGAAATTTCCAAATGTCAAAAATGTTCAAATCCATGAGCATGCACTTTTGAGAGCGATACTGCTGAGGAACAATTCCTTCTGTTCTTTTTCCAAGACTGTTAAAAGACGTCCCAAATTGAAGGCTGAATTAGCCTCTCCTTACTTTTAATTTTTTTAAAATTTTTCTTAAAAATTAATTTGACTCACAGAGTATCCTGAGTTAGAAGGCCCCCACAAAGATAAGTCCAACTCCTTTTCCTATAATAAGTGAATTTGAAAGTCTGCTACTTCAAAGAAGCTGGAATTTAATCAGAGGGAGTATTTTAAAATATTCAGTAACTGTAGCAAGTACCTTGCCAACTGAGACAAGCTTTCAGATATTTCACACAGGGCCAAAATTTCTGTGTAACTGAAAAGATTAATCACTGATTAATCAGATTTGACAGGCTGGATTCAAAGGAATGAAACTTGAACAGAGCATTGGCACACTTGGACACAATTTTCCCCTATACCAAATGACAACTTAATCATGAGACAAAAGAGAAAAAAACAAGTCACATTTCTGACCTTCCATCAACAGCAATAATGTTAAGAAAATATTTTAGGAATTAATAAAATGGGGGGAAAAAAGAGAATTAGAGATCGGAGTTTTATCTTATTACAGATTTTGGGAACAATCTGAAAACATATCCAAGTCTGACAATAGAGCAGAAGAAAGTTAAATCAATTTCACATACATATATTCTGGGGTAGGGCTTATTGTGGTTATTTCATAAGGGAACTATATAAAATAATATATCACATGAATAATGTAACTATCTTTTTACAAGGGGGAAAAATAGATCTTAAAATCTGGCAGTACTTTCATAAAGATAACTAAGAGAAGCCCAATAGGATACAAGGAACTACTTGCAGAAATTACAAAAAGTATTATTAATCCTTTTTATAACAAATCAACAGCAAGACACCTCATAGTCTATTGACAATTACATAAACAATATCAAAAATTAAGGAAACAAGAAAGCTACTTGAGTTGCCTCTGTATTCACATGGGAGAAGCATGGGAAAAAAAAAAAAATCTGTGCCCATATTTTATACATATATATGGGTTACATTAGAGGATCTGTCTCAAACTAACAGTGCCATAAATCAAGGAGAAAAAACAGGAAGTCAAAAGGTCCTGGGACAAGATATCAGACATCAAAGAATTCAAAAAGCCTAGGAAACAGGTTACACAAGGACAATTTTTAAAATGCTTCAAGAGGGTATAAAAAAAAGCTCAGAAAGAACGGATATTGACATTCTTGATTACAAATAAGATGAGGCAGGGGCAAATATGACTTATTGAAGAAGAATATAAACAATTTTTATTTAAAAAATCTTAGGCTTTACTAACCTATGGGAGTTTTCTGAACGAGTCAATAAACTGACTCTGCTAAATCAGAGGTCTAGGCAGGCCTTCAAATAGCATTTAACAAAGATCTTCTACAATGATTCTTAGAGAAACTTAGCTGACATAAAAAAAGGCCTTTACATACAGAAATACCTAGTTACTAAATTAAGAAAAATAAGTAAGAAGGGAAAGAAGAGAGGAATAATTGAGCAGTTTCCATGGTGTTGGAAGATCATATAAGTGATGGTGTGAAGAAAGAGGGAACTGAATTAATTTTCTGTTTCAGTATCATGAAAATGTAAAAGTAGATGTAAAGCAAACAGTGTAAATATTTTACTAATGTGCAGCTAAATTTATAGTTTTTCATGGCAGGGCACAGTGGATGTTAAAAATTAACATGTGCTCCAAAATAATTTATAAAAATTACCAAAAAAATATTCAGTGAGAAGTATTAGAGTTGAAAAACACTGATATCTTTCTGGAAACTTCTAAGACATGAATTGCTAAGAGCCCATGACAGTTCTCTGAGACAGTATTCTTGTGCTGCTTTTAGTAAGTATTCTATACACACCCATTTTTGGTCAATGGGATATAGAACTTTTATTCTGATGGCATGCAAATACTCTCATGCTACTCTGCAAAAATAAAAAATGTAACTGGCTTTTCTAAAGCAAGCTTTCCCTGATGACTGGAAAGAACAGGGAGGGAGGTGGTGCAGTAGAGTTGGGAAACTACAGAACAATACTAAATATGTATCCTTAAGTGAAATAAAAATATTGTTCTAGAAAGAAATAATAAATATAGAATAGCTAATTATACACATGTATCAAAAAAACTTACAGCTTTTCTGGTTTCCATCATCACGATAAAATGCGTAATTAAAAATATTTATAAGAGTTTTGAAAAATGTATCATTACAATTTACATGCCCATTCAAGAAGTCAGAAAATGGGTGATAAAACAATAAAATTAAATGAAAAATTTGAAGCAGATTAATGCTCTCAAAATTATACCACTAGTCAGATGAAAATGAGAGATTAATTTTTAAATCTTGGACTTTCAGCTTTTCTTGTCAGGAATTATGAATTAAATATCTTTGAAACTGGAAACAAATTGGTAAGAAAAGTACAGTGCTGAATGTTGCTCTATAACAGTTTTTACTCCAGTAATTTTTTCCCTGTCTTTTATTAAAAATCAGCATAATTTGCTAGAGGAAACATATCTGTAAAGTTCTACTTTTATTAGTTTTAGCTCTACAATTTAGTAGATTTTCTAAGGAATTGAAATGAGCATTTCACCAGAAAGTAATAGAGAAAACAAACTATAAAAACAACGGTACTCTATGTTGTAATTCTGACAAAATATATTGTGTTTTAGAAATCCATTAAGGGAGCAAATTGTGCAGCCTGTACTGTTTTATCATTGCAACAACCACCCCAGTGGTTTTTGTTGAAACAAATATATTTCTCCACTGGATGAACAGTGCTAGATGAATATCAAAGGGTTTAACAATATTACCATAATTACATCTCTTCTCAAGTTTTGTTCTGATGAAGAGTAAAAAATAAATAGAACTCAGTCCAAGAAATCCGTGACACAAAACCAGGAATGAAACACGTGGCAATTAATACAACCCCTAAGTATTTAAATTCCTCTCTTATCATCCAGGCAAATCATAAAACTCCTCCTCTGTACTGTGGTGCCTTCTCAAAATGCATCTGGCACTCCCCAGGCATTCAGAGAGTGTGCAGACAGATCACTGTTTACACACTCTCTGAATGTGCTCACTGCTGACAAGGAAGCAGTTTGCAACTCCTGTCACATTTGGCTCTATCACACAGAGCACAGCAGAAGCTGGTGAACAGACCAGAGCAGCAAAAGTTAACATAAAAATAAAAAAAACACCATAAACACAGGAGTCAAGATTTTTCCTGCTCCTGTGGCCCTTAATCCACATGTGGGGTTAGGCTATCCCAGAAACTGTCAATGCTCCAGCCATATCCACTCTCTCAGGGCTTAGAGCAAGGACTGTTAATACCTGAAGCAGAACTTGCCACATGGTTACCTTTAGGAAGAATTAATGTGCACAAAATCACTCCAAATTAAAGCAATACCAATTCAAGTGGGGATGATGAAAGAATTTGCCTTAAAGCCACATCATGTCTTTTAACCAAAATGTAAAGGTATGTTTATGCAGCTGCAGCGTTTTTCGTCTTATCTTGCTCCATTTATTTTTCTTGACTACTTCTTAAATTTGATTTCTCAACTGTACTTGCAAAAACTGTTCTAATTAATAACTTGTGATAAATTTCTGTGCAGCTCAGCTCAGAGTAATAAGGCTGTCTCTCATCAAAAGCGTGCTTCTGCAGTGGTCTAGCCTTTATTAAAAATAAATCTGGAAGTGAGTACAGTTGTGTTATAACATCTTCTTTAGAGATGTGCAGAGACAGAAGACTTTTATTTTGGAATTTTTGTTAATATGTTTTTTTTTTTAAAGGGTAATGTTTGAACTTTGATTTCTTACTCAACTAAAAAGAAAGATTTAGGGAGCAGCAATTTAGTCTTGCAGCCTTTACTAGTATTGTTTTGGGTTTTTAGTTAAAGTAAGGAAGAATGTCATTCACATTGTACCTATTCCCACACCAAAACTTTGTATCCATAAAAATTAGAGTTTACACAGTGATACTGTTAGGAAGACTTCATGGCTACAGGAGATGAAGTATTTTCTGCTTATAAGAAAACTATCATTAAATACCTCATATAATCAGGAAGAAGAAATACCCCTTTTACTTCTAAGGAAGGAAAGAGTCTAAAGGAAAGAAGACAGTGGATAATGTTCCTGTATTTTAAAAAGACAAGGAAAACCAACCTAATTGAAGTTGCATCATAACTTTTGCCTGTGAAATGTGAGGAACACACCCACCTCTGACACTATGATGGGATGACCTTGGCTGAATTCCAGATGCCCACCCAGCTGCTCTCTCACACCTCTCCTCTACAGGACAGGAGTGGAAATGAAGAGAGAAGGTTTCATGGATGGAGATAAATATAAATTTACCTCACAAGAATAAATAGACTTGACTAGGGGAAAATTAAATATATTACCAGTTAAAAATAGATTAGGATGGTTAAAAACAAAGACAAAACTAAAATCATCTTCCTTCCTTCTCACCCTTTCTCTCAGGCTCAACATCACTTTATTCATTTTCTCCACTGCCTCTTTCGTCTACGCACAGAAGGGGAAGGTCAGGATATGGGACAATCCACAGCAGCTTCTCTGTGCTTCCCCTTCCTCCTCACATGTTCCCCTGCATCAGAATGAGGGCTGTCACTCCCATGGGATACAATCCTTCACCAACTGCTCAAGCATGGCTTCTTCCTGCAGGCCACAGTTCTTCAAGGACGGGTTGAGGATGGGAGCTTTCCCTGCAGTAAGTCTTTTAGGAACAGACTGTCTCGGAGTGGGTCCCCCAGGGTCTGAGACTCCTGCCAGGAGCCTGCTCCTTCAGGTGCTCTCACAGGCTGCCCTTTCCTTCAGAGCAAAGGGTGCAGCCCAGGGTCATGCATGGGCAGTAAGATGGCCATGTGCTCCACCATGGGCCTCCACGGGCTGCAGGGCCACAGCTGCCTCCCCTTGGTCTGCACCATGGGCTGCAGGGGAATCCGTGCTCTGGCTCCAGAGCACCTCCTCCCCTTCCTGCTTCACTGACCTTGGTGTCTGCAGGGCTCTTTCTCTCTCAGTGCCTCAGCTTTGGCCAGTGGGTTTCCTTTGGAGCCAGTTTGGAGCTGCTTGTGCCTGGCATGGGGAAGCTCCTAAGTTCTTCTCACAACACCCATGGATGTGGGATTTTTTTTGCTAACAACATGATACCCTTATCATATTACAGATGGAAATCAAACTTAAAATAAAAATTATTTAATGCATCCACAAGCTCCACAGTTCAATATTCAGGTCCACTGCAAAACATATTCCACTAATTTAATATTTCATAGCCAGCTGTTTACCATAATCATCAGAGATAATACAAAAGAATAGTTACTATTCCTCAAAATTAATTTACAAGTTTGTTTCAAGGTCATATTCACAGATTAAAGAGAAAATATTTTTCCATAAACATCATGTTTTGGGTATTGATTTATATCATCAACAAGGTGGGGTTTTTTCATGCTATGCCTTCCTAGATGAAACAGTTAGATCCATTTAATATTTTTACCATCATATTAGTCAAATAATACATCTATTAATTTAAATGGTATTTTCCATTTCAAGAAGTACAATCAATAAAACTGCACAGCAACAATGTCTGATCCCAATTGTTTAATCAATTATGCTCACCTTCTACAACAGAACTTAACCTTTTAAAAACTGCATGGGGAAACATTTTAAACCAACATACTGTCAGCTAAGAATAATATTAAGGACTTACACTTTTTGAAAGACATAATTAATATTGAATTTTATATTCAGAACTCCAATCTACATGGTTTACTACCATGAGTGGCAAGAAATTGCTCAAATTCTGTGTCCTATGGAGGTATGTATGCATATTGAAGTGCAAGATAACTGTCAACATGAAATCATTTAGACAAGTATGTAAAGATTTATTTTCTGTGTATTGATATAATGTTTTTAATACTAACATAATCGTTACTAAACAAAAAATGTTGCCATTGTTTGCTTATACCCTCTACAAGTATGAACCAGCCATATATCAATTAATAAGACTGAATATTGTTTTAAACAACTACAATGGATGCTCCAAATAATCTCACAAAAAGAGGTTTTTGAAAAAAGTAGGATACTAGGCAAATGTGTTTTGCTTTGGGATACATTCTACAATAATTTACCTATATGTCTTGTGTCTACTTGCTAAATAAAACCATAATCATACAGATCAAGATGCACAAAGACCTTTAAATAGCTGTAGTTTCAATTTTTGCTGACCAAGACATGTAACCATCACCCACATTACAGCATTCTTTTTTACTACTCTAACCCTGTTTATAATGTTATTTTATTTGAACTTAAAGCTACCATCCCAGAAATAAAAGGGTCTTGAACCAGAAGTCAAAGCAATTGTTTTCAGGTTATTTATAGTATTAAAGAAAAGCAGAAACAGTCTCAGAATTTAGCAAGGCTCAACAGTGACATTAGGATGTGTCTACAAAGGAGTAGAAAGGTTCCATCTAAATTGAGTTAGGCTGGAATCCTTGAAAAAGGAACTCTTTTCTTTCTTAACACCTGTTTTGCATTTCATGGCAGCAGCAAGGTTAACTTTCTCATTAAGGGCTTGCCACAGCACTTTGATCCTGTTGATCTTTAATTTTACTCATGTTGTCAATGGGTGTTTGGTGTCACAGAAGACTGTTTTTGGTGTTACCACTCGCTCTCTGCAGCCAGAGGCCAGGAGCCCTGGACACAGTGAGAAGAATGCTTGAGATACTGTGGCAGACTCTGGCAAGGAGATCTGGCTGGAAATGCTGCTGAAGGCTACAAGAGACCTCAGCCTTGGGGATGATGCACACAGGGTGTGGCTCCCAGCCTAAAATGGAGAAACACATCACGTGCTCAATTCACAGCTCTGGAGGGAAAATGCTCCCATCAAGGTCTTGCTGTCTCCCTCTGAGGCTGGGGCAGGCAGGGGCAATACCCTTGCCCATAGGTGGGATCAAGATGTTCTGTCATTAAGCTGAAAGAAGGGGCCAACAAGAACCTTGTGAAATTTAGCAGTGAGAAAGACCCACAACCTGGGAAAGAAGAGTCCCTTGCAATGACATAGTGATGTTTTTTTCCAAAGCATCTGTTGATTAGAGACTGGCTAGGCAATCAGTCTACTGGTGGTGTTGATCACTTCTTCACCACTTCTTTTTTTTTTCTTTTTTCCCTTCTTTTCCCTTTTCCCCCTTCCCAGTTATTAATCTGTCTTTATCTCAATACACAAGTTTTTTTTCTCAATTTTTCCCCTCCAATTCTGTCCCCTAACCCACTGCTGGGGAGTGAATGAGGCTGGCTGGGACCTTAACTGCCAGCTGGGGTCAAGCCATCACAAACCCACTGCCCAGAGTAGGTCATGCAGTCCTGGATGGTTTTGAGACCTCACTAGATAAAACCTTGAAGAATTCAGTCTGACATTGGAGCTGGTCTTGCTTTGAGCAGGAGGTAGGACTGAAGATCTTGTGAGGTCGACTCTGACTTGTCCTGAGATTCCATGTTTTGCAGTTATTGTAAATCAAATATAGGGGTGCTTTACCAGTGGAGAGAGCTGATACTAACAGAGAGAGTTGATCACAGATACCTCATAGTCTATCCAACTGACTGTTTTTTTAAAAGAAAACCAAACACATAAAGAAGCCAGCACAGACATACAAGCAAAAGAGATTTGAAATACAGTAATATGCCTAAGCAGATGAGCCTCTTTCTAGCCATATCTCCAATCTCAAGTTACCTGCATTACAAATAAATCAAGAAAATGCTGATGTGATATGGTATGATGTGGTATGTATATGTTATCATAAAATAAATAGTAGTAAAGAAAAGTTAAAACCCATTGTTTGTTATGTAAGATATGTTAGAAAGGTAGGCTCATATGCATGAGCTTCCATTTGCTATTACTCAGTCATGATAGAAACAGAAAAATCTTATGATTACATTTAACAATAGACATCAAGTATAAAACCTCTCTCTCAGTCTTTCCCAAGAGAAATTATAAACCCTAAATCTAGTTACTTAGAATGTTATTATTCAACAGCAAATGCAGACTAATTAGATTAAATTATTTGTTATTTAGGCAAATAAAAAAAAAAAGTTACTGTTTCTCTCTACACAACTCATAGCATCAGATATATACATTTAGTGATTGGTTGATGGGTTTGGGGGCCTTTCTACTTTCTCCCTTTTGAACTGTCAGAGTCTTAATGAAAGTGGGAGCTTCTGGATTACTATTTAGTTATCAGCATAGAAAACCATAAAATAAAGGAAATATACTCAGCTAAGGGTCTCTGAATAAATTATCAAATCATTTTCAGCAGCACAATAAATAAACAGACCTTTGGAGGAACAAAAAAATAAGGAATAGGCACTTCCTTCAGTTCTCCCTCTTCTAAGAAGAGATTTGATGTTCGACAAGACGGGGAAATGATTTGTCTCACAGTTGTTTTTCTGCTTTGACCTTCATCAGGAGCTTGCAAAGCTTACTTAATCTCTTCTGTTCCTCCCAGTCTTCACTTTTGCCTTCTAATCTTGTTATACTTGTCATTTCTCCCTGCACCTTTTAAGAAAATATTTTCTGTTTCTGTACCCTACAGAAATTCTAAGCCACTGAGGTCCAGTTGCTCAAGTTTGGGATGCAGTAAGGGCTGCTTTGTCTTGTATAATCGTTGCTTTATGGACACTTTTTGACATTTTGAAATAGTAATTTTGGGTGTGAATGCTCCCCAAATAATCCAACTAAGTAACACTGCTAAACTAAGTAAAAACAAGCTTATTTTTTAACCAAAAGCCTACTTTGTGCATTTAATGATCACAACTCAATTTAGTTAGTGTTACTTTATTATTTTTTCATCTCCAGAAGTTCCTGAATTTCTTTTACCTGCATTTTGAGTTTTCTGGTTTCTTCTTCCAAACTTTGTTTTTCTGCTTCTAGTCGCTCTCTCCTTCCCCATTCAGAGGCATTCTCACACTGCATTCTTTCCCTCTGAGAAGGCTGAGGGTAGGAGGAAGAATTACCAAAAAAGAAAAAAAAAAAAAAGATAGAGGAATAATCTGATTAAAACCCCCTGGTTTTCACTGGGTGAGGCTAATGGCTTCACCTCAGAGTAAGGTGGGCACCATAGAAATCAGCCCAAGATGTAGGTTTTCCATGTTTCATAAAGTTAAATAATTTAATTTGAAAATAACCAAGACAGTCAACTTTTCATCAAACGTATCTTCAAAAAAGTAAAGCACAGGTAATTTTTTATACAGTAACTGGTAACAAAATCCTATTATTTGTCTGCTATTTATGGAAAAGTAGCATTAAAATAATAATAATAAAGTGTTTTAAATAACACTGAGACTGGTTTTGGTTTGACAATGTCAAAGTTCACTTTTTATTCTCCAAAAGCCAAAAAACATCAGTGTGCTTTTATTCTGTTTACAATTTAGCAGGATTGTAATTAATGTTCATTAAAAGAAAGAAGTTCTGTTCTAAAGTATATCTTCAGTACTATGTACAGTTATCCTCATAATCAGAGGAAAAATTTTTAAGTTTTCATGCTAATCTCTTTCTTGTGGTCACAATTAATAGTCTTAAGGGAAATATTATCTTTTATGGCCAATTCTGTAACCTTATTTTAGGATAACTTTATGAACTTGTTCATCAAATCCACATATAGGGGAAATTAAATATATCAACAAAAAGACACATTACCAAGTCACATATAGTAATTACCAAAGAATTGATGTATTCTTCAGAGACAACTAAATAGAGGTTTTTGTCAAGGCTGCATTAAATACTTCTCAGACTTCAAATGAAAAAATGGTAAAGTGAATTTATGTTTATAACACTAACCAGGTACTTATCAGGTACTAATGGAAATTTATCAGAAGATTGCTATCAGAAAGTACTTACTGTTAATAAATTATTATTAACTGGTTCTTAACAAGAGATTAACATAGATTAAAAACTGTGAAAATAAAAGGTTCCAGCTCTTTTAATTGAGGTGAAAAAAAGAAGAGAATTGCTAATATTTTATAAAAAAGGTCAAAAATTTAAGAGCTTTTTACAATTTTCAGTTCTGTGAGAACTAAAATCAATGGTTTGATAAAAATTGTGACTGGAAACATTGTGAGACAGTTCTTCATTGAAGAAACAGGATATTTGTGCCAACAAGGCTTTAGAAAGAGCCACAGAGGTGTACTCTTCTATGTTCTATTGGTTACTACTATTCTAAAATCTATTTCTGGCAAATAATGAAAAGGTACTGAACGTAGAACAAAGAGAACTAGCTGTTACAGCATATAAGAAACATATTTCTGATCTGTGAATAGTAACAACATCTTTCTCTAGCTAAATCAAATTGCAAACTTGTCTGTTCCCACCTTATTTCTGAGTAAATAAAAACAATTAGAACCAAATAAAGTTAAAGAAGCTCATTCAGATTATCAGAGGACAGTAAAAGTGATTGTTCCACTCTGCTCTGTATTGGTGTGGCCTCACCTGGAGCCCTGTCTGCAGTTTTGGACACAGGTCATCAAAGTGTTAGAGTGGGTCCAGAGGGATAGACTACAAGTTGCTAACTCCAACACACAAGTAAATGTTTGATGCTCACATGATCCTACTGAGGTCTTTAAAATCTATCCACTGAATTTCTGTACAATAGTTGGAAATTAAGGAATCACATACCCCTATTTAGCAGCAAATATTTCTTCCCCACCAAAGTTATGCAAGTTGTTTGAATGCTTTGTACTGGACTACAACCACAAGCCCCATATTTTATCCTAAATAAATATGCAGGCATATTTATTATTACAAGTAGCCATGAAAGTTCCAGAACATGAGAAACCCTGTCTTCTTGCAAAACACCTTCCAAAATACGCAGCTGAAATTCTAAGCCTGAAAGTTCACCTTTTCTCAGTGTTGACACTAATCAATACAAATTCATTTTTGTCAGACATCAAATAGAGAGAAATCACAAAACCATCCAAGGTTGAATTTCATCAAGAAGTTAAGCAGAAGATGACTATCACATGAAGATCTGATGTCAAAGATAAATTTATTTACCTATGCCTGTAAAATTTCACTTCATTTCCACCAAGATGGAATTATGATAAATTTATATATTTAACAGTCCTGTTTTCAGCTGGGATAGGAGTTCACTTTTTTTCCTAGTAGCTGGTACAGTGCTATGTTCTGAATTTAGTATGAAAAGAATGTTGATAACAGAGGGAAATTTTCATTGTTACTGAGCAGGGCTTACAAGTCAAGGCATTTTCAGCTTCTTGTACTGCCCTGCAAGCAAGGAGGCTCATGCTGCACAAGAAGCTGGGAGTGAACAGCTAACCCAAAGCAGCCACAGGGATATTCCATTCTATCCAATGCTCTTGGGTGGAACTCCAAATTCTGATTTATAAAGAAAAGTGAAAGCTTAAGAAAAAATTTGCAACATGTGAAAAAGCCTTGAGATCTTTAATTTTCACTTAAAATGTGAATATTTTCTCCCCATAAAATATATGTGCAGACTTGCACTGAATTTTGCTTTTTAATAGGAAGATCAGAATAATGGTGGAAGCATAGAATGAGGTCAAGGTAGTGTCAATGAAGTGGATAATTGCAAAGGTGAGTGGTGGAAATGAAGTACAGTGTACTGACCTTTTGAAACTGGGTAATTACATCTTAGAGCTAACCTACACCATTTTATGACTAACATGAAAGGCAGAACCCTGAAAAAAACAGACACAGAAAAAGGAACTCCACCTTGTGCAGTTCATTAGCAGGAAAATCTTAATGCTCTTGTTTAGTTTAAGGCAATATAACAGTGGTGGAGGTTCCAAAAGTTTTATTGAAACAAGATTTTTCTCCTTCCCCTTAGTTAAGAAAAGATAGAGTAGGACAAAGGGCAACAATTAAGGTGCAATGAATGCAAAAAGAAAGATGATCAAGATGAAATCTAGCAGTCAACATGATTTCAGACAGTAAACAGAAGAAATTTCACTCACCCTTCAGCTTTTATTTTTTTTTTTTTAGTGCTAAGATTTGTTAGCTTTCTATAAAACTTGGGAAAGGTAGGAAAGTGTATTTAGAGAACTATGATCTTCAGCTTTTTAAAATAAGTTTTTAAAATAGAGTTGGGCAGAACACAAGCATTATGTTAAAAAAAACCCTGTAGTTTTGATCTGATCTGACTTGACAACGATGTCAGAAATAAAAGCTGCCAATCCAACCAGAAATTCTCCCTGAAAATTTTTCTTCTACAAAACTGTCATTTTCTTACCAAAAGCATGTTCTGTAAAAGATTATCTACATATCTCAAATAAAAGCTGATTTGACTGAGAATAGAAGTTATATATTTTTTTTAAAATTTCCAATCTGAGTCTCATACAACCACAGCAAATCATTAGCTTCTAATGCTGTCTTTATACTCAGAACCTACAGGCAAGCTGAATGAGGCCTACAGACTTGTGACCCAGAGAAGCAAGAACTCCTGTTTAAAATACTGACCTCAGGCAGCCTCATCAAGTACAAATGTACTTGAGTGTAAATTTGTACAAATTTGTGTTTTGTACACTCAAGTACAAATGTACTTGTGTACAAAAGTAAGTCTGCTTCAGTTTGTGCAGATCAAAAATTTAAATTTTAAATCAATATGCTTTTTTTTTTTTGTCCTTAAAATGACAATGCAGAGCTTCTTTTTCATGTTGCAAAACAAGATAAATGAATACATATTTTCAGGATTCTTGATATCCTCATTGTATTGTGCATGGAGGTAATTTCCATTCATCTATGCTACAAATTATTCTACAGAATTTAAGCAAGAGGTATATTACACTGAAAATTTAATAAGCCAGGTGGATTATGAATTAAGGACCATGACACCCTCCTAATAAAGAAAACCCATTGCAATAACCATAAATCTTTATAAAGTCACAAGTGAATTTGATTCTTACAGATTTCTTCCCCATAGTTACTCAGAAAACTCAGCACAAGAAGCAAATTTTCCTTTTCTGTAACTCAGACAGGAATGCTGTCTTTCAAAAAATGTCATATCCAACAGTCTTTTCAGAGCCAGGAACTCAAAAATTGTGCAGTTTTACCAACCATCTTTCAAATTATTGCACATTGATAAGAAATGCAAGGACAGAGAATCTGCCCTTTCACAGTGGTAATTTATGAGATGTCAACTTTCAAAGTATGGAATGTGCTTCAGCTGCTAGAAGGAATGGCAAACATGCAGTTTCCTTAAATATGGCATATAGGTAGATTGGATCCAAATAATTGAAAGCAAGCTCTGCCTAAAGATCAAGCAAACATCAAGTAAAAGCATCACATTGTGAAACATCATTAAAATTCATAACATAGTTGCACAGGGTCTGAAGATATTTTATCAGTGGTTTAAAAGTAATGGTATCAAATACTTAAAGAGACTCTCAGCAAAACTGGGAGAAAAAATGTCTGTGTTGTAGGATCAGGAAAAACTCATACAGCCAGAAGCATCTTCAAAGAGATACACAAGAGAAGAAAATAGTTATGTTGATGAATCTGGTTCTCTTAAATTGCTTCCAGTTTTAGTTCAGCTGTATCTACAGAACTTGGAAGACACACCATGCTTCTACTCCACTGCTCACTTCTCTTTGAGACAGGTGTAAGAGGAAGATGGATTTCACATAGCAAGACAATCACTTGCAACTGGATAGAAAACAATTCCAAGAATCTTTGTTACTTGCAAAGTAACCCTTATTTTGTATGGGTTTATTTGGTTTTTAATTTTTTTTTTTTTGAGATTTCTACTGCTAGAAGTCTATAAGAACATGAAGAAAACTGCCAAAGTTCCTAAGGTCTTAAAGAACACTCATCAAGTTTCCTGCTTCCAAGATCAGGACTGCAGTATGTCAGTGTGATGCTTGCTGGCAAGCAAAATTATTACTTAGCATGTGTCACACTGGGCAGTTTTGCAATTATTATTTCCAGCATGTCTGACATTTTCTAGAATTCTTTTATTTTTTCACCTAAAAGGTGCAATCAAAGACTACCAAAATCCATAGCACTCCTTCCACAGGAAAGGGAAGACAAATGTTGGCTACCATTTTATTTGACAAATGCTTCAATACAGTAAAAAAAATTACTGGTTTTTTTCCCTATTGTACGCAAGTCTGCAAAGAACACTGCTTAGTCCATCAGCAACTATACTGAAAGCTTGATAAATGTTATTGTGCCTGACAATATCTTGAGACACCAAGCCCTGCAAGAAATTGAACTTTTTAATGAATGCTTATATTCATAACAATGCCTAGCACCAGCATATTTAGTAATCAAATACTTCCTCCTGGTTCTGCTCAAATACTTTAATCTGCTGCAAGCTGTCATTGCACTATGCTGACATTAAATGGAAAGTTGCTGATTTACCAGTGTTTTTTTTCCTCTCCCCTTGTCTGCACACAGAGNGTTCTTAGTAATCAAATACTTCCTCCTGGTTCTGCTCAAATACTGTCTGCTGCAAGCTGTCATTGCACTATGCTGACATTAAATGGAAAGTTGCTGATTTACCAGTGTTTTTTTTCCTCTCCCCTTGTCTGCACACAGAGAAAACTCTTTTGTGTGTATGACTAGTTTAAAAGAAGTGATTTATGCAGGAATAGATGTTGTCCACAGATACATAAAAAGCTTAAAGCATGAAACTTCAAAACAATCAGAAATAATATATGAAGAGAGGCATAAATAAGTTCAAGAATAGGAACATAGGTGGAGAAAATTACCTTTGATCTTACTGATCTTTCCATCTGAATATGGCACTGCTTTCATCCGTTTCTTGTGAGTTCAATTTCATAAGAACTATGCATTACATTAAAATTAACACCTCCTGTTCAAGAGAATCTACTATTTGTTCAAGGAAAACAAATTTTCTATCAACATCATAGAAAATTATCCATAATGACTATCTGAAATTCTACTTTCACCAATTATTTGTAAATAATTGAATACTTCTGAGGAACTACCTTTACCTATCTAAACATTTGAGATCAGTAAAGAGACTACCAACACATCATGCATTCATTTCTACTTTAAAATCATAAAGGGTTTTTGCATTTGATCTCATTTAAAACAAGAAATACTTACCTTTTTCAAGTGGAAAAACTAAACAAGATGACTAAACTAATACTGGAAGTTTCTTTCAGTATCACAGAATGGATAAGGTAGGAAAGACCACAGTGGGCCATTTGGGCAACACCCCTGCTCAAGCAGGGTATGTTGACCTTCCTCACTGTAATCCCAATTCATAACAAGATTGAGACTAGAGGAATGTCCAAACAATCAGTGTCTACCAAGCTCTATTGTCAACATTTTCATGCGTCAAAAACAATTTTGAAAATTATATAGGAAAAAATTTAAAACTAGAATGGACTGTTATAATGAAGATATAAAACCACATGCTATATATAAAGAATTGATATTTATAAGATGTAAGGACAATTTTGTCAAGTAGACATTCTTGTAGGCTTGCCAGAAAAGCATGAATGTTTGCATGAGTATTTAAAACAAATAAGAGTGTGTTTTTTTTTTTTCTGATACATTTTGTGCTGTTCTATTCTCAGTGTTCTACTGATATATAAACCAAATGTTAAACCATTTGCAGGCTGTCTTGGAAACTAAGGGACTTTCACCCATTGTTTAAAACAAGCGAATACAAAAACGCTGTTTTCATTTTTACAGCCAGGTGATATATTAAACATATCCATGTGTCCTGATCAGCCAAATCACTAATGAAAAATGAACCATGTACTTTATTATCTTGCAGAGCTGAATTAAACAATCTGTAGTTCAAAATGCAAACCTCCATACATATACCCTACCATACCAGTGCATACAAATACCTGTTAGTTTTGTTAGGAACAGTGTGTTTCAGCTGAGAGAAACACAGAAAAAAAAAAGATTCCTTCATTTTTCACTGGAAAATGTACACTTGATGTACTTGATGAGAAGTCATCTTCTATATGCAAATTTAATTACTGAAAACAGTAAAAGTAATAAAAACGAAACATCAACTTCTTCACCTACCTTTCCAATTAAAACAGAGCATCAGCCTCATCTCAGTGTTTATTCTTGATGCAGCTTTGTCTCATATTTGCTAATATAAATATATCAATATTTTACCACCATTTCTGGTGGGGAAGCCCTCATAACTTCCAAAAGGTAGTAGGACATACATTTGCCTACCTCAAAATAAAATATTTAAGTAAGAATCATTCCTCAATTTTGTCAATTATATTGATATTGACTGAATTTCTAAGTAGCCTAGATAAAATCCCTGTGAGTACATTCTCCAGAAAGTACTCTGGTTTAAGTCTCTTCCTGACTTTCCATGCATCCTCTCAGAGATCACTGAGGAACTCATGGGAAACCTCTGAGATACTTATGAGTATCTGCTGCTGCCACATAACCACCAGAAACTTTTTTGCTGCATCTTAGACAGAAAAAATGTCCCTGCATGAAAAATGAAACCTGGATTTCTAAATTAGGAAAAAAAATAGATGAAATCTATAATCTGCTCCTCCAAAATTTTGAAAAATTTGCCATTATAACTAGTGCCTTTTTTTTTCTGTTGTTTACAGCTGATTTAAGATTATCTCTCAGTTACAAATATCCTATCTATCAAGATACTGTGAATTTTCCAGAATTTCCATTAAATTCTCCTCTCTTCCCCCATAAGATGAATGTGGTGGGAGCTATTTACTCACAAAAAAAAAAAAAAAAAAATTACAATTAAATTACCAATAATAAATTGTCCATCAGATCATTCTTCCCTTAAAACCTTTACTGCTGTTTAGAAACAAATACTCATATTCTCTTCTCTTATATATACTCAAGCCATAGATAATTGCATGCAGCCCCTATACCTATATTATAATATAGGCAACAGTAGAAGGACTTTATTTTCCATCTCTGTCTGGGACTAAGACCCTCACCTCTAGCTCACACCACAAATACCCTCAATGCAGACCACTTGGGTGCCCTGGACCACCCCAAATCTAGTCCCATTCCAACAGCACCTCTAAGCATTCTCTTCTGCTCAACTCTAAGACAAACTTTTGTCTCTGTCTGGGGCAAAGAACCTCACCTCCAGAATTCTTGTCAGCATCACTCACAACTTCTCCTGCTCTGTATTTCTCATTTTAGCTGCTGTTCAGCTATATTTCCCTCCTGCTTCTATGGCTTGCTGTATTTCAAAAGTAACACTCATGATATAAAATGTACCAGCACCTACATTAAATGTAACTTACTCAGCTGCACCAAAAAGATGCTTCACTAGCTTACTTCAGTAATTTGAGTCTACAAATTTACTAAATGTCCCCTTTTGTTATGGTCTTTCAGACTATCCAGTATTATCAGCTTTCTATTTGGGTTCCTTTGTAGTCTATTTAATACTGACCATTTCCAAAAGTTCTCCCAGTTTCTGGAAACTGCCTATAAGTCAAACACTTTTCATTCTTTCCTGTACAAATCTGAAGACAGCAGTTCTCAGAGTAATTCCTGTCTGCAGAAACAAAAGTTGAAGCATTGGTTCCAACATAATTAAATTACTATTTACTCATAACTTTAATGTTAGGTATCCTTTAAGTAGCCTTTGACTTGAAGGCAATTTTTTAATAATGAAAAAATCAGTCAGATTCAAGTGGTTTCTGTACTTCCCATAATTAGAAACAGAGACTGAATCTAAAGTCATTTGAATGCACTGGCCATCTTTTTGCAGCATACTTTTTACTGCAGGCTCTCCAAATTATATTGTTGTAGTTGTTGTTGTGTTTAGCAAAATATTGGTGCTTAGATAATCATGACCTTACATAAAAATGGCATGCACAAGATGCTGTTTGCTAGATTCCTATATAATGGAATAATGGAAATTATATTTGAGATGGAATTAACATGACTAAATTTTCAAACTACTTTTCCTTTTTTGACTAGAGAAGAACATAGTAATTAGAGTTCTAACCAAGATTGATCTATACAAACATTATACAGTGGTTTAGGTGGATTTAAAATGTTCTCTAATCTCATTCAAGGAAATAATTCACAGTTCAGCTAATCCCTTGGAGAATACTGCTTCAAATTTGAAAGGGACACATTCCAACCAAAACTCCCAAAGCTTGACAAGCCATCACTCATGTGGAGAGTGAGAATTCCCATGTACGAACAAATGACTATTTCCTTTTGCTACTATGCATGGTGAGGTCAAATTTTTAATCCAGGGAATAAACAAGCAAAAATTCCCATATTAACTAATAATAAACTGATATAATAACTGTAGCTCAAGTCAATTAAAAAAAAAAAAAGAAAAAAAATACACTTTAATATTTATGTTTCACTAACAAACAAAGTAAAACTTGAGCTCTTGACATTTACAATGAAGGGCTAGATTTTTTTACTTTACAAACAGTAGCCTGCTTTTCTTATAGTTGATTGGATTTTAACACAAAACAAAAGGGGTGGCAGTGGTAATAGAATAAACAAACTGTGTTTAAAATCCTGAGTAAATGGCAAAGATTGTTTTAGGCATAGGATTACATTAATATTTTTCCTAACGTAATTTGAAATTTCAAAGGTCAGATGATTTTGGGCATTCTTAAGCAAAAAAATCTGAAGCAAAGCAGGAACTTTCACCCCTTAATTTTCCTCACTGATGTCTTAGCTTTATAAGAGGGAGAGGAGGGGGGAAGACTTCTCACTCTGTGCTGAAAAGTTCAATTCCATTCTGGTTTATATTTTAAAAGAAGATAGAATAGGCCCCTGCTCAGAATATTTTTTTTTTAATGAGACCTGAAACTTCATATTAAACTTAATTCCCTTGTCATTCAAGTATTGTTGCAAGACTGAAGTTTCCCCATTTAAGAGTTTTTATGATCTGTATTTAGCTTACCTCTTTTACTAGTGTTCTTATCAGGGGGAGGGGACCATGTATATATGTGGATTTTTGGTTGTTTTTCCTACTCAAACCTAATACAACAACCTTCTTCCCAAAATAAAGAACACAGACTAAGCCCTGAAAGACCTGAGACTGACTAATGCAAAACCTCTTTTTAATAGCAAGATAAAAAATAGATTTGTATGCCTGTGAGTAGAAATACATGTACAGACTTCAATGGAAGCAAAAAATGTACTCCTATTCTATGGAAAGACATGACCAGACCAATTAAATATTCATTCTTAACTTTCAGAGCAATAACAATTTATATGTCATTTACAGAAAATAATTTTTATATTTGTTATTTTTACAAATAAACAGCCTAGAAATTTAATTCCACTCCAGACTATAAAAGCTTGCCTCCTGTTACTTCAAATAGTTATCTACTGCTTTGTGTTTTTGTAGTTATTATTAGTAATTAATTTAGGAACTGGAATACTCCATAATAAGTATGGTAAAAGGAAGATGACAACCCTTCCTCAAAAAATACAGGGGTTGGCCATAAGAAGATGAATGCAGACATGTAGAAAATCATCTGGAAAAAAAAGAGTAAATAGTGCAATGGGTAATTATTTGTTTGTTTGTGAAGTTTTATTTGCTTTACAGAAGGTCAATAACTCTTTTGCTTGCAACCAATTTCTTAGCCAACTTTCCATCCTCAAGTTATACTGTTGAATTGAGAAAAATGTATAACTAAATAAAGAACTGTAAGGAAACAGAAAAATCAATAATGGTCAGCATGATTAGGAAACATTAAAAAAAGTCTCAAGAAGTTCCTAAACTGTATGGGTATTACATGTTGCAGATCAGAACACTGTTCAACCCAATTGTAATTTTTAATACAAAATTATCAAATTAAAAATATTAAAGATATAATAGGAATGCTAATTGATAGATAAGAAATAAGATAAGAACTAAACTTACACTACATTTTTTAATGTAACTGCTAACAAATCATAACAAAAATACATCATAATGACAGCAACAGTCAAAGCCTCAACATTTAACTTAGGGACTACACAAGTTCACTTATCTTACAGATGAGGACTGTTGACTTTTCAGATTAATGGTCAAGGGATGCTGGGAATAGGATGTTTTCTGTAACTGTAAGTCTCTATAAATAAATACATGTCAGATTACTAGAATACTAAAGAGTGTGAAACAACACTAGAATTTGCAATCATTACTTTCCTGTAGAAAAGCATCCATACCAATGTATTTAATTAAAATTTGCAAGTCTGATTTGATATAACGTGAAATATTCAGGAAAATCAAAATGGCATCAAGGTTCCTTGATGAGTACCAGACTATTATACCAATGTTATTTAAAGTGCAGATAAATTGCACTATAATACACCAGGTTCCAAAAGTTGCCATGTTCTGATGCAGTGAGCTTTCTCCTTAAGCATTAACAGCCTATGCTAAAAGGGACAGCTTAAACCAGTATTCAAGCTTGTTTTCTCTTCTGAACTGTAAGTTCAACAGGATTCAAGAAATAGAGGAGATGACTTGTTCAAAGAAATTTAAAAGTGTTGTGCTGCTTAGAGCTCAGGTAAATATAGCATAGGACATTTCTCCATACAGTTCTCCTTTCAGAGTAAGAACCTGAAATATACAGCTTTAGTAATTCAATCTAGATAAGCAATTGCATAAAATAATTTCTGTGGAGCAGTGGTCTGGTGGAAAGTGCCTGTAGTAATGGTTCTACTGCTTAAAATACATGGCATGTCTTCTGTCTGTCTGAGCCCTACCCACAATAGAACACCATACTGGTAATCTGAAGTTACAAGTGTCCCTGAAGAATCTTATGTTACAATTTCTAATCACCTGTTACTACACAGTTTAGGAAGTGATCAAAGATTCACTGACATCAGCAGATTTCGCATTGACTTCAAGGTATCACTCATGCTGTTGCTTGAAGAAATATGCAGTACTTCACCAATTAGAAAAAAGTTATCTAAGGCTGTTTTCCCAATCAAGACTCCTCCCAGATTAGATTGCTAATTTTTAAGTGACACATTGCTATCCTTATCCAGGTAAGAATAGAAAAAAAGAACTGAATCACTAAGAGCAAAATACTTGTATCTTTAATTAAATACCTATAATGTCATAAATTTTAAACATTCTACCTGTCGCTACATTTAATTCTTCAGTTATTTATTACTTTTTTCAAGGAAATTCAGCCCAAGTTGATTTTATGTGGATGAATGACAAGCACACTAGCAGAAAAATTTACTTTAACAACTAAATGAATGCTAAAATACAATACCAAAAGGTAAATTCAGGACAGTTAAACATATGTTAAAAATTAGATATTAAAAAGCCTTTTGTTTTGTTTTTCAACTATACACTGCAAAGAATTAATTTCTGATATAGAGAGCCATATGGTGAACTGGCCACACTAATACATTATTAAGAAGCAACTTTGCCATATTTTTGGGCCTTTCAATCTGAACTATGAAAAATTCTTCTCATTAAAGATGCAATCATAGAATCATAGAATGACCTGAATTGGAAGGAACCTCGAAGATCATCTAGAACCAACCCCCCTGCTCTGGGAAGGGGCCCCTTGACTAATCCCTAGGACCAAGATTGCTTCATGTCCACGAACATGCATATACATACACACATATCTGTAAGTGTGTGCATTTGCACATTCCTCCCTCATCTTCTTAATTTCATCACCAAGTTATACTTTCTGCCAGTGGCAGAACAACAGGTTAAACAAACCTCCTCAAATGCTGCCATTCAGGCATGGTGTTCCTTTCACATAAAATCTGTGTGCAGAAATAAGTTTCAGTATGCACACACATGTTTCTTCTGAACATGCTTTCTCACAGAAATAACTTTTTCTCTCTTGGTTGTCCTTACATAAAAAATAAACAATAAACAATCCTGGTCTTGCTTGGTGTTTTCAATGCAAACTGTGTAATGAAGACAAAGACAATATTGGCAAGTATGACTCAATAGAGTTTAAATATCTTGTCAGAAGCCAGTATGAGCAAAAAAGTCAATGAAACTGTAGACTTGTCCTGCACTTTCCAAATTAGATTTGTGGGAAAATAAACATTAAATAGAACCTTAATTTTATGCAGCATGACAAATTATACTTTATGCTGGACACTAAGAACATTAAGTATGTCATTTCCAGAGATAAACCTAAATATGAACAGGGACCTGATTTATGAAAAGAGTGGAAAGAATAGTTAACTCTTTGCAAGAATTGCTGCTGAAACAACAATACAGAATTCTTTCCTTACTCTCTAACCACCTGTCAGTTATTGTAATTTACACAAGAACACTCAAAATTCTAGACCTAGTCTAAAAGTAATGAGATTTTATTACAGGAAAATTAACTGCACCAAGATTCCATTCTATAAAGTTATTTGCATTCTCAAATAATTCAGATGTTGTTTACAGAAAATTGCCAAATGATATTTTAAATCTCAGCCTTGAGGCTTCTGATAACAAACTTTAAAAAAACTCCTTTAGCACACTAAAATAGACTACTGCCTATTTTCTATAAAAGCACCATAATTTTTTTTTTTTGTATGTAATTTTTTTCCTATGATAGCCACGCAAAGTACTCAATATTTCTGGGCATCTTAAGTAAGAAATTAAACAGAGAGATTCACAGGAGCCAGTACAGCCTTTCAGGCTACTGGTTTATGTCTGATAATTATTATGCTTTCTGCAGGATTCAGGGGACAATCAGAAGGCATTATTTGAGTCAGGTGAAGAGTATGCGACAGAATGGATGATCTTACTATATGTATCTAAATTTTCTGTAAGATTATAAGACTATCACTTTTTCTATTTCATATATGTACTAAGTGAATGAAAGAAGCAATTTCAGGTAAACAGCTGTGTAGCACCTTTACACTGTAAGGTAATTTCAGAATAAAGATTTCTGGAGAAGGTAGAAATCATCCAGAATCTTTAACAAGATCTACCTGTTGACAACCTGAGCCTCCAAATAGGCTGTTCCACTTTAAAGAGCATTTAAATGTTTACAGTGACAGGAGAAGATTTGATTTATCCAGAAGCTTCACTCTCATCAGTGGAGCTTCCTTCATCTGGGAACAACAGGTAGGGAACCATTCACAATCTCTTAGAGAAAGTCATGTTTCTAAGTAACAATACATAGATAGTTGTAATTTAGTGTAAAACATCTATATACTGAGAGAGAGAACAGAAAACATTTGTTTTAAAAAATGTTTAAAGATGGTTTTTTTGGCTCTATCACAAAATCAATAGCTGGTGACTTACTTTCAATTGTAAAAAAATAAAAGAGGAAGAACAGAAATGTCTCTGCCAAATATAGAAAATGCTCATCTAGCTTGTTTTCTTTTTTATCTAGGTATACTTTTTATCACTGATGTTCCAAAAAAGATTTAAGTACCAATTAGTATAATTTTTGCCTCATATCCCACAAACTGGGATAGGAATTTCCCTCATTAACTACCAAAGCACTAAATAATGTAGAGGAAAAATACATTCTGTACATCAGCTAACTGAAATTTCTTTAAACAACTCAGACTTGCGCTGCCTATAGTGGCATTTATAAGTCTACAGTGCACACCAGTGGACTACAGTAGTACATGCATTTTTCCACTTTTTTCAGGATAGTTTTGTAAATATTCCTTCTTATTTAACTCTTGAATGACAAGAAAAGAACATCCTCCAGGATTTATAAAGATGGATAGAAAATTTTGAGGAAGATTTGCAATGAGTATAAACAAGAATGTTTTATTGTACCTAAGATAAAATGATCATTCTAAAACCTAAAACTTCAACAGGCTTGCTCACTCCAATTCTGTGTTTGCAAACATCACAGTAACACACCAAGGATTTGCTTTGTTTTCCAGAGTCCAAAGACCTAACTAATCAAACTCAGACATATTTTTTGTGTTTCTTAGACTGCTGGTTAATTCACCTGTAAACTAAACTGTATCTAAAAAAATGGGATACCCCATTCCTGGGGACATTCAACAAGCAAAATTACGGATGTAAAAATTTTCCTGTTCTTCAGAGAACTTAAAGATTCCTACTCTTTCCAACAAAGTTTACTTTAAACCCAAGTATATCTAATGTCAATACTCTTTATTTACTCAACAGCCTTACAAACAATTTTTGCCTTTCTGTAGGTACTCATTCAAATACAACAATAAGTGTAATTTTATACTGAGTAATTTCTTTACTATTTTTAAAATAACAAAGTGTTTTACATCTTTTAATGGGTGAACAGAATTCTTAGAACAAAAAAAAGAAGTTATCAATTACAACACCAAATGTAACTTTCTGTTGTACCTGTTAAAATGGTCTAATTTACAACCCCAAACAAGTCAAGACCAATGCTAGTGTCACACAAAGCTGCCTATAATGCTCATGGTTACTGTGATCATAAATTGTCACTTTACTACATTTTTAATTAACTTGATATTTTGAAAACTTATGTACAACTTCCAAATTGATGGTGAATGGATAATATGTTAAAACGATGACCAGCAAGATCACCAAGGCTTTCCATATTTAGTTTATTCCAAGCTGAGGAAATACTTGTCTTTTAATGAAAGTAACTAAAGAAAGTGATTAGTTACTGGGAGCACTAATAATCAAGTCTTGGCAGCTGTGAAGTTTCTAACATTTCCCACAATCTCTCCAACTTCCAAAAAGCTAGAAGAGCTATCCATTCCTAAAAAATATTTTAATTTGCAGTGGCACTGTCACTTGAAAACCAAGCACTTTTTTTTTCCACATTCAGGGTGGGACTGTTAGGCAATCTACCAAAGGAAATAGCAGATTAATTTAGTCAAGGACATGAAAATATTCCAGATGTAATGATTGATCTGCTTCTAATCTACAAATTCCTTTGTGATTTAATAATGAAAATTTATATTGGAATCAGATTCCATGCTTAGCCTAGTAGATGTCTGCACTTTCCTTTATCTTACTTTCAAATTTTTCACTGTCAAAAATCTTGTCTGTTGATCCAGCATCCATTTCTCAACAGTAATATATAGTGAGTAATAGCCACATCTGTGTGGTCAACACACAAGGTTTAGTTTATTTCAGCAGAGTTTCCACTTACAGAAACCCCCTCCACTGATATAAATAATTTCATTCAAATTACTCAGATTCATCCAGATCAGTGTTTTTCTGTAATTTAAAAATGAGATTTATGTTATAAATGTCAGAAGATGAAAAAAATGCTCAAAATATCACCTCCTGTTAGCAATTAAAGCAATTGAGCATGTTCCCAAGAAAAAAAGCAGCAACACATATATGTAGACATGCAAATGCATAAATATTATCTATCTCCAATGAATTCTTAGAAAATTTTTATTTCCTGTTGTTCTACTTCTCATGACAGTGCCATAAAGCATTTCATAGAGATTACATTTGTTAAGCAAAACTACTAACTAAACCTAGACTTTGTCTGTTTTGCACAAGTATAGCAAACTAAAATCCTACTTAATGAGCAACAGAAAATAAGGAACTAAAATCTGAAGGAACTCAAATATGAAAGCTAGATGTTAGTTTGCTGCTGTGTTGCATATGCATCACCTACTAACCAGAACCTGAGATTTAATAGACTGCTTGCAATTCTTTCCAGAACATGAAATAAAAATAATTAAATTCCCTCCATTATTCCAAATCTGAGATTGTTAAATTCATAGGACATTTTTAATTCACCATCTATGTTTAGTTATATGACCACACATTTTGAGTTTTGTTGGATCAAAGAGGTCCTCTATCCATTGTCCTGAAAGATAAAACCTATAAACTGCAACACAAATATTTCTTATTCGTCTAGTCATGAATGCAGATTGAAATGAACATGTATTTCCTAACACAAATTCAACACAACCAGGCAATCTTCTTAAATTACTCCTTCAAGGCTGATCTTTGTAAAACTACATTGCTTTCTGGCATCAGAACTCCACCATGATTGCCCTGCTGAGTTCAATCAGTCTCCTGACACGTCTACCTGTTCTCCCAAGTATTAGGACAAAACTTTGTTGTACTCCAAGTCTCTAATTCTCCCTGCTTGTTTCCTAGGATGTGTGCATTTCTTTACCAACACCTGAGACGGGTGTCCCTTCACATTGTTTTATCATTCCTGAAATCTTTCCTGCTCCTATCAACCTGTACCCTGAGTTTTCCAGCTGACCACCTCTTCTTCATTTCACTGTAGTCTGTAATCTCTCATTGCCTCTTTTCCTACTACAAAGCTCTCCTCATTAAGTTACCCTGCTGGTAGCATCAAGGAGACAAGACCTGGGTCCCCATGACCTCAACCCCAGAGCTATGTGATCATTCCCAATATGCCCCTAGCTGCTGCCCATCAGGATGAGTAGTAGCATAGCAGTCTAAGGACTGGGCAGACCTTGGCAATCTCTCTGCAGTATTCTGGATCCTAGCCCACAGCAAGCCACATAACCCTCAAACAGCAAGTGGGGAACACAGGGGTTTCTATCCTCACAGGAGCAAGCCTCCTACTACTGCCACTTGCTGCTTCCTCCTGATGTTAATGCATGATTTGAGTTAAAGCTGGCTCTGATGCCTCACAAGTCATGGCTTTCTTCTCTTACTTCACTACCAGGTGTTTGAACCTTTTGAACTGCAGATCTGGAAAAAGAGCCATCCTCCTCCAGTTGCTGGAGAACACACCTTTCCAGCCCTCCTACTGTGGGACTCTATTCACTGTGAAACTCAGTCTGTGGCTGTCCCTCCCATGTGATCAGACTTTATCTCTGGGTCCCTGTGAAGATCCTGTTAATCTCCTCTTTGCCTTCTCTGATCCTGCCCAGCCTTACTTCCTTGTCCAGGTTGATGGGGACAACACATTTTTCCAGGCAATTTCTACACCTCTACTGCTCTATTTCTCCAGCCTCACAGGAAGGGTGGCAGGGCTTTCCTGAACATCTCCTTACCCCACATGGGCCCTTCCTCCCTGAACACAAGCCCCACCAGACCCTGATCACACACTGCTGTACATCAGGACCACCAGCCTCCCCACACATGGGGATGGGGCACCAGAACCTGCCTCCTCTGTCTGGTCCCTTCCTGGAAGACTGAGGAGCTATCCCAGTGCCACCCTCAGAGCCCCCGGGCACCAGTGCTGCCATGGCAGCATCCACACACCTTCATCAGGTCCCTCCCACCTGGCTACACAGAATAGTAATTGACAAATAGTGGATTTATTGCATTCATAAACCCTGGACACAATTTTACTCTTAGTTATAACACAGGAAATCATAAGTCTAAATTTTCTTTCTTACTCCATGTGACAACAATGTACTGCTAACATACCTGTTTCAGGCTTTCCAGCTTGGTTTGTCTCAGTTCTTCATATTTCCATTTCCAAAGAAATAATTCATTTTCCATCTTTTCCATTTCTTTCTCCAGAAATACATTCATTCTATAAAAGTATTTTAAAATTTAGCATTGCACAATTTTGAAGCTGAGAGAATAAAAATTACTTTGAATTTCCTTCTCATAGCTTGACTTATATTCTGCTGCCTTTGTCAATGTTATATCTTGACTTTTCTAAAAACCTATATTATCACTGCATAGTTATTCCAAAAGATTCACCAAAAATAACCATGAAAGAGAAAACAGATATCCAGTAGTACAGAATTAAAACTTTAAATGAAATAAAATTTTGGGATAAACTGAAGAAAATTTAACTTCAGTTAGTGGTTCAGGCCACTAATTTGTCACAAGTTTCTTCACAGTTAGTGAAGATAGTCAAAGAAAAGATATTACATCACTTGTATTTAGTATAAACAGCAGATTAAAGACATGTATACAGGGGGAAATATACACTATAAAGACCAGAACCTAAAGATGATTGATGTTAAACGTTAAAAAATATTATTAAAATATATATATTTCATGTTTCAAAAAATAATTGCTCCTGGAAGAAAATCCTAGAAGAATTTTAGGAAAATGTATTATTTAGTGCAGAAGTGCTATGCCTGTACAATGAGAAAAATATGAAATAGTTGAAAAGAAAATTCTAATACTTGGCAATTAAAGAAAGTGGTGTGTGCCACAGTAGTTATTTTCTATTCTGATGGAGGCTAACAGAATTTTTCAACCTTTTTAACAAAGATGTTTTTGCTGGGCTTACTAGAACTATATTTTGAGAATATTTGGTTTAAATATTCACCTATTAAAGCAAAGTGTATTGAAGGAATTTGTCTGGGGCATTTCTTTGCAGCAGACTGCAGGCTCGCACAGAGACACCAAGAGTTGCCACTGACTGCACTGACTCAGGTCCTGGAAGTAATGTCAGCTACATTAATGAAGCAATCTACTATAATGAAATATCTTCTCTCTTCTTTTATAGCTATACCTAATGTTCTTGAATCAGGAATCTCCTTTTTCTGCCTGGATTTAGCATATGGCACAGCTTATCTTAGCAAACACCTAGAACAGCCATAACATTACAGCAATAAAATAAACACCATTATTCACAAAGCAAGTGGAACAAGATGTATTTCATGCATTTCAACTCAACAGTTTTTCTTTCACAGTAATGGGATATTTCTTTGGAATGATATCATGACTTCATTGGGGAACTAAGAGAATTCTCTCTGAACATTTAATACAGTGAAAGTGAAAGCATGAAAGATGACATTCTAATTATTTGAATAATAGCCTATTGATTGCACTGAACGCAGTGAAAGTCCTCAGAAATGGTCTATTCTGAAATGTAAAAGAGGAATGAATGTACAACATGTTTTGCTTAGTTAGAAGACACTAGTTTTGTGTTGCAGTACTTCTTAAGTGAGATCAGCTCCCTCTGATACCACTTTTTGAAAGAAATTATCCTGATTACATAAAGTTTAATATTTAAATAAAGAAAACAAAGAGTGGAAGAAAGAATATAGCAGACATCAGAAGCAACTTATTTACTAGAATCAAGTTCAGAGCATTTTCCATGGATCTTGTAACGAGACATTTTAACTCATTATCTAGTTAAATCACAGAATTTCACAGAATGGTTGAGGTTGAGAGTGACCCCGAGGAGGTAATGTGGTGCAAACCCCATGCTCAACCAGGGCTGCCTAGAACTGATTGCTCAAGATCATGTCCAGATATCTTTTGAATGTCTCCAAGGATGCAGACTCAGCAACCTTTCTGGGAAACCAGTGCCAATGTTCAGAGATCCACGCAGAAAAAAAAGGATTTCTTGTTGCTCAGGTAGAGCCTTTTGTATCCATTGTCTATGTTACCCAGCCAGTCTTAAGAAGTTCCTCTTTGATATTATCAACTAGCAGTCAACTAGTTTGTAGGCTTTTGGTTTTAGAGGAATTAAACACTTTTAAGTTCAAAACAGATAAAATTACTATCTTAAAACTAGAAGACAATTAGATGAGAACATTGGTCCAAAATTTGACAAAAGACAGCTATTTTAAGCAAATGATTATGCAAAAGCTGAGCCACTCATAAGGTTTGTCATTTCCATTCATGTTAATAGACCTCAAACGTGTAATTGATGTGAGCCATTAGTACCTAGTAGAGGATGTTGGTGTGTAATTTTACATTGCAAAGCCAAGCCTGATATTTTTTGAATGTCAAAACATAAATTTTCATCTCTTTTCTTTTATTATTTTTTTTTAGACCTTCTTTCTTTTTGTCCTTTGCAAAGGCTAATCTATGTGCATAAGACTATGTCAACATTACTGATGATAGCTCTAAGCAGAATGCAAAAAGCAGAAGTCTTCTCAGGGTGAAATAGCAAAACATCTTATGGAAAGGTTAGGAAATCAAGAAGGCTACTAGTTAGGTAACTTAGGGGGAAATTCAATCACTGGATTTGCATAAGCTAACTTGACTCTAGAAAAAATGCAGTCAGAGTTCAGGGTGCTGCATATAAACCAGGAAACTGCTGAGAAGTTGTCTGCTGTATGAGTAAGATCATACTGACTGCTAAAGTAACCTTTGGCCTTGGGGTTCAAGCTGTCTGTTATCTGTTTGCTTTTGATGCAAAACAGCTGCGTGTTCTTGGCCCGAGTTCACTGAGAAAATTGCTAAGTTGTGAGAAAGAAGCTGTGAGAAAGTACTTAAGCTAGAGCCACACAAGATAAGGGGAGTGAAAATGCGAACGGGGTGAGATTGTTGAGATAGTTGTTACTAGCAGTTCCAGAATACAGGAGCAAAAATACTGACATGAGCAAGAACAAAACCTAAGAGAGAAAACTGGAAATCTGAAGTTGGAAATATGACAAAATCAGCCAATTCTATGAAGTGGTGGAGACTAACCCTTTCTGAGATAGCAGGTGACAGCCTGCTCAACAGATTCATCAGCTATCTCAAGAGGCTGGTGACTATGATAATACTTATCCTAGTAACATTATTCCTAGCTATTTACTGTCTACATTGCCAAATATAGTAGCTTCATACTTAGAAGTTGCATATATTCTGCTTACATAACATCTCTGCAGGCAGGAAATGTTGCCCTCCTGGAGAGGGAGTTGTTATACCAATCCCTGCTGCTATGTGGAAATCACTGCTAGGTGAGCATTTTTGCTGCCTGAGGTTGGCATTGCCACATGTTGCATGTTATAGATGTGTCCCAATTCTTACTGTGTGCCAGTAAATTTATTGCCTTATACCACAGTATAAAATAAATGAATATGAAATTATTCATAAATGAAAAAATGAAAAAATAAATACACGAAAAAATGAAAAAATTAAAAAATCTATCTCTGTGATGTACAACTAAAAATTAGGTAGAGGGGCATGTGAACAAACAGACAAACCAAAGCCTATTGAAGTTTTGCTTGAGAAGTAACTAAGTGTTGAAAAATTATTAATTTTCTAAAAGAAAATTATTATATATGTATGCATACTTGATTGCTGATGAAGTACCTAGGCCCCTAAATATTTAAATCCCAGGAAAATGGGTATGTGAGGCATCAGTCTCCTAACTCACACATATATTTGCTTTCACAGACAAACAAAATACATTTTAAGGAGAGAGAACATGGCCATCTTCTGCTACATGATTCAACTAGAGAATTATTGCATGCTTTCTACAACTATCTAATTCATATAACAAAACACATTAAATATTAGTTAGGAATTGAAAGGATTTTTCACCTCAGACTTGTAAAATCTACATGACAGTTAAGAAATAAACTGAGAGGTGGGAAATGTGAAATAAACTGACAGGAAGGAAATTCTTTAGCACAGTTTGCCATTGAAGACTCTGAACTGAAAGTGTTGAATATATTTGCAATAGACAGGGAATTTTTTTCCTTTTAATTTTCTAATTAACTTCAACTGATTTTGAAATTACTATCACCTGTAATTACAGCCTGAAGTCTGCTACTACATCATCCTACATCGCATGCTGCATGTTTCCTTGTAAAGCCTTCCTGGTGAGAGTCAATCTTTCTCAATATTGGCCATTTATACAACATAAAACTTCTTTTAGGCCACCAAAATGTACATTTATATTTACGTGAGACAAATTTGATATGCTACATAAGTGTATAATAAATGTGTTACTCCCTCTGTTACTGGCTTTTAACACAGACTTTGCTACAAGTGAAGAGGTTAACAGCATTTTGCAGCTGATTCATATATTTTGAATTAAAAAACAACCTTTGTCATTCTGCTGTTGGACTCTTTCAAAGTCTGCTGGTAGACTTTATGAATATTTGTTACTATGCACAAAGCACTCCAATAACTGAGTATAACATACATTAGATGTTATATTAGATGTTTGGTATCATTGTATTGATACCAAATTGCTAATAAGTACATATTTGTATGGAACACCTCTTATTTAAATGACAGACAAGCCAAAGAAAACAATAAACACACTATGCTGAATTGTTTCTCTAAATTCTTATTAAAGCCTTGCAAATAGCAATGAATAAAGTTTAGAACATATATATAAATGCAAACATCACTATATCTATTTTAGAAACTGTCTTCAAACCCTCTATGAAAATTCCAAAAGTAGGATATACTTTGTACTTACTCTCTTTCCTTCTGTAAGATTTTCCTCATTTCAGCCAAATGCAAATTTAAGACTGACACATGTATTAAATCATTCTCTGTTGTTTTAGCTGTAGTGTCCAAACTTATTTTAGGTTCCTCCAAACAGATGCTGGGAAGTCCATTGGGGAAGAAATTGGGAGGCTTTGGGGTGAATTTTTTATTGTCATTGCTTTGGTCTTTGTTTACATCCTGAGAAAACAAAAATGTGACACCTGAGGAAAACATAAATGAAGGAAAGAGTCTAACATAGCTCCTACCAAGCCTCTTCTAGATATTTAAGGAACACAGGAGAAGAAAAAAAAATAGGTAACATCTTAGATAGTTTGACTGTATATGGGTAGAAGGTGTAAAAATGTCAGTATATTTGAATAATTGTCATTTGGTGATATCTCACAGCTTCTGTTCTGACAAGCTTCATAACCAAAATATTTCTAATGTGTCTTTACTAAGGAAATATACTCAATTTCTCTTTTGTTGGCTGTAACTCTGGTGAAGACAGACTCTTGGAACTAATAAAACCAGCAATGCAATTTATCCATACAAATAATGTTTTGAGAAACTCTACATTATGAACTCAAACTTTGTATGTAAAGTGTGCTGAAGCAGGCTTATACAAGTTTTTCATAAGGAACAAAGTATACAGATATCTATTTTGAAGATACATATTTTGCACGCAAAACATAAGAAAAACTGATATTAAAATAGGAACAAAGTTAAAAATAAAAGACACATTTTTGAGGAAGACTGAATTTCTCTTATAAAGAAGTTTCCCTTAGAAATGTGTTTGCTTTACCATATCTGAGGAATTTTGTTTAAAAGCTAATCTCATTTTAGCACTTTACTGACAATCCTCTTTCACATCACTCTGTTCTTTTGAGTTTTTAGAAGAATGCCCAAAATTTACACCAGAAAATACTAGAAACCACTGAAAATATAAGAATGTTTCTAATTCACATATAATGTTTCAGTATAAAAAGTTTTCAAGTACAAAATATTTTATACTAAGGAAAAATTGGTAAAGTATATTTTGTGGTATTTCCTTCCAATGGCTGCCTGAAAATTTGAAAGGCGTGCTTTTTTGGCAAAATGTATTCTTGCTACTAACATTAATTTTATTTTTTTTCAGATTTCACAGGAATATAATATCGTTAATATGCATTAGAGAGCAAAATTGCCAAATGGAATACACATTTTCCCGCAATATGTGAAAAAAATTACCTGTATCTACAAAGATTGCCATCTATCAGAAAAAAAGTAAAGTTTTCACATGGTGCTGTCTATAAAGACCATACAGTGCATTCCAAGGCACAGAATTAAAGGTAGTTAAACAGGAACAAATAATTCAATTTCTGATGAATATAACTGGATATTTTGTGTAGAGCTAGCAGCTGTTTAAACAATGCTGATACTTGATTTTTTAATTCTGTATCATGATTTAATTGCTCTTCTTATCAAACAAAAAGTCTTGCAAATTTGCAAAAATAATTGCCTACCTCTTCCCATGCCTTTGAAGTTCAGAGAGAATTAAGTGATTTTCGATTTTAGGTTCTTTAGAAGCCAAGAACCTAATATGCTTTTTTAGGGGAGAAAGAATGTAAGTATACAAAACATGATTAATTCAAATAAGAGAGGTAACTTGTTACGGTAAAACACGAGAGTGAATCAAAACAATATGGTAAATTATTGGATATAACAGTCTGCCTCTGTTCCTTAAATGTCTAGTCATAGTGCAAGGGTATGAATTGTCTTCTGTATTTTTCAGTATTAGAAATATTTAGATGGGTGGGTCTGGGAGCCAAAGGGTTTTACTAATGAATGGATCAGGCAGCATTTTGGTCAAAATTCTTGAAAAATCCTATTTCTACATACACATTCATACTTTATCACTTCTTCATGAATGACAAAAAATGTTTCCCATTCTTTACCTTCTTTGTGTCTTCTGCCCCAGGAATGTTGATGATTTTGGTTAGGTCTTTTGGAGGTTCTGGTTCCAGAAACATTAACAGGCTTTGGCCTTTTTTAATACAGGATATTTCAGAGCAACGGCATTCTGTTTTCCAAGCAGTTCCATTTTCTAAGTTTTCCTTCTCACTTACTAAATCCTGATTTATTTTTTTAAGCCCGCTTAGCTCTTTTATGACACTGTCTAGTTTGATTCTCAATTGTCTTGCTTCCTCTCGTGCTTTATTTCTTTCTCCTCTAACTTTGCTCCATTTCTCCCTCCAATTAGCAGTGCAATCTGACCACCAGCGCATGGTCTTCTCCATTTGGGCAGCTCTGGCTTTGACTTCCTCCAGTTCCTGGATTTTTACTGCTTCAAAAATTTCCCAATCACTGCTGTAACTTGTGTGCATATGTGCATAATGAGGTGAATTTGGGTAGAAAATTTCAGATGGAAGATTTGAATGAAACAGATGGTCACCTGGTTGCCAACATCTATCTAATTTATCAGGTTGTGTTGGTAGGCTCCCAAAAACCTCTATCTCTTCCATTTGTTTCTTAATGGAGTCTAAATTCATGTTTTGATTCATCATCTAATTTCACTCCTAAAAAAGACAAAGACAGACAATAATTTAGCTTTTAATTAATTATATCATATGAATAACCTTCAACAGTTGGGGTTTTTACTGCTGTTATAGTGAGTTAATGATCCTGCTCATGTTTTAGAAATATGCTTTATCAACAAGAAATAGATATTCAAATATCTTTTATTTAAAACTTTTTGAGTACAGCATAAACAGACATACCTATTACTTATCTAGGATTTACTTGCAAAGGAAGAGTCGTTAAATAATCATAGTGCTCTCAAAAATATTTGAGGGTAAAGAAAACAGACAAAAGCTTTATTCCTTCAAGAAAAGATTGAATTTAATCAATACATATTTTAAATATCTAGTAAGAGGAAGTTATTTGTCTAGAACTACAATGACAAATCACTTGCCTTCTTTCCCAAACTGTGGAATTTAATACTAGGCAAAACTTGCCTTATAATCTGCATACCTAAGCAAAAAAAATATTATCACAGGGGTTTCCCTGTGACCTTTGGATTTCCTTTTTTTCAAGAGAAAAATCAAGTATTTTTATAGGGGGCTTTATTTTGTTGTCTGCATTCCAGAAGATTTCCAGGTAGTATATTATATTATTCTTGAAAGTGTAGCACTGTCCTTATTACTGTACTGTACAGCCTATGTCGTAGTGGTATGACTCAGCTAGTATATCTTGTTGCATTCTTTTTCATTATTTATCTTTTGATTATTTATGACTTATTTGGCCCAGAAAAATAGTTTCTCAGAAATTGCTTCCCTACCCCAGTGCTGAGAAAATGCTGATGTGGACAGTCTGTAGAGACTAGCCACTTATATCTCCTTGGTTTTTTTTCATCTTGGTTATGTAAACCAGAGCAACCAAACAAACAAAATTCAGACAAATAAACAAACTTAAAAATCTTGCTACTTCAATAGAAAACTAAGTTGTTTGAAGTAAAAAAAGAAATTGGTTTTTTAGTGCAATATCCATTTGTTAAAAAAACATGTTTTTATGTTACAGCAATTAGTGCTAACACCTGCATTTGAAATGCAGAAGGCCAATGTTGCTAACAAAACACTGAAGAGTAGATAGTTTTGGCAGTATGATTCACTTATGTCTCATTTCAACTGAATAGAAGCTTTTGCAGGTTTTGTTCCAGTTTTCCAGCTGTTTTCAACTTTTCCATGATTTTCAGGGCATTTATTTGCCATTTGTTAGAAGCTTATGGAGTGCTTTTGTAGTGGAGTAGGGATATGAGAGGAGGAAAAGGACAATGAAGGACTCCCAGTTCCCTTCATTACCACTGCCTGGTGTAGTACCATCGAGCCCCACAACAACACTACACAGATGCAGCAGAGCTGCTGCCAAAGCTTCATCAAGGTTGAGCCTTTCTTGCTTCTTGACCTACTTCCAGCAATTTAATTTGAATAAGCCTTATCCAAAATACAAAGATATTGCCACCCACAAACTTGTATGAGGCCCAGTAGAGCCAAAGTAGCTAAATATTAAACTCTTGCAGTCATTTGTTAATTTAATTTCTGGGTTCTGGTAATTCCTTTGTTTCCTAAAGCTTTAATTAAAAAAACAAACCAAACAAAACCACAGTAAATTTTAGATATGTAATAATGTATATAAAATGTACTACATAATGTAATAAATACATAATTAAATAGTCGAAACTTTTGGATTTTTAAAAAGTACAATAATTTTTTTTTACATTTTTTGGTGCCTGCCCCATACTAGTAGATATCTACAGAAATGTTTATTACACTTTTCATCATCAGTAGTTTTTTTCAGTGGATTTTGCTAGCTTCTTTGCATACTCATTAAAATAAGGGAGAGCTTGGGGAATGCACAGTTTACAAATCTTAAAAGATGGAGAAATAAGAATGGTAATATTTTTCTTTGACTTAAAATTTGAAAGACCTGAGAGTTATTTATGAACCAGAATAACCTGTTGCTGATGTTTCATTATAGGTTTGAGGTGATTTTGTCATTTGACATTCAGTAATGTTTCCAAAGCTGGAGAAATCACAGATCACAGGAGACTAAAAAGGAAACATTGGTCATAAATTCTTGCTCCCCTCCATTGTGATGGCTCAAGTATTCTTGAGGATGGGACACTGCCTCAGTGACAGTCAGATCAAACTTACAGCTCTAACAATTGAAGTAGGCTTGTACAGTAAGCTGATGCTCTCTTAGGCTTCTAATCATTTTATGATAGTCTGAACTTTGTCCACACTTTTCAGCATGGATAGATCCCAACTCTGTACCTAAAATTAAAAAAAAATTAAGAATTAAAAGTAGTCATTCCTCCTCCAGAAAACAGAAGTGCTGTCTCACTCCAAGGTAGGTAAAGAAAAGGGGTTTCTATTTGTATTGACTTCTCTATGTCCTTTTCAGAAAATCTAATCAAAACAGGTTTTTTAGATGCCCCCTTTAAGATTGCAAGAGGTAGAATAAAATATCATTTTTTCATTAAAAGAGACCGATCTCAACACAACCCATTTTAGTGAATGGCTGAATCAGGATAAAACAAAAAACAATAGAAATATTTGCTGGATAAGTGAAATAGGTAACAGTAATTTTTTTAAAAGTATGAATTATGAATATTTGTTCTTGTATCTATTTTTAAAGAAGTGGACTAAAATATTAATTTGAAAGGAAACAAAGATTTAAAAGTAGTTAAATGTGTTGATTATTGTAAAAGTTCTGAAACTGTCAAAAATCTCACAGTTCCAGAGGGATGATTAGGATGGAATTATTTTATCTTATATATAGTTCATATCAATCTACTCTTTTATGTTCTTAAAAATACTGCACTGATGAAATTATAATAAAAACATGCCCAGCAGTCCAACTGACGACTCTTGTAGTATTGAATCTGTTCATACTGAATCTTAATCATCTCTATAGTTATAATGGTATTTAAAAAATAAAAATTATTTTATATGAACCCCTCATAGAAAACATCATATATCTACAATGAACTCTGAAAACTCTCATCTATAAAATATCTATATATTATATATGTTCCTGAGGGAACAAGAACAATTTTTAACTTGTATGTTAAAGATAATTCAAAGAATAAAGGTCCATGTTAATGTTAGACACAGATCTCTTAACATCAGAAATATCACAAGTAAAATCAACAAAACAATACTGTGTGGAACTAGTTTTAAAGTCACTACTTGAGTTTGCAGCAACAAACTAGCTAGCACAGCATATGGAGCTCAGTGTATATAATTACTAGATAAAAGATAATTGGATGGAAAGATAAAATAAACTTAGAGAATTGGATGAAAAGGGGGGTTTTCTGATCAGTGAAGCCTTCTGATCATTACACTTTTAACAACTGAGTGATAAGAAGGAGTACAACATCCCTTTAAAGTTGTTTTTCTTAATAGAATAATTTAAAATAAGCATGAACAAAATATTTGAAGCAACATTCATTTTGCCATATGAATGAAGTGTGATGATAGAGTGAGAACAGAGTGATGATATTTCTCAGAGAAAAAAAAGACATTTGGTGAACATGACAAAGAACATAGGTCTGAAAGATATTTAATTATACTGCAACCTTTCCTATTTACCTAATGATCCTGAACACCAGTAAGAAAGAGAAGAGCTCTTGATTTATTTTTGCCCCCTACTGTTTCAGGTAAACAGCAGTATATTCACCCTCGGTGGCACCATTAAACAAAATCACTAGGAGAGAAAAGAATTACAGCACTTTCCTCATGTTAATATCTGCTCACTGAACTCAGCTTTTTCAGTCAGCTCGGTAGCTAGCTCAGTGCTTGAGGATACAATTTCAACATCCTTTTACTAACTGCATGATTTAATCCTTAGTTACATTTCTCTTAATTATTAAGACCTCAGCTAAACTTTGTTAAGTTATTCGGTTTTTAGAGAAAATGTCTGCTTTAGGTTAAACCAGTTAATTTCCTTTTGTCTAATCTATAAATGTAATAGGACAAAATGAATCCTAGATCATGTTCTTTTGTAAGTGCTACTGGAGAGCCAGAACTTTCCATGGTATTGATGCAGTTCACCCATCAACAAACTCTGACAAAGAGAGAAAGCTTTAAGAAAATGGGCAGGGATGATGTGGTCATTACGGGAAGAATATAGGAAGTGATGTAACTCACTCCCTGAAAACTTGGCTGTTTACTAAGGGCTGCTAACTACCAAGCTATCAACTCCAGTAGAAGAGATCAAATTTTGTGCGTCTGTTCCTGTTGTAAAGTTGGTTCTAATTAATAATCCTTAGGGGTCCCACCCAGTGGCTAGATGAAAAAAATATTGCCAAGCAAATGATTGAAATGTATGGTGAAAAAAAAAATCACACTAGAAAGTGATCCATGATACAGCTCAGTATAAAAACATATCCATAAAAAATTGCATCTAGTTTCCAAAACTCTAAAATTGTGCCAACATGCAGCCAGGAGGCTGATAATTTGGTTAGAAAAAATATAGCACAAAACTCTGAGGCAGTGCCTGGTTACAGGTGTGGTTCAGACACACAGGGACACAGAATTTATTTCAACAGGCAATAAGAGATGATTGTCACTGTCGTGACAAGAAGTAATAAAACTCATGCAAGGTGTTCTAGCATTCGAACAGGAACAGGAAAAAAGAACTTTATTTTTCAGACCTCAACATTTATAGAATTCCAAAAGTGACAGTGGATTGGAGAATGACATTGCCACCTCTCCAACCACACTGGTGAAACTAACAGTCCGTCAAAATTTTCCTCCTATAGAGAAGAATGCAAAACAATTATTATTTACATGAAAATGCGTGAGAAACTCCATTACAAGAATGTAAACATCAGAAGGCTTAGAGAAACTCAAAAGAACAGGGTGACAGATGATATCAAAAAAGAGGACTGGCAAAAGTTCTGGTGAAAAAATTGTAAATTTTGTCATTTTTTTAAACAATGGTACAGCCCATCACCAACATTCTACCAACTTCATGGAAATTAAATCTGGGAAAATTCTGGGAAATCTGGGAAACTTGTCATGTGTATTACAATGAACACCTGGAGGGCGGAAAGAAATCCTAACAGGAGCAGAAATAATGGTGTTCAGAACATATTCCCTGCCTAAGCTATCATTGTTCTCACAAATGTTTTAAGCCAGCGGTTTGCTACTTCTCCCTTATTCAGAGAAATATAATCTTAGCATCAGTAACATTTTAGAAAAAAGTTAAGACAAGCTTGAAAAAAGTAGAACAAGCTTGGTTTAGGTCAAATCTTGTACAATGGATTTTCCAGCTACTGCATCAGCCTCAAAATAGTGGGACAGTAGATCGATGGAATAAACTACTAAACCAGCAAATACACAAGAATGGATCTATTAATACTGTGTTTAATGTCTCTCATGTCTGTGAGAACTTGTAAGTTGGCTATGCAAGTGACAGACTCCCACAAGAGGAACCACAGATAAGGAATTCATATCAGTAGCTGCCCAAAATCCTGTTAAAATAGAAATAAAACCCTTCTGAAGTTCCTATAATGAGGCTGCAGTTAAACATACCACTCAGGGGTTATCTGTGTGCCTCTCCTTTTCCAATGAAAAAGGGAACAAGTTAAAAACAACTGAGGTTTGGATTGTGTCCAAGACCTGAGTGTCTGACCTTGCAGAAAGTGTGACCCTCCTGCATCACCGTGGCACCACTGATAATTGGAACTTATACCCAGAACTTCTCTATAACAGATCCTGCATTTTGGAGCAACTCAGGTATGGCAGATCCATGATGACCCACCTTTAAACTAGATACAGAAGGAATACGATCTGCAACATCACAAGGACACGTATTGACAGTGGGTGATAATGTTACATTAACACTAAGATATAAAGCTAGCCTGAAATTACCTGCACGTAGTTAACACTGGATATGAAGCTGTACATGGTTGTGACAACAACAGGGTGAAAGGAAACTAAGGATATACTTGTGGCCCAAACTATTTACAGGGTATGTACACAATGAGAAAATACACAGCAATTATTTCATAAACACTCCTAATAATCACTGTGCAAATCAATGTACATGGACAAAATAAAGCTACCATTGCTCATGGCTGTGTATCTTTAAAAACAATTCAGTCTACCTCTTAATTAAAGTATTCTTCACTTAATGCAGTTCCATTATGTACAAGAGCCTGTGATTATGGCTCCAAAATTAATTAAAATGAACATACATTGAACATAACCAATGTATGCACTCCTGCATGGAATGAAACCCATACTGATTACAGTGACCATCTCTATGATGGTGGCTACAAAGTCATTGGCCAAAAGGACATGGAGGTTAAAGAAATATAATTCAAAATCTGTTGGGTGAAGTTGGTATGTTAACTGAATTAAATTGATACTAAAATCCTACCAAATAAATTTCTTGATAGTACAAGTCACTGAAGCTTGGATAACCAGAATGACTTGGGAAACTCTTGGAGGGAAAAAAAAAAATATGGCAATAATGAACATACAGCTGATCCTAAAGTCTGACATATGCTGAGAGCAGTGCCAATGTGAGTGGTCAATGGGAGAGCAGCCTACATAGAACTCAGTGGATAGGAAGAGATAAAGGCTGATATTACCTGCAGCCAACAGCTTCTGCATCTTCAAAAAGCAACTATCTGTCAGCTTCTTCAGGTTACATTAACTCATGGAAGTGCTACAGACCAAACTTCAGAGCTGGAACGTGTCAGTGCCTAAGCTTACCCCCAACGATATTGTAGCAGATCCAACAGCAGGCTGACTGGTGAGACCCTTGTGCTTTTCAGGGTGGTATGGCCACATTCACTCCTCAATAGAGGAGAAAGAATGAGCACTGGCATCAACTCCTGGGTAACTAGTTTTTTCATGGAAAAAATACAGTTTAGAGGACTTGTAAATAAGAGAACTTGTGAGTTATGGAAATAACGAATTAGTGATTCCATGTGTTGGACTAGTCTGTACAAAGATGATTCCACCATTGTTTGATGCCTTTATGTTTTGGTGGTGTTGTTCGAGGCAGAGGATTTTTTTTTTTTTTTTTTTAATGAGCTCATAAGCTCATAAAATAAAGTTTAATTTATAAAGTACACTGTGTTGTAATTTTGAAAGATCCAAACAGACCATGACATAATATACAGATTGTCCTATTTAATGAAATAAAAGATAGTGCTTTCAGTACTTTTTAATGCACATCCAAAGACGATTCTGTTTATTTTTTTCCCACAGCTACAAAAAATATATCAACAATATTAAACCATATGGTAAATTTTTAAGCTATGTTTTTTCCAAACATTGTATTCCTTACATGTATCATAACTAAAAATAAGCCAAAAAATGGCCAGAATAGACAAATAATGCTAATTGTTTACTTCCTATCAGGAGTGATAATTTTTCCCTTCTATTCATACTATTCTAGTTTCCTTTTAACATAAAAATGTCAATAAAGATCTAATCTATTTCCAAAACCTGTTTTATTTCCTTCTCATGTCCAGTAATAAAAAACAGTTATGCTATGAATATGACAAAGTATAAAGTTATGTTTTTAACTTCACAAAGAGAAGTGCTTTTGGGTTTGACAGGTTTTGTTTCAGTTAGGGGTTGTTAATGTTTTGCGCTTTTTTGTGCATTTAGGAAGTCTTAAAAATGCCTGAAAAAAAATGGTCTTCTTAAGACATCAATTTGGTTAGTATGATGTGTTAAGTGTCTCTTTGAGATAAAATGAAACCGCAGTGGCAATTCATTAATATCCTGATACATAAGACTAAAATTATGCAACCTCATCTTCTTTCTATAACATAACATCTGCCTTAATATTTTAAGTGCAAGAGACAATGTCGGGCCTAAATCTTCATTTTAAAGTTCTTTAATTGTCAAAGTTCCTAAAGGACAGGACAGACTCAAATGCTTTACCAAAAAAATGAAGATAGAATTGAAAATATTTGAGAGGTTTGAGAGGAAACAGTAAAGAAAGAAGTGCTAAGTAGTGTTCGACATTTCTTATAGGTCAGACCAAATTTATAATTTTGGGAGCACAGAATATCACTATTTTTCTCATTATTTCTTTATGGTATAGACACCTTTGCCTTGAAAATAAATTAATAAATTTAATCTCAGGAGACACTAAAAAATTCCAGAGGCAGAAAGGTATAGGACCAAATGTAAGTAAGCCCTTCATAGTAGAATCTATATAAAACTGGAGTCTGATCCCACTTCTGAGTTGATCAACACTAGATGATGAGATGGAATAATATGACTGAGAGGGAAGGCAAAAGTAGAGACTCAAGTTTCTACTTGGTTTCTATTAAAAAAGCCATAAACAAAGTTTGCCAGCTACTCTATCAGGCCTAAAAAGTTAAAAACTAGAAAGTAACTTCAGGAAAAGGGTAGTTCTGCAGGGAAAATTATATTTTACTATGATACAAAACCTTGTGACAAACAAGGCGTTTCTGAAGTACAGGAAGTGCATCATTTATATTAGTTGTCCATGTATAGCTAAATTCCCAGGAGAAGAGGTAAAGGATGGGCAGCAAAGATAGTGACTGAAAGACAGTAAACCACTTAAACCTCAAGAGGAAGCAGTAAGTGAAAGGAGGACCCAGAAATGGATTAAACTTTTTTCTATTTTAGTAGACTATCCAGAAACCAAAGGAAAATATAGCTGTCACCATAATGCTGAAATAAGTATTTTACACTATGCAACAGTATTAAGTATACTGCTTCTTGATATTCCAGTATCCATTGTGATAACCAAAATTCTCTGACTTCAGAGGAGGAATCTTTTCTATTATTAATAGTAGTTTGCTTCTCCTGAAGGTTTTAATAATTTACTTGAAGGCATGTAGGGTAAATTGCATATATATAATTTATAGCTTCAAAAAAAAACCCAAAACATAAAGTAGCCGTAAGTGGCCCTCAGGCTGGCCATGCCAGTTATGTTGCCAGTTTGTCCTCGTTTGCTTTTCCACAATCTATTTCAATCCTTTGAAATAAGATTTACAGTTCCAGGAGTAAGTTGTCCTACTCATTTTAGAGAAAATTAAATTTTTAGTGTGACAGAAATTCTTGGGAAACAAAGGCATGCCATGTAGAAGTCCTAAATATGATACTCTGAGCAAGTGGGATGATCTCAAAAGTCCCCCCTAACATGATTCTCTGAGCAGTGTGATTTCTGAGGAGCTCTAGAAGCCTGCTTCTCCCAGTTTTAACAATGTTGCCATGACATCCAGGAAATAAGAAAAAATTAAGATCACAAATTGTGAATCCCAGAATATGTAACTTTTAGCCAAATGGGTCACAAAACACCATGTAAGTAGGGAAGAGCCACAAGTAATAAACCCCTTTTGTGGCAACACTGAACTGCCTTAAAAGCAGCAATTCTGCACTGTTGTCAGGAGCCAGCTGTAAGGAACATAGAAAAAGAAGAAAAAAGGCTTTATGCCCCACACCTACTCTGCCAGCAGAAACTGCAAATATGAGAACACTGTGTATGAAGGAAAGGGGTAAATAAGATAATCAAGCACTCCCAGATACTTCCCAGGCTGAAGGTCAGTTCTAAGTACTGGGGGAAACAATCCAGAAAAAATATGCTGGTAACAGCAACAATTAGTGTCTTGCAGGAAACATTTACTTCTTCATGAAGTTTCACAAAATTTTATATTTGGACTGATGCTTTTATTGACATGATTACCTATACTATGTTTCATCTAACCATGAGGTATTATATATTTCTCTCAATGTGTGAATTGCTTCTGTAAAATATAGTGAAACTTTCCATGTCAATAGGAGAATTTGACCATAGGACTGGTCTAGCTGACATGGCTCAAAGCTTTTAAAAACTGAGTGGTTACTTCTTTCCACAGAATAAAACACCCTAAGGTAAAGTGAGTTTATTCTACTAAGTTACACTAATACAAAAGGTGTCAAAAATTAAAAGCAGTAATTTAGGACAAGATTTCTTTCACAGCATATTTTACATTATAGTAGCTGGTGGGGGGGTGGGGGTGGTCTTAAAGCTTGCTCAAAATGAAATGCTGTAATTCTCTCTGAAAAAGGATGCATCAAAAAAAGGACATGGTCTACTTCACTGTGGTCCTATGTACAGTTTTTCCTTTTTTCCTTTTACCATTTTCTCTCCATATCTAAATAACCATTTTAAAGTAAAAACCTATTCAGCATTTCACATGTTTTTTTAAGCACATGCATACAATATATCTTGTATAACATTATGCAGACTATATACATAGTGTACATACTATATATACATGCTATAAACATAGGCATTAACAAAAAAGAAAACTTGGAAGGTAGTCACAGATTACAATAAATGTAAAGACTAAACAAATATTACTCTTTCTTTCATTTTTTTCTTTGGCTGCCAATTTTAATAAACTCTAAACAGTTTGGATACTATTTCTTCAGATGAGAACCAGAATTATATACTCTGATTTAGGTCTACTGGGTAATAGAAGTCATTAGTTATCATTGCAGTATCTTTCAGAGTCTTTTATAGCAACAAGCTGGTCTTTCTTCACATCTTTGAAGTTGTATTCAAATCCTTGGGGTTAAATATGGGTAACATAAATATTTGTACATAGAGATGTTGTCATTTACTACCCATAAGGCCAAAAGAAGCTCTGAAGTTCTGCTTTAAATATAATTTACAGTAACTTAGTTTCCCCAAGAATGTTTTGTTTGGTTACACACTTTCATAACATTTCACCCATATCTTTTGTACATTCAAGTCTGCAGTATTGATTCTCATTCCTCAGCCACTACACTTGAAAAAACACATTGTATAATCAGATTACGCAGGGAGGGAAGGGAGTGTGTGTGACACCAACAACTTTCCCCAGTCCCAAAATAAGCTAAGTATTAAGAAGAAGCTAAACCAATGATAATCCAACTAAATTTGGTAGCTGTGGCATTTGAGACAGTTTGCTTGGCTAGCTCCCCTTTGAGATTTGGTTATCCCATTTTACTGGTATATGATTAATGAAAAAAAGAAGCAAAATAAACTTCCTAGGTAGTTAGGATAAGTATGAACTCTCAAAGTTTTAGATCCTTTTGGAGTAAACGAGTCACAAACTGGTTTACAAAACCTAGTGTAAATTGCTGAGTTAAACAAGTAGCCAAGTCCCCTAAATTCTAATCTAATCTCAGTGACTCTATGTGAAGATCAGTAATCTCCACGTAATATATTGCCTGAATTATTATTAGGAAAACCAGGTTATGAATCAGCATATTCATAATAACTTCAATTGAGAACAGATTCAGAGTGTATTTAAAATAAGGCAATGGTTAATTCATACAAAATAATTCCTGTCAGTAAAATGTCTGGTCTAACAGGTATTCCTGAATAGCATAGAGAGATTTCTTTAGAACAATAGTAGTCTGTTGTTCAAACTTGAAACAGGTAATTGCTTCAGAAGAATAGGGTTCACGTTAGTTAATACTAGTTCACTATATTTTTTTAATGCTTATAGCATTAAAACTATAATATTAAAATATTATAGTTTTATATAATAGTAAAAAAATAATAAATAACAATAAAACTATTAAAACTTATAGCAGAAACACTATCTTTTTTTAATGTTTATAGCTAAAGATACAAGTGAACTCTTCCTGTGATTTCCTGTGATTTCCTGTGTTTCCTTCCAGAAACACCTATAGGCATCTTGTTCTGCAGGCACAATGAAATTTGCTCTAATCACATTAAAATGGTAACTGGTTTTTGAGGGGTTTTTTTGTTTGGTTTGTTTTTCAGCAGTTCCACAGCTAAGACTAAAAATAACCAAGTGCATGAGTCTTCTTCCTCTGTTTACACAGAAAGCAGAGTAAGTTTCAGTGAGTGTTTAATGTGACAAACATTTTTTAACCTACATTGAAATGAGTTGCAGTGCTAACAGGGTCATTCCCTTTACTGGGAACAAGCAGGATAAGCAGGTAGCTTCTTACACCACTCAGCTTAGCTACAAGAGAGCCAGTAGTCAGTCACAATAGAGAATCTCAAAATCTCATCTCGCTCTGAGCTGTCAGTGTGTTATTACAGGATATGAGCTCAGCCAGTGCACACATGCATTGTCTTGCTTATACTGACAGGCAGCCCTTTAACACTGCACAAAAGAGTATCTTGCATGGATTTCCTCTGAACTTTTCAGAAAGAGAGAAGATTATAGAAATGTAGGGAAATAATACCCCAGGTATGCATCATCCACAAGCTTAGATCTGCCTTTGAGTATGTAAGTCATAACTGGTCTTAGAAGTCTTTACAAGCATTAAAGCCAGCTTTAAGTTAAAAGCCAAAGAAGACAAGAAAACTAAAAACATCTCATTCAGCTGGTGATTTTCATTCAGGGTATTAGTTAAACAATTTAAGATATATGAAATATAAATATTTGCAAATAAACTATAAAGAAGCTTATAGCGCCCAATTAAGACAAAAGACCATTGTATCATGTTGAATTCTCAAGGGTTAAATTCCTTTCCCAGCTATTGATAATATTAGCATTCTACTATTTCATGTTTCATTTACTTATGTTCAAAAGCCAAATCCACCTCCCTGTGAGAGTCACTGTAGCTTCTTGAATATGGTTGAGAACTACTCCCAAACACAACTGAGGACTTCATAGATCTGTGGGATTTTTTGCCACATTTTTAGACTGGGCTACAGGTCAGGTCAGCTGGGTTTCTTTCAGCCTCAGAAGTTAAAAAAAAGCAAACTGAAGACAGACTAACCATTCTGGAAAGCACTTTAATGAACAAGAATTAGGTCAGATGTAATGTTAAAACATGTTCATCCAAACAGTAGAGGTCACTTAAATGTATAGAGAAGCTTCATTATTTAGATGAAATCATTGCAAGTTTATTTCCTAGAGTCTGTACCTCAATTCTGTTATCTTCTATGTTACTCATTTGGAAAGTGACCTTGAAGTGGATAGCTTCACTTTCATTTACAGGCTTTTTTTTCTTACTAGAAAAAACTCACTGAGTTGAGGGGGTTGTGTTTTGTTTTGGGGGTTTTTCTGGTGTGGCTTTTTTTGGTTTTTTATTTTCAATAAAGTGTGAAGATGTAATGGCATATTCCTGGAAAAGTTAAGTGTCTAATCCCTGCTTATACTCTGAGAAATTATTCTGATTTTTAAAACCCTTAACAGTATCTCAAAACCATATGTGTTATGATATGAGAGATCAAGAATTGTCATATTAGAGTTGAAATCATTTATGATGCTTTCCTATTCAAAACATGACCTACTTTTAAAGGAAATTTCATACCACTGGGAGTAGGGAAAATCAATCACAAATATCTGATGATTTGATTCAGACCAAGACATAAAACATTCCAATGCTTACTATGACCCAAACCAATTTTTCTTCAAAACACTACTCAGAGTCTAGAAACAAGTGATTTTCCCACCCATATAAGCAGACAAGTAAGAACACTCATTAATATTTTGTTTTCTCTGGGTCAGAGCATATCCCTTTGGCTGGTTCAACTACTCTGATATGGTTGTATCATAATTAACAATTTTGTTGTGTGGAGTTGTTTTTGGTTTTATCAGAACAGTTGTAGAAGCCATATCTTGTATAATTAATTATTTTAAGAATTGTCCTTACAAAAAGATTTCTACTTGGACATTTATATGTCATTACTCTTATTTTTCCCTAACCAGTCTAGTATTTTAAAACCATCTCGTGTCTTTCAATAGCTCAAGGACTGTGATTTTGTGTGATTTAATGCTATAAGATATTATCACATGATGACCCCAACTCCACTAAATCATCCTTGAGGGAAATGGACATAGGAATAATCTACATTGTGACTTTAACCTGGATTCCACAGTTACTAGAGTGGTCAAATAAAATAAATCACTAAGAATCATCTGTTGTATCCTAGATGCCACTTAAACACATATAAATNTATATTTATAAAGAAATAATTTGAATAATTGGTGACTACTCAGAGTGGCAGAAGGGAAGTTGGCAGCCTTTTGCAAAAATGGACACCTACAAAAGTTATGGAGAAACATCCAAGTCAAATGAAAATACATTTTAAAAAAATATTCAAAACAATAAGAGCTTTCATGGAAATTCCTCCCTGGTATTCCACCAGTAACAGGATTGACATTAAATAAGAATGGGCTTGGTTTAAAATACAGTCTTATTTAACCCAGTGTAAAACAGATCAAGATTACTTAATTAGCATGAGCAGAGAATCAAACTGTCCAGGAAGGATCATTTTAATAATAAACCAGTCAATTAAAGATCACTGTATGGACTAGAAAAAGAGTAAGAATGAATAAATTAGGTGAGCCATTGGAACAGGCTTCCCCAAGCAGTTGTGGATCCCATCTCCAGAAGTGTTCAAGGCCAGGTTGGATAGGGCCTTGAGCAACCTGCTGTTCTGGGGGGTGAAACTGGGACTAGATGATCTTTAAGGTCCCTTCCAACCCAAACCTTTCTATGAATCTATAATTCCATGAATATCAAATTTGTACACCTCAAAGGGTTCCAACATCTACCCCTCTTGTGCTGAATTAAACAACAGTAATTTAAGCCTGTTCATTAACAGCTCCTTTAGTGCATTCATTTTCAAATGATTTATTTTTCAGGTTTACCTGAGGTTACCATTAGAATTTTATACTTAAGGTGAAAGAGCAGCCTCAATTCAAACCTGGCTACATGCAAATACACAAAAAAACACCCCCAGACATCTATTTTCACATTTTTCAATCTCAAGTTTTTGTAGATGTCTCTGGAAGTGATATGAATAGTTTTATTAATGATGCCTAATTTATTCTAGAAATTCATTTATCTTCATCATTCATTTATCTTATGCAAAGAACTGCATTCAGAAACACGAAAGTAACTTTTTAACAATACAGGAAATCTAAACTAAAAACTAGGAATCTCGCTATATGATTATTTATAGCAGAGTCTGCTTCATATAATGTTTATAAGAATCAGTGAGAACAAAATACAAACAAAATGCAGCTATCTGGATAGTCAGTAGGAAGCCCATTAGTACTATTTGCTATATCTGCTTATTAAACTTATGAACATTGCTTTTGGAATTTGACCCTTGGTTCTCATTGCTGAAGGATCATCCACAGTGTCTCACAACATCTCTGATACTTGCCTTTAAAATAATGACAGACTGAATATATTTGTCCAGCATCAACAAATCATAGTATCAAAAAAATATATATTTCACTGCATCAGAATAATAGTATACAGCTAAGAACACATTTTTCTTATCCCATCTTCAGATATTTCCTGAAGGAAGTTAGGATTATACAACTCATTATTGAGTTGCATAACTTATGAAAATAGAAACACTGTGAAAACACTGCTTTCCAACAAAAAAAATGCACTACAAACTTCTGCAAACTCATAACAATATTTTCATTACACTTATGTCCATTATACCACCCCCATTAAGGTACCAAAGTTTTACTAGTTTATGCCATTACATCTGCATTTCACAAAGTAATTTTTAAAAGGTTTTCAGTAGTGAAACTGTGTAATCTGTGAAACTTCTGCATTTATACTAATTTCTAATCAGAACTAAGAAATAACTTTTTAACAATCTGTCACTTAGAAAATTTTAAAAACTTACCTGATTTTAGTAAGTAAGCATTCTACTACACTTGAAAATCAAGTTGTGTTTAATGGGATGTTAGAAGTAACGCTACATTATAGTAGCAAAAAACATAGAAGAATCCAGCTAGATATAACTTAACCACATACTTCAAATACTGCTTTCTGATCTTCAGTAGTTTTGCTGGGCATTTCAGACTGATTTCTTCCTTACCATCAGCATGATAGTAACTCATACTTTTTCCCTGAAGAGATTTGTAGAAATTAAACATTAAACCCACAAGCTTAAGACCCCTTACCTTCTGAGTTTGCTGGGCTCCTCTTGCTTCTCAGTGTAACAGACACATGTGTAAACAACAGAATTTCCTGCATCCTTTTCTCATCTGCACTGTACTGGGACTTGGCCAATTGGATTATTTACAGCATTAAGGCCACTCCACAGTAACTTGAAAAAGATTCTCATTGGTCAGGCATTATCAAAACTGAAACCACATTTTTCTTTTAAGTAAAAGTCATTTATACAAAATAAAACTTTTCAACATATTGTTCTTCACTAAGCATTATTTGCTCAGTTTTTATTCCTCCCTCTCTTTCTAAACTGAAGACTCTGACCACAGTCCCCCAAATATTATGTATAAGATGAAATTAGTTATTTGAATCACAGTACTTAAGCACAGGTCCTAGTACTCAACCAAGTTGGTTGGATTCTTATGCCACTACTTGCTCCTGCTATCCCTCCTGAGTTTTAAATACCCTAAAATAAGACTATTTTTTCACTCAGCTGGATAATATAACCTTGAAAATACATGTACTTTCATAATTAGCTCTGCAATTGGCCAGGGGCTCTTGGAAGTTATTATGAAAAACTGTAGTATTCTAGATTATCAGAGAGGTGAAAAGACCAAGGCAAGGAAAGTTAGGAAAAAACACCCAAAACTTTGAAAAATCTCTTTTTGCATTAAAATCTACAGCTATATATTAAAATATAAGGTAAGAATTATTTCTTTCTGGAATAAAAACTCCAACACTTTTGTAACCAACATGACAAAGTATGACACCACTGTCCCAAGCCTGATATCCCAGGCTACCTAATTGGCAGGTCCTCAAGGCATAAAACTGATCTAGTTAGAGATACAGATGGGATGATTTGCCATAGCTGTGAAAAGCCAAATATTCCTCATTAAAAATAAAAAATGTCTCATAAGGTACAGAATACTGACAATTCCTGTGTCACAATCTCAGACTGAGAAGCCAGATTTCCTTTAGTTTTAAGGGACATATCTCTACTTCCCTACAAATATCCCAAAACTTTTAGCAGCACTATAGCAGGTAATCTTTCCATCATGGATAGTAGTTATAGCTGCATGGCTCTTCTCTTTTCTGACACTAGGACTTTCAATTTTATTTATTTTTTTTTTTAGGGAAATGAACTAGCAAATGCTCCCAACTCTTCTGTGACTGACAAAATCTATTCCACTGCCAGGAGAAAAAAGGCATTATTTTCCAAAAGACATAAGTAAAATAGGTGAAAAAAAAAAAAAATCTCTATACATTTCTGTTAACCCAAACCAAACCAAACAAATAAAAGACACAAACCAAAGGAAAAAAAAACCACCAAATCCAAGGCAAAAACTATTACTCCACACAAAACTACTCCAAACTGAAGCAAAAAATCCCAAACCAAGCCTAACACCACAACAAAACAAAACCACAAGTCTGCATCAAATTAGAAACAAGCACACACACACACAAAAAGCCCCAGCCCAACAAAACCCAAATCCAAACAATAAAATAAGGTAACAGCTACTTTATGCATCTTGCATGGCTTCTTTAGCAACTAAATAGATCCCATCTTCCACTAGAATAGTCTCTGGCTACATTCCATTACCCCTACTGAGGGAAACCACTTCGCATTTTAAAAAATCAGGTTATATACACATCATAACTTAAGTTTCTAACTACTCATATTTCAACCCATTCATGAAATTTCCCATTCATTTTCCACCATTCTTCACTTGCTACAATCTCTGAGCACATCCAAGAAGGCTGTTCCATTGCCCATATTTAAACAAATTTGTAGTTTCTAAAGAAATTGATGCACATTTATTTTGCCTGAAAGGAAAGGAAAGTAACTTTGGTCACAACTGAAAATGTCTTCCCAAGTGAAGATTTGTAACAGAGAATTTATCATTCAATAAGAAATAAACACAAAGAAAAACGTGTCATTACAGGATGTGAATGAACTAGTAATCCTGGAAGTGTCATTTAAATATCTTTTGGGAAGGAAAACTGTACTCTTCAAGAAAAAAGGCACAAAAAAGAAATATGTATAATAGACCAATAGTAAATAGTAAAGTTATTAAAAAATCCCTCAGCTTCTTTTCTGTTGCATTCTGTTGTAATCAGCAATTCTTGGAGGAATCTCAATTTATATTATTGTTAAAAATGCATCCGAATTTAAATTTAAAAATTACCGTAAAATTGGGAAGTTACCATGCTATTTTTGTATCCTTATTTGCAAATATATTCTTGGCTTTTAGTCTCATTTGACCATTTACCTTGATGCTGTGTCACTGCAATAACTGCAGAACAGATGTTGCCAACATGCAAGTTTGCTAACACATGACCTTTACATATGGTGCTGAATTTCTTCCTAGAAGCCTCCATGTATGTAAACAATTCTTAGTTCATACTAAGAACATCCATATATGCTCATCAAGAGAATGATAAGCAACTCTGGTTGTTATTTTTGTGAGAAAATTGTACTGAGAAAATATGATAAAGCCTATAGACAGCATCAATAATCTAGAACATATGTTTCCATGTATGGCCTTTCTTGTCAATTGTGCTTGATTAGGATGGGACAGACTCCCTTTGCTTTGAGTGCATTTGAACTTTGGCAGCATGCCTGATCTGCTTTTTCCAAGATCCATAGAGAAACATTAAGAGAACATGAAAGCCAAATTTTGAATTTTTACATGTCAAGACTCATCCCTTCGGGGGGTCACAAAGGAAGAGACCTGATCCTTTTCAGGATCACTGAGCCAATGAAGAAGATTAAATAATTTGTCTCAGAGGAAAGTTAGAGCAAGTCTTTCTCAAAACATGGAAGTTTACGATATTTACTGTATTGATGCAATTTCCTTAGCAGATATAAGAAATTATCACTCAAGCCAAAAACAATAAAGCAATTCAAATACAAATGGCAATAAAACAGAACATTCCTACTATTGAAATTGGAAAATAGAGAGGGATATGAAGCACTAAAATTGTAATCTTTTGAAATTTGGCTTCCTCAAGTATTCTAAAAAAACACAAACATATGCCAGTTTCTTTTTATGGATAGAAGTCATCTTTAATTTTACTATTTCATACTATTCTACACAATTTCATACAATTGAAACAATAAACATCACATTTCATTTGAATATATAAGAATAGGAGATCATCCTTTACTGTACCCCAACCCAGACATGCTCCCTTAGGTGATGGAGGCACATAGAAGACAACTTGACATAGAAGGTACTTTCAAGGCATGAAGAAGGAGAAAACAGAGGCAAAAAATCCCATCTCTTCAGCAGCATTAGCAAAGCCTGAACTTATATAAGA
>VZRH01003704.1:252639-282371 GCA_013397555.1 Urocynchramus pylzowi | reverse complement strand
AAAAGCAAACCTGTGAAGACATAGTTACAGAAGAGATAAATCAATTAAACAAAATGACCAAAACTGAGACTCCACCAAATCTCATGCACAGAGTACTCAGTGTGGGAAAACATACTGTGGTTCCATTTGATAAACAGTCTATGAAAAAGGCACAGGGTAATTATTTCCTAGAATATCTGCTAAAATTAGAAATGCAAGAAAGGGATAACATTCTTCTCCCATTTTCTTTTAAGTCCTAACACATTCTAAACAAGTGATCTTAGCAAAGCTTTGCTTTCACAAGGTCTAGGTAGTGCATGTATGGAGGGGAGCCCTAAAGGGATGGCTTCTGTTAGAAGCTGCCAGAAACTTCGCCCAGAGCCAAGATGGACCCAATGCTGGCTAAGGCTGAGCCTTAGCCATCTGAGCCTTAGCCATCACACCACCTGTGATGGTGGTAGCACTTTTGGGATAATGTGGCTAAAGGGAAAAAATCCCAGCCTGCAGAACAGCAATTGCACCTGAAGAGAGGAGTGAGAATATGTGAGAGAAACAGCCCTGCAGACACCAAGGTCAGTAGAAGGAGGGAGAGGAGGTGGTCCAGTCACAAAATTAATCTCCCAAGAAGCCTGTGGTGCAGACATGGTGAGAAAGCTGTGCCCCAGCAGCTCACTGAGGTCCATGGCAGACCAGAGATCCATTTCAAGACTGTGGAGGACACAATGCTGGAGGAGGTGGATGTGCAAGGGGGGTTGGACCAGGTTTGCTGGGATGACTTGTGGCCCCCCCCAGAGGACCCACACTGGAGCAGCCTGTTCCTGAAGAAATGCACCCTGTAGAAAGGACTGACACTGGAGCAATTTGTCAAGAACTGCAGGTTATAGGAAAGACTCATCTTGGAAAACTTCATGGAGGTCTGTCTCCTACGGGAGGGACCCCATATTGGAGGCAGAGTGTGAGGAGTCCTCCTCCTGAGAAGGAAGGAGCAGCAGAGACCAGACCACAGCCCCCATTTCATGTCTCCCTGTGCTGCCTGGGGGAAGAATTCAAGAATAAAATTAATCCTGAGAAGGGAGGGGTGGGGGAGAGGGTGTTTTTAAAATTTAGTTTCACTTCTTATTACCTTATTCTTATTTGGCTGGTAAGGAACTAAAATAATTTCCCTGAGACTCTTTTACCCTAATGGCAATTGCTGAGTGATCTCTCCCCATCCTTAATTCATGAGCCTTTCATTGTATTTTCTGTCCCCTGTCCAGTTGAAAAGGAAGCTATTCACTGGCTTTGGTTGGCACCTAGTGTCCTGCCAAAGTAAATCCACCTGAATAGGCTACATGCAGGGTAGATTTCATTAATAAAACTATCTATGTACATAACCCCTCACTCCTAAGTAACTTTAAAACAGATCATAAAACTTAAAAGCAACATCAAACAGTAATGACTTAAAAAAAAAAAAAAGAAAAAAAAACCCCAAACTTAGTTTTATTCCAGCACAGTGATAAAGCATAACAGGAAGAAGCTTATCTAGGGCTAATATTTTACTCAGTTTGTTAGTTTTCAGTTCTGAATTTGCCTGTGCAAGTTAATTTGATCCACAAGTGTGAACAGTGATAGCAGATAAATGTAGGCAATTTATCTCATACAGATCTATGCTGCTGATTGAACTTCTTTGCTTATAAGAAGTGAAACAGGAAATAACTATGTATTACACTTGATGTGTTGGCCTATTAATACTTTTCAGCACATTTTGTGGTAGCAAATATGTGGTAAGCAAAGTTGTGGTAAAATTACTTACATACTTTAAGATTCTCATAAGCTTCACTTTCTGTTGCTCATTGCACTCTTTAGTGAAAATGAACATATAGCACCTGAAAATGGATTGTTTATTGTATACAAGTATACTCCAAAAAGCCTCAGCTTGGCAGAACTACTACTGCTTCTCAACAAGAAATATTGGTAGAGCAGGTTATAAAAATAGGCTCTAAATTTGAAGATTCTTCTTCACTGGAAGTTATTTCCACATGATAACAGAATTTCAATGTTTTCTGGTTAAAAAAAAAAATAAATAAAATCAAGACTAGCCACTTCAGTTATTTTGTCTGTTCCTGATTTTATTCCAGGTGTCTCCTGACCAACTGATGGTTGCTGTTACAAGGGCAGGTAGGGATAGGGCAAGGGGCAATGGTTTGAAACTGAAGGAAAATCAATTTAGATGAGACATAAGAAAGAGGGCTTTTTTATTTATATTGAGAGTGATGGAACAATGGAATAGAGTGCCTGGAGAGGTAGTGTATGCATTCCCATTGGAAACATTGAAGGTCAGCTTGGGTGGGGCTCTGAGTCAACTGACCTAGTTGAAGACAACCCTTCCCATTGTGAGGGGGAGGTTAGACTAGATGGCCCTCAAATGTCCCTTCCAACCCAAACTATTCCATGTCTTTTAAAAGAAGTTATGGAACTTGCAAGAGCATGACACTCCTGCAGCTTCAAGATGAGCAATAGAAGTGAAAAGGCAAGAACAATTGATCTCCTTTTGTGATATACATATTATTTTCTACTGAATGCCTACATAATGTTTACCCTTTCCATACTTTATAAATAATTCAGCAAAATAGTTTTCAAGTAAAGTCTCAATAAAAAATATCATTACAAATTTTTGGTACATCTGATGGAAAAAAATTATATTTATGGCTATTCATAATTTATATTTATGGCTACAGTTTAATGTTGAAGTAATGTAATGTTGAAATAGCAGCAACATAATTAAGATGAATTTAAAAAGAAATTAAGAATAAATTAAGATTTTTCCTTTTCTAATAAAAGAAAAAAATTACTTCTAGTCTGATATTTCAATATGAAAAACTAAAAGAAATAAAATTAAAAAGATAGGATTATCCTACTCTTCAGTGTAACCTGAGTGTAAGAAGAGGTCCTGCCAAATCTTTTATTAACTGCACAGAGGTGCAATGCTGCTGTGGTGTCTAGATTTGTCCACAAATGCACTGATTAGAAAGACTTGCATAGGTGGGTACAAAGAAGGTACAGATGACTGACAGTAATTTGCACAACATGATTTTTCAGTTCACCACTTTCAAACCCCAAAATATGACTTTGAATAAATAATACTAATCAACACATTCTTATAAAAGAAATCAAGTAATTTCTACATACATTTCTGATGAAAAATGCAAAAGGTCCAACACACAAATAAAAACTATGAAGTCTCATGGTTTTAGGGGAAATATATTTCTTGATGAGTCTTTCGTATGCCTAGGTTTTGCAATTTTTCCTCCTCAGATATTAATTATAAAACAAATGGGTTTTTATTCAGAAAAAGTTGACAAATACTGTAATGAGGTGTACAAGAAGCATATGTATCTTCCAGCATCATGGTGGGAAGGCTGCAGGATGAGATGCTACTTTATATTCTTAGAATGTGAGTAATATGAATAAGTACAGCACTAGAAACAACCTCTTCTTTCCTCCTTCTCCTCTATCCTAAGAATAACAGTGTCTTCCACAAGAATACCCCTGCTCTACAGAAGGGATTGTAACAGCCATGTGATATAACTAGTGTGTCATCTGACCATACCTGAAGCAAAAAAGATGTATAAATTAATACTACAAACACTGCCTATTCCACTCTGAAAAAAGAAAAAAAAAAGCAGTTTTTCCCAGTAAATGAACATTCATAATTTTCCTTTCTGATCTAAAAGTAGTTATTTGTTTTACTAGGATAGCATTACTGTGGGCACTCAACATTCAAACAGACAGCCACAAAAACCTTAATCACTCTAAAAACAGTTACTGAGTTAAAAAGTAGTGGTTTACCCACTTTTATATGAAACACTATAAAGATGGAATCATCAATGTTATTAATAAAAAGAATGTTTTTATTTAAGTTTAAATATCTGGACTTCATCTGCATCTATTTCAGAAGGAAGCAATAATAATTAGGTCTTTGAATCATCAGATTATAAATAATATCTGAAGAAAGATGTGTTTCTGATTTTTTCCTGTAGTCCAAAATGAAGATGAAATCAGCAGCATACAGATGCTGAAAATTAGTGTCTTAGTACTACTTATAGGTCAACAGCAGTTAAAGAGGCCATAAAAAGTAAGAACATATTTAAGATCTTTCTATACATTCCTGTGATTATTTTGATTAGGAAAGTTGTCCTTACCCAGGATTAAATGGAAATTGGAACCCAGAACACATTTATATGTAGAAAGTCAAGCATCTGCCTGTTTTTTTTTTTTTTGTTTTGTTTTGTTTTGGATAGGATCAGTGTAATTCTGTTTGGTTTGTTTTGCAAGATTCTTCTTGCAAACGTTTACTCTATTTTTTGTTATCCTATGTTTTATTGTAAGAAAAATTAATCACAGCTTCAAAACAAACACTATTAACTGCCTAAGACTATTATATACAACATAAGAGAGTACAAAAAAGACATACCTATCTACTTCCAACTGTATTACTGAAGAGCATTGGGTGGGGGGAAAAAAAAAGCATTGGTCTGGGCAGAGTGTCAGGCAGATGTCTCGAATTAGAGTTGTGGTGCAAATCACTTCCAGTTATGACAGCAGGAACAGTTTTTGTGGATGTACTTGTATGTCACAAATAGGCTGCATGAACTACAAGAGGTTGTAAAAGAGAGCTACATTCATCTAAAGACCCCAATTTTTAATTTTTTTTATGATTTAAAATTCCCTCTTATTAAAAGTACAATGCACAATTTTTCTGGTTCTTTGAAATATTAATAATATTTCAAAGATAATTTCAAAGATAATAATATTTCAAAGTTTACCTGACAGCAATGGTCTAAACAGATGAGGGCCCATGAAGATGAAGGACACATAAGAGGGTCAAGATTGTCACAAATGTCTCACCAGTAAGATAACCCACATTTCTTGTAGTAGATCTATTCTAAAAAACTTTTAGAATAATAATTCTAAAAGTTACTGAAATAATTCTAAAAATTACTGAAGCATAATTCTTCAGTAATGAAGAGCCCATTGGTCAATGAAGCTATTCTAACTCTACCCTTGAGAGCCCTAAAGTTAAATATGCAAGGGACTGCTCCGGGTCACCTGAAAAGTATATCCATCTCAGAGGAAAGATTACTACTGAATTGACTGAATTTTATTTTTAATGGTTATGTTAAATGGCAACATACCAATGAAAAATCTGAGTCCAGTTTAAACTTAGTTTTTCATATTGTGACTAAGCTATGGCCATCTTGTTGTACAACTTTTTTTACAGAAATGGAATAGGACACTGCTTATTATCTGTGCTCTGGTTTTGTCAGGGACTTAAGTGTCTTCATCATTTCTAAAAAAATACTAAGGCTGATTTTAATACATTAAAATATATTTTCTCTCTCTCTTAACACCTTCTTTTAAAGTTTTTCAACATTTTTCAACATTTTTCAACAATTTAGCAAACTGCTCAGCACAATTTTGTACTATTCAGATTATCCTCTCTATAACATATTCTGCTTAATCTAATTCTCTCTTTCTATTCTTAGTGACTTTCCATCATACTTAAACACAGGAATGCCCAGCAGAAATGAAAGGATGAACTTTCCCAATATCCAAGATCCTGTCATAGATAAGCCAAAGAAATACATTCTGTACTGTTTAACTTGAACTAAATTGATGGCTAGCATTTCTTTTGAATGAGAAGAAAAGGGCAGAGCAAAACAGACATAGAATAAAAACCATTCTGTGGAAACTTCATTCATTAATGCAATTCAGACAGATAATATGAACAGCTACAAGGCTCATTTTGAAAATATAAAATATTAATAACTTAATCCCTCATTCAAATATCTGGGACAATTAAAGGAAGATGGAATAATATATGGAAATTTTATGTGGGGGAGGAGAAACTAAAGCAAATCAACCACATTTATATATGAAAATACCTATAAATAAGGATCCCTTCACTCTCACAGCAGCATTTTACATGTAATCTAAGAAAAATAGTTTTGTCTTACAGTGCAAGCATCCAGTCAGAAGCTGTTCTTTGGTGAGGCTTTTCCATTCCTTGTTCTGTTAAACCTCCACTCCATCCATTGCCTAGCTTTGAGAGACATCATTTCCTAATACAAAAGGAGTTCTGTTCCCTACCCCTCTTAATTTAGCTATGAGCACTCAGCTTTAATAATCACTAAAAACTGTGTTGTTGTTAATGAAAAACATGCTTAAAAATATGAATTTGCAAGGAGAGGAAATATGCTGGCTAATTTAGATATCAAATTAGAAACAGAAACTGTCTATAAACTAATATAATATAATATTAACTCAAGTATACTTAGATTACTAATAAATTTAGTTTTATATGTGGGTGGTGCCTACCATCAGCCTATCACAGTGATAAGCCTTGAATCTCTTAGAGTCTTGAGTTCTACTGTTCTACAGGGACTGAAAGCTAGGTCCAACATCACTGTGAGAGATTGTCTTAACCAAGTAGCACTTTGTCTTGAGTTAGAAGTTTAAGTTATAGGTAAAGTTTTCCAGGTAATGTAGTCTTGAAAAATGTTAGTAATTAACATTAATAACAAAAATTCTTATAGAAATGCTTAAGGATTTAATGCTTAAGGATAAGCTTAATGCTTATTAGTAATCATATCTGTACATCTAGAGATTTTCATCTAGAAAGATCAAAGGATCTTTTTAAAATGGTTGCTTTTGATATATCTCTAAAGACTAAGAAATATTCAATATACAGTTTCTATATTGCACTTTCCTGCTCAATTGTTTGTTTTTCTTCTCTCTGCTCACCCTCCAGCAAAGCTCTTGCCACAAAAAGGTGGCAAAAAAGGAAAACACAAGCAGTTTTTTAAACCAAAACCCCTCAACATTATGCTTTTCTGGTATTATGATATATGATTGTATTGTAACAATTTAGTTTACTACAATGAAAAGATTTAGTGACGATCTTATTTATCTTTTTTTGCTAAAGCAGACAAATGGAAATGTAGACAGCATTGTGAAGGAATGACAGGACCAAATGAGATCGAAAGTATCTTTTGACTTTTCAAATAAGCAAAACAAGAAACTTTCCAAGTAAGTGATAATTTTTTCTAATGTAGATGGTGTTTAGAAAAGCAATTATAATTCTGCTTTCAGAACACCGGATATAATCACATTTCTCTTAAGAAAAAAACTCAATGCTGCTTTCTGTTAAATTTGTCAGTATTTGCTTTTATTCCTCTGTCAGTAAAGAATGTAAGTGGTAAAATTTTGTCTTTGGCTAAGTATATCAGTTGGCAACCCTGAATGTGAGTGATGCAGTTGTCAACAGTCCTATGACTAAAAGACCAGATTTAAGAAATAAAACATTTCTTTTTCCATTTTTTATATGCATATGTTTTCTATGTTTACTTTTTTTTAAATCTGTGGCTGATTGGAACCACTGAGGTCAGCCTAAAGAAGTTAAACGTGTTAGTTTACCTTACGTGTGGTTTTGACCTGGCCTTTATTCACAATTCAATGCAGTGCTCTGCTATGTATTTTGAGACAAAATTATTTCTTCACTGTAGGAAAAAAAACCTCACACTCATGTATATGACTTTGGGCACATTTTTGTTAAAATTGATGTTATAGTTGGGCTACAAAGTATTTTAATGTATATGAAATTATAAATTAGACAGCAAGGTGATATTCACTGAAAAATGAGATGAAACCTACTGCCTGCTGATTACCATTCCTGAAAGTTGTGTGTATACATACAAGGAGAATATATAAGATCATAAGGCAGAGATAACCCAAATGAATAAAAAAGATTCCTAAACTTGAAACTAATAGGCTTTCATAGTCAAGAAAACACTCAGGAAATCATAAAATCACCTCATCTTTGATGTGATTTTTTTTCTTCCTTATTGGCTTTAGCAAGTGCTAGATCCCAAGAGGAGACACGTAACCTCAGGTTATTTAAAATCCCTTAAATGCTTTTGGCTTAAAACTGTTCTTTATGTAAACTGAGATCTGGCTAAAAACCAATAAATTCTAAATTAAATTGTTATTATGATTGCCTTTAGTTATTGATTTTTCCAGTTTCAACATCATATATAATTAGAGCAAGTAAGGGCAATAAAGTTAGTGAATCAGTCCTATGAGGTGTGGCTGAGGGAGCTGAGGTCGTTTGTTGGAGAAAAGGAGGCTCAGGGGAGACCTCATCCCTCTCTACAACTGCCTTAAAGGAGGTGGGGGGTTGTTACTTGTCCCAATAAACAAGTGACAGAACCAGAGGAAATGACCTCAGGTTGCACCAGGGAAAGNGTGGCTGAGGGAGCTGAGGTCGTTTGTTGGAGAAAAGGAGGCTCAGGAGAGACCTCATCCCTCTCTACAACTGCCTTAAAGGAGGTGGGGGGTTGTTACTTGTCCCAATAAACAAGTGACAGAACCAGAGGAAATGACCTCAGGTTGCACCAGGGAAAGTTTAGATTGGGTATTAAGAAAAAAAAAATTTCTTCACTGACAGGGTGGCCAGGCACTGGGACAGGCTGCCAAGAAAGTGGTGCAATCACCACCCCTGGATGTGTTCCAAGAGTGTATGAATATGTCAATGTATCAATAATCCTTGTGGGTTCCTTTCAACTCAGGATATTCTGTCATTCTATGTTGCACCTGGAGATATGGTTTAGAGGTGAACACAGCAGTGTCAGGTTATTGGTTGGATTTGATGATCTTACAGGTATTTTCCAACTTTATGAATTCTAATTTTATCTGATCTGAAAAATTATTATCTTCCACAGCTTGAAATTCTAAGCAATATGTGAAAATACAAGTTTAATTAGCAAGCAGGATAGAGAAACTGGGAAAAACTGCTTTCAGCAGATTATAGTGCTGTGGAGGTCTGATTGTCATGTTGAGTGAGAACACCTGCATTAGCATTAGCTTTCACTGCATTCCCTGCTGCGGGTCTCTCTGGGCAGCTGCGAGGACACTCAGCCAACTGAAGATCCTTTCTGTCAGAGAAAAATGCCAAAGGTGCCTGGCTCCAGTGCCTTGCACTAGAGCTCTAGATTTCTCCACTAGAATGGAAAATTACTTTATTCCAATCCTCTTCCAGTCACTTAATACATCCCCTTTGTTCTCTCTGACTTGTGCAATGTTTAGACGAAACCAAGGAGATACATAACAAAATTTCCTCTTCTAGAGTTCGTTCCATGTTTTTTTTTCATAAAGGGCTGAGCACACAGTTACTTTGTACTAGTGTAGTTCACTAGCATGTACCATTTCATCAGAGTTATGTTTGACTAAAATAAAATATTTTCTGTGCCAATGGAAGACTAGATTAAACTGAATCAGAAAGAACATAGATAGAAACCTTTTAACTCCTAACTGAGGCTAAAAAGCAGAAAGCATTATGATCATGCTAGTGTTTTATGCTAGGAAGGAATTACTGTCAACCAGTGCCAGCAACTGCAACTAGAAAAGAAGTGATGAAAGCTTGCTCCTACTTTACCTAAGTATAGTTTTTATAATGTTTGAAGACACTGAACAATTTTGCTTTTCTAACACATATTCTGATTAGATGTCCTGTTCAAGTGCTCATCAAACCCTTGTTAAATGTATTATCATTTAAATACATGAAAGAAGATCTTTAGGACAGGCAACATATATTCAAAAAGCCTGCCCAGTAAGATTACTATTTTTTCCAGCAATATAAAAATGTCTATCACAAAATATTAACTACCTGTGCAAATAGTTTCTTAAATCAAAGTTTATGCATTTATGGATTTTACAAATCTCTTACCATATCTATGATGTCAGTTGCCACAGTAACAATAACAAACAAATTGAGGGTCATAAAAGTCAACAGAATACAACTAAGAAAGAGAATCAGTTATCTCAATATTAAGCAGGATAAGATTGTAAGCAGGCTTTCTTCATATGTCTCCTGAAGAGGACTACAACTAAAGTTAAAACCTCTTCTGATACTTCTTTTTTTTTTTTCCTCTGAGCACATAATCACAGTTCAAATTTGGTTCTGCTAATAATAATACTCTAAAAAAAGAAGTAATGGAGAACTTTTATAGATATAGCTAATAAAGCAATTAATAGACATAGCTAATATGTCTATTAGACATACTAAAGCATTTAAAAGACATAGCTAATAAAGAAAGTTAACAGGTACTTATCTATATAAAATTTTATAAAAGACAATCTTTGCTTCAATAAAATCTTCCATATATACTGTGACACAAATAATTTGCAAGCTTGCAAAACTGAACTCCACTGAGTTATGGAAACAACTAGAATTTTTGAGAATAGTTTTGTATGTTTTAATTTTTTATTATTATTTNAAAATATATAAAAAAATATATTTTTTTTTTTTTTTTTTTTTTTTTTTTAAAATTTAAAAAAATTTTTTTTTTTCCCTTTTTTTTTTTTTTTTTTTTTTGATGTGACCAATCATTCTCTATGAAATACTTGTTTCTGAAACAATAATTGTGCTGCTGAAATATTTTTTTTATAAATCCAATAGGGTATGAAACTACAGCTTCAGATTCTGACAAAAAAAATCCTGGTTATAGTTACACTAAAATGATAGCTTCTGTCACCATGGCAAAATACAAAGAGAAAATGCTGTAAATTGAATGTTTTTTAATTCTCAATAAAACTGACTCAGCAGAAAAAATGTTCTGGGACAAACCAGGACATGTGCCAGCATTTCTAGCCATGTGAAAAACATCTGTCACCTTTTGAAGGCTGGACTTGAACATGCTGGTGTATTCAGATGTTTGTTGCTCAATTATATAGCTACATTCTGGGAAGGACGTTCATGGATATTTCAACATAGTTAGAAACAAATTGTGTTTCAAATTGACTCTGTGTGGCATGGAAAAAAGATTACATCAGCTCCTATATCAGTTACATCAACAATTTTTATGGTTAAGTTAAGAGAGTCCTGATTGGAGCTGACCAGTGAAGCTGAGACAATAGTACAGGCACTTTGGCTTAAGAATAACCTGTTTTAAATGGAGGATATCAAATAAATTTTGATAAAAAGTTAAGTAACTTGATAAATTATTTATCCATAATTATGTTTACCAGACTTAAAAATTAGTCACAAGCAATGTTTTCCTATTCTGTGGAACACACTGTACTTTATACACTGTGAGTCAGACTATGGTATCAAAAGTCACTGTTACTGTATGACCATATAAACATTTGTGCTGTCAAAATAAGCTTAAAAATCAAATATAATATAATATAACTAATAAGCCAGAAATGTTGCCTAGTTCATTTCCAGAAACAAACACTGTGAGTAGACATTGAAGTGTGAAGATGAACAAAATCGTTCATGGAATTACACCCAGTCTGAGCCTGCCATGAGTCTGGGAAAATATTGTATTTTTTTCCAATTCAGTTAATATTGAATATTTTAAAACAAATTAATATAAACCAAAATTGTATTACAGAAATCAACTTATTTGCATACTGGAATTTAAAAATATATTCTTAGTCTTTGTTACCTTTGACAATTACCTTTCGTTTATTATAACTTGACACTTGGTCATGACTTCATGCCTGCATTCAGGGACATGAAATTCCAAGCTAGAATTTGAATAGATTATACTCATATGATGAATCCAGTGTCTGAAAAATTTATACTGTGTTCTTTTGCCCTTTTCCCCTCCCCTCTCTGACTTTGATTTTTTTCACTGCCTTCTTGGCTTCTATACCAGTACTTTTCTCACAGTAACTTTTCTTATTAGTAGCTGTGTGACTCTCTGCTGCAGGGTTCAGCTGTCCCTTGTTTGTACAGCCCCTCTGCCTGACCTTGGCTCTGGTTCACTGAGAAAATTCTTGTTGAGGTGTGAGAAAGCAGGCGAGCTAAATCAAGCAAGATACGGAAAGTAAAAACAGATGGAAGTGCAACTGTTGGACCAGCGACAGCTAGCAGCTCCAGGACTCTAAAAAACTGGAAAGGATAAACTGAGTAAAACTGAAAGAAAGTTCAGACCTTCCCCTCCTGCCAGCTCCAGGGAACTGGAAGACAACAACCCAGCAGCAGCAACAGAAGCAACAGCAGGACAGGTCAGCCCATTTGGAGAAGCCTGGCCCTACCTCACAAAACAGCTTCTCTGGTCCAAGAGGACTCAGCTGTTTGCAGAGGGGTTGCAAACACCTAACCTAGGAACTTACTACTTCCAGCCTGCTGTCACATGTATTCTCCAGCAAAAAATCCCTTCATACCCCTCAGCTGTACCTTGCTGGAGTCTCAAGGTGAAAGCTGCCCAACCGAAGTGATGAAAGAGGGTTTTATGGTATCTAAGAAAGAATGCTGTGCCTATTGTACAGCTAGGAAAACTTTTTCCTGTCCTATTAGAAATTAAACTAAAAAGCAATTATTATCTGGAAATTTCTAGCAATGTAATGTAAAAATATGGGGCAGAAATTTAGAAAGGGTAAAATGAGAGCACTCAATGTCCTTATGTAGTCATCTCAAAATTTTAAGTCAGTGACTGAAAAAGTAAAGATATTTTATAAATATTCAAGGTAATATAATTTTTAGAATTTAAGCCCCCTTTTCTCTGCACCCATGACATATTAATTGAAGACAAAACTTTTGCATCAACTTTTGTTGCTGACATGCATTCTCAGTGAAACAACATTTTGCTGAAACACATTTCCATTTATTTGGATTTGGTGTGGGTGTTCCATTAAAATAAAGAAGACTAAGGCATGCTATCCATAGAACACTGAAGTTTTTAAAAGCCACCTAACAACACTATGGAATAATCCACACAGAAACTAATTTTCAGTTACTAGCACCTATGTTCTCAATGTAAGCAGCGAATAAAAGTACATGAAGTGTACTTCATACCCAGCATGAAGTGATTCATACCCTTCTGATGAAATCATGTTAAGAAATTCCAGCAGGTAGGTGGAAACATAAGATTCTCAGAGTATCTAAATTCTTGAAAATTAATGTTAGCACACTGTTTCCCTTTCTTGAAACTAAGACCATAAAACACAGTAACTGTGACTTCTCACAAGGAAAGTTTCTGGCATAGCAGGTTATTAAAGTCTGTCCTTTAAATCCTACTCCAGATTTTCCATGGGGCACCCAGCTCTCACATTTTCCTTGACGTTCATGAATATTTCAAATTCATCCATATTGTATTATGAGGTTTAATGATAGAACTATACTTATAAAGACAGATGTTAGTACAAAAACAAAAAACAAGTTAAACTGTACTTTATAAACAGTGATATCAGGGAAAATATAATATCTGGGATAATAGAATGACAGAAATTGCAAAAATATTTTTTTCATATAATGTGTCAATTTTTCCACATTCACTATGCAAATACTTAAACTCCTTAATACTGTTTTTCAGATTGATATTGTTCCAATGCATGGAGTATCTATAGGTCATATATAATACTGCTTTATTTAACTGAAAGCCAATGTAAATCTTCTCACAGTGTGATTTTTAATTAGATGTTTGGCTTATATGTTCATATTCTTCAGAGCTAATGTTCTGAATAGCATAAATTTTCTCTCGTGAGATTTCTCAGTGGAAGGGATTAGAACAGTCCTCATAAATATTAGATCCCATAACAACCTTATGATAATAATATTTTTTTGCCTTTGTAGATGAAGTAAATGCATATAATCTATGTCACACAGAAAGTAAATGACAGATACAGAATTCAGACTCCTAGACGCTGTCAGATTAGAATCTTTAAAAAATGTGCAGAAACCCAAATCTCAGATATAGGAAAAAAAGAGAGTGCCAAAACAAGCAAATAAATTTGAAAGACTATAAGTAAAAATGCTGGGAGGGTCTTTTTATTCTTGAAATTCAATCAAGACTGTATGATTGCCTGCCAGAGCATAATGTTTTCAGGTCAATATAAGCAGAATAATATCTCACATGAACGGAAGAATCAGAACAGGATAACAGCAACCCTCAAAAATATTTTTATAGCAGCTATCTCCTTCACTCCCATATTATGTTAGCTCTTCCAGTTTCTGCTGCTGCTAATAATCACAGGATACTGACATGTGTACAACTAGTTTCTGCCAATCCAAGCAAACCATAGAAAGCATGCTGTAATTTACAGTCCCAAGATGTTGACAGACTGGTTCACCAGCCAACAAAACATAACTTTCTTCTGCAGCTTCAAAGCCTGGAAGGAGGACATAGAGTTCTGTGAAAATCAGTGGGATGCTGGAAAGCTAAGGCATAAGTTACTCTGTTTATTACAAAGATGCTGGCCATCGTTCTGGAGGGCATATCACAGATCTAACCTCAACAAAACATCTGGCAACAGGGCTGTTTTCTACACAGGCTGTAAAAAAAATTTAGGCTGAGAAAGCTCTTCTTAGGGGCCTCAGCCTAATGTCCAGCTGTGTGTCATTTTTGTGCACTACCAGATATGTAAAACAGTAATATTTTATTCATGTCTATGGTCTAATTCTGTATCTTGTGCAGGTGTTTTTCTGATGAGTATGTTACTTTTTAAATGTTGGTAATTTGAGACAGCATTTAGAAAATTGTTCTGTCGTTGGTTTTTTGTCAACTCATGAGGTTGGAAACCTAAAAATCTCTCTAGATTGCTGTTGAAATGTCTAGCAAATGCTGAATTTTTGCATGTTTAATTGTGCCTCAAACCCCAAAAGGGATAGATTATATGTTAATACCTTCAGATTACATAAAAGAAAAACAAATTTTACTTTTTGAACCATGGGAAAACATAAACCCTAATTCTAAGCCTCCAACCTCAGACCAACAGAAGATGACAAAGCTAGGACAGAGCAAAGGCCATCACAGTGCAGCACTGGATATTTAATGACAGAAAATCCATGCCACTGTTATGTTTTGTTGGATGTTTCAAATACAGAGAATGACCTCTGTTGGTTCTGTTGCATCCTTCTATGCACACAGAACAATCCCACTCTCATCAGCAGGGCTGGTCCCCACCTCCCACAGCCCTGCTCAGCCCACCCATGGGTCCAAGGAGGTGCCCAGTGCTGGGGCAGTGGGACAGGCCTTGGCTGACATGCCCTGCCCTGACAGACCCCCACAAGGAGACCCTCCTGCCAAACCAGCCCCCAGGGCCACCAGCCCTCACAGTGGCATGAGGGTCTCTCCCTCGCTGTTTCACAGTCTCAGAGGCTTGGGCTGTCGCTGGATGCTCTGGCAGCACGTTGTTCAGCTCTCCAGACCATCTGCAACCAGGGAAGGATGTCCTGCAGGTAAGATGGTCAATGGGACACGGTTTAAGGTCTGCATAACATAATGCAGTGACTCTCTTTCAAAAGAGGACAACCCTTCTCAAGTGGAAAGTATACAGAGAGATATAATACAGAAAATCATAATAGTTACCAGCCCAAGAAGCTGGTTTTCTTTAATACAGTGTCTGTTTTTTATCACAGTTATTACATTAGCACCCCACAATCTACTTGCATCCTGTTGGCTCTACAAATAGAGCTCTGCAGATGTTTGCCATTATCCACAATTTAGAAACTATTTCACCAAAGACAAAAAGAACCCTGGGAATTAATCACCCTCTTTGTCAAAGGGCCCTTGAAGAAGCAAAAATGTCAGAACCATTGCAAAGAAATAAAAATGTGTTTGGATGTCCATCTAAAAAAATACAATAATGTTTTTATTAAAACAAAAAATTATTTTTCTTTTCTCTCTGTTTTTTTACCACGCAAGCATATTACAGCTCATGCTACAGTATGTATATTAACCCCTCCATCAGAAAGAAAAAGAAACCACATAGGTATTTGGTGCATACCTAGAGTCACAAATTAACCTATTCAGTTCAAGAAGGGTGGTAGTCATCATATGCATAGTGACACATAAACTAAGTGGGTTTATTCTTGTGTGGGTGATGAGATCTATAGGAACTAAAATTACAGTGGTCAGTATTATGAAGTTATTTTTACTCACATTTAATCTGATATGGCACCTTACCCTGAAACTGCAAAATCATTTTCCATTTTAACTGTAGAAAATTTTAACTGTGGAGTTGCCAAAAAAAAGACTAAAGAAGCTACGGAACAACTGTAATTACATTTTGTCCTAATTCTTCCTGCAGGTGTTGCATAGTGTCTCATCAACAATATTTTCTGCACAAGTGAGGGAAAAAAATCACATTTTTCATTGTATCAGGATAATAACAAATAGCAAATTATTTAAATAAAAGAAATTTGACACTTTTTTCCTTTGCTTTTACTTACAGTTGTTGCCTTCAGTCCATTTATCCTTTACATAACTGGAAAATTCTATCTATGCACTTTCTAGGTTACATTCTGAGCATACAGTTATTTTTAAATAGCAACTGACTCCTTTGGCTGATAAGATCAAATAAAATTAAAATCCAGGTTCTAATACAAGTGCTTGTTTATTACATTTTATGTCAATAGCTCAGACATTTATGTACATTTGCTTACTGGAGACTAATTATGAAATTAAATTGAGCACATAAAATACTTGAAAATTGTTAAAGGTATATTTTAAGCAAACTGATTAACACAGACAGCTATGAGGAAATCTCATTATTCACCCTAAATTGATACAATATTTATGAAATAAATAACCTAGAAGAATTAAATAAGCTAGAATCTACTAGCTCCTTAGGAACTAAAGCTGTCTGCTTGATTGAACAGGCATAAGTAATTTTTTTCAACTCTAAATTATATAAAATTTATTATATTATAACAATATTATTATTATTATTAGCTGAACTAATAATTTTGCACAAAAAAAATGTCCATGTCTCAGCATCAGTGCAATAAGAATGAAGTAATATATAGTAAAATGCAGTATTTCAAACTAGAAAATATGGTTTTCATACTTCAAATGTGTTTGTCTCTAATTTTGAGATAGAATATAGGTAAGCTCTAAACATAACACTGTGACTATTTTCAAGGCAGTGTAGTCATCACAGAAGAAAAAGCCTTTGGTATAATTTTTGTAGATTTTTGTAGATTTGGTTTATTTTTTGTAGATTTTGTTGAAAGACTGTGTCTTCCCTGTAAGACACCCCGGGCTCCTACTACCAATGCAGTGTATTTCCCAAAGATATAGCCAAATGGCTACTTACAATTAGTGATTTTGCACTCCAGGTGCTAGTTCTGGCTTTTGGCATGGTTTTGTTGCAGGGCTCTGGGTTATCTCTTAAAGCTGCAGTGCATAGACACTTGACTGTTTTTCTTATGTGCCTCAGACTTCCCATCTCCAAATCAGGAAAATGTTTTAAGATTTTCTAAGAGTTTTTCTTTATGGGATCTACATACTGGTTCCTTTATGGGAACAAGGGAGAAAGCAAGAAACTTGAAAATTTGAAGTATTCCCTGCAACTACAGAATCAGGTAAACACGGAAACTTTATCATCAGAGAGCAGCTCTGTTTTGATTAATGAAAATCTTATATGGAAGTCCTAAAACAAAGAAATATGGTCTTCAGTGTGTCCAGACCATTAATGCAGAGAGAATTCCTCTTCTGTAAAGGCTATACCTCAAGAGTACCTCCTTTTGACACCATTACCATTGTCAGCTGACTAGAACATGATTTATCCCAGAAGTCTTTGAGGGCCATCTCAGCCCCTTTAATGGCACTAGTCCCTCTCCACCAAACTCATTTGTCCCTAGGCCATGACTGGAGTTCTTATGTGACCTGCAGTGCACCATAACCAGTGTTTGCTGGTTATTTGCTTCTTGGCCTCATGAGCAGCTGTGACACATCTGCTCAGGTGTGACTGGTGAGCAGCACCATCAGACACAGGACACTGCCTGGGGAGGCACCAGTTGGCACAGAAGGGTGCACTGAAAGGAGGGAACAGATGCTCTGCTGAGAAGAGCCTTCCTGTGCTCAGCAGTGGTGGTGACATCCCACAGGGCATAGTTCCCAAACTCCACTGGAGGAACTGGTGCTGCACAGCAGAGGCCTTGACCCAGAGTGAGCTTCCAAAGGAGCTCCAGCTCTTCAGGGATTTGTCTCCAGAGATGCCTGGGGCTGCTGGCTGAGACTGGGACAAGGTGAGCTGGGCTCCTTGCCTGCCTGCTCTTGTGACCAGCAAAGTGTCTGCAGGACACTAGTCTGTGCAGCACCAGAGATAATGAGAAACAGTTTGGTGTAAGGTCATGTGAAAGGAGAGTGTCTTCTTCACTAAGATCATCATCTGATCAAAAACCTTTTCAATACACTGAAAATATATACAGAATAATGAGTAAAAGGGGAAAACAAAAACCAGAGTCCACAGAGACACAAACCTGGTCACAGAAAGGGTCAATAGAGACAGTGCCAAGGAGCAGACTGGGACAGAGAACCTTGTCTGTCTTGGCACACTGGGATGCTCCTCAGTAGCCAGGCAGGAGGAGCCCCTGTGCCAGGAGCTGATGGATGTGATCATCATTTATAACATCCCATAACACCTGGATCATCTCCAAGAACCTAACAGTAAAGAAGGGGGTGCAGGTAGACTCTGTGCTTATCAGGTGTGAAAATGGAGCCTCCCATGAAGACACAGGCTGGAAGCTGGTTACTTCTGGAATTTAGAGGATGGCTCCTGCTCCACTTTTAGATTTCCAACTTTCTGACATGCAAGTGCCATCATTTACTTGACATCACCCAACCAGACAGTCATCAGGATATCAAAGAAAAACTGTGTAACATTGTTATCAGCAGGGAACCTTTGCTCTAGGAACACTATCATGTCAAACACAGATATAACTGGGAAGTCTAAAAGGGGAAAGATAACTTTACTAGTGCTAAGAAACAATGAAACTTTTTTTAAACTGAAAAAATCTAATGAGAAAGTGTATTCTAATTTAACTTTACATTCATTTATCTGTAGGTTCAGAGTGTATGAGGCATGTAAGTCATTCATTTCTTAGCATGGGGAGACTTTCCCTTAAGTGAGTGACAATAATAGAAGGCTGCTCAGGCCCTGGATTCTGCACAGTTCCATCAGTTAAAGAAGAACTTGACAAACAATTTGACGTGAATTGCAAAAGGATTATTTCTTTGTCAGCAATCATCTTTATCTGTCAAAAAAAGCAATAATTCCATTCAGTTTTCTAGTCCAGGTCTAAAAATCATCAAGATGTACAAGTAATCTTTGTTTAAATCACTCAGGCCCTCAAGAATTCACTAATTGCTTTGTCCATGTGTAATTTAAAGTTTTGTCTGTGTACTGACTCAAGCTGCAAATTTTTATTTGCTGGGTAACATCTTCTGCACACCAAGGATACTTCTAATTTTATCTGATCACACTATTACTAATGTGCTTTGACTTAAATTACACCAGCAGCTACGTTAACTAACATAAAGCATATTTTCTTTTGTTTTCTTGTTCTTGCCTCCTATACGCTGAAATTTTTTTGCTATAAATAGATAGCAAAGTTAGGAAGAAAATACTGTTAAATAAATCTTTATATTTCCTCTGTATATCCCAAAAATACAATTAATATGTTCTGGTTCTTATAGTGATAGGCAAGCATTCTGGCAGCCAGCAGAAGGGAGAAAATAAAAGTATAATAAAGCTAAATACAAATCTTACAGAGGACAGCTCCCTAGAGTTTCATACATTTCTTTTGCATTGATTATGCTCTCAGAGTTTTAAATTATAACAAAACAGTATGGCAACATACTGAAAATCACTGCACTAAGCATAACAGAAATTCAGATATGAAAACCACTCCTCAACTGAAGTGTAAATGTAAGCATTGCAAAAAATGACTTCAAAGTGTCTTTAAACTTTTCTCTAAAAAAAAAAGAAAAACTGTATTAATTAAATGACATCATGGGCACAGGCCTGGTAACTGTTGAAAGCCAAAAAAAGCACCCCACAAGGATAATTACCAACAAAAATACAACAGCAATTTTGTTTCACTAAGGTAAAAGCTGTAAAAGCACATTTTACATTTGGATATGAATGTTCCTATGTTATTTGTATTTCTTGAAGTGAACAGTATTTGTTTAAGCAGCAAAAAACCAGTTTGACTCCCATCAACACCACAATGACTAAAATATAGATACCTAGCATTTGAAACTTTGTAGAACACGCCAATGAGGAAAGAGGAAATGAAAGGGGTTTTTTTACCTAAAATCCAAACCTAGCTGCTGGCTAGGAATGCCATGGCTGGACGACAGCACATGTCCACTCAAGTGCAGATGCTTGTGGCTGTGCCCAGCTGCATTACAAGGAGGTCATGAATCTGCTGGAGCTGTGCAAGCAGGGCCCTGCTGTGGGTGGCTGTCAGGACTGCTGTGACAGGGCAGCTACAGCCATGGAAACTGGGAGAAGCTGCTCTAACACCAGAGCCATTGCTCCAGGACCTGATCAACGCTGTTCTGCCTGACAGTCTGGGAGGGGTGTGAGAAGAGATCTAACATCAGCATCCCATGTAATTACCTATTATACTGTGTAATTACCTGTAATTGCCTATGACTTAGAAAATGCTGTATGCAAGAAGTATTATTAAAACTTTTCTATAGCAGAATAGTCCTGTTCTTGCCAGTGTTTCTAGTGTAGAAAGCTGTACCTTACTGTATTAACACGCTGATTGGGACATTAAACTCGTTCTGACATAAATATTTGGTCATCATTTCAATCTCAGAACAGACAGATCAGAAACAGGACACAAACTGAATGCTCAAAGAATGAAACCCAAACACCCATTATTCTAAAAATAAATTTTGGAAGAAATATAGTTTTACACCACTTGGTCAACAATATGCTCAAATCTCCCTTTCAGCCCTGATGGGAAAGATTCAAGAGAAAAACCCATGATCAGCCATGAGAATCAATACCTAGTGCATGCTGGATAATGTGTAAGTGTTCTCAGTCTGATTTTCAAATTACATAGTCCCATAACGTAGGAGACTCTAAATAAGTTATACATTATAAATGATAAGGCAAACTTTAAAACAAATCCAGCCATAAAAAAGGAAAACACTATTTTTGTAAATACAGCCGAAGACCACCAGGTGTCTCTGTAATAAAAGGAATGTATATAAAAATACATTTTAAAAGTTTAAAAAATAAGTTTTAAAAGGAATTCAATCTTCAACATATACACATACACACAAACCCAAACAAAAAACCCCAAAAATCAAAAAAAACCAAAACAACCCCAAACCAAAAAAAAACCTCTAGTGATTTGTTCAAACTGATCTAAAAGCTAGGGCTATATGGAAAGGTGAAGTGTTAATGCAAGACCAGGCAAACCCTACTGCCAGTGTCAGCAGTATGAATACCTTCAAAAGTATGCTTTTAATTCAGATTCTACTTTATGATGCACCTTGCAAAAACAGAAAGGAATCTTATGCAAAGCACATTAAAAAATCCCCAAAGCATACCAGATAATGTGTAATTATCTGTTCTTCTAATTAGACATGAATTTATCTCACTACAAGTTTATCACAACTTTGAATTTAATTATGATTTATGACAAATGTGTCACTGGTTAGTTCATTTTATGGCACAGACTTAGGTACTGATAAAGTTATAGTGGTACAAACCCATTATCATAGATAAAGTCGTTATGGGAAGATACTACGTATCAGTATAGCTTATGCTTGTATTGAAAAAAAAATACTAACCTAAACATTAATAGCAGCATAAATCTGCATATTTCTATCAAAATATTCAGTACAGAATGATGCAATTACTGATAACCTTATTTGTGACAGTATTGGTATTAAACATGAAGACAAACACTTCTGTAGGTGGCATGTAGTTATAAAAGTGCATAAAAATGTAACACAAAAGAATTGTTTGTTCACAAATGTGCACTTACCACTTTTAAATTAAAGTACATATCCTCCTTTTCCCCTTCATTGCTGCAGTCTGATAGATGTGAAGGCCATTTGAGTAATATTTATTTAGATTATTGTTCTTAACATGTCTTTCACAGCAGTTCTTACTTGTGAGCATTGTTATCTTAACCATTTGATACCAGGTAAATACCAAGGAGGTGAATATTCTAAAAGTACAGAACAGCTCTACCTAATTAAAGAGAAAAAATATATTTTTCTATAATTTCAGAATATCTTTTAATTTAGAAATGAGTAAATTAATTCTTGGATGATTACTAAAAGTGAAACATATATTTTTCTATACTTTTCAGATTTCATATAACAGCAAAAAACCCATGAACAGCTGGAAAATTTTTGTATAAAAGCTTTGTGTAAATGTTCAGAAATATAACTTCGCAAACTTCACTTTGATGTTTCCACATTTCATATAATAGCTAATATATTTAGCAAATAATAAACAATTCAGTAAAAATATACAACAAAATATAGATAAAACAAATATTAAATATAACAAAAAAATACTAGCATCATTGAGGGATACTACTGGATGCAATTTTAGAAGGCATGTAACTTCCTTGATTTTCCTTCTTCATTAGACAGCATCTCAGCTTCTTGGCTTTCCATGACTTCTCTTCTTCCCATGACTTACTTCTTCCCAGTTCTTGACATGGGCTGCGTTACCACTAACCTCCAAATCTAGCTCCAAAACTTTCTCCATATCAGAACACTCTTACATCTTCCTCTCGCCTCTTTTCCCTGTTCAAGCTCTCATTATGCTTTCTTTCTTCCTTTTCCCTTTTCTTGGCCAGTCTGGGTCTAGATGGGGGCTCCAGAGGGCTCCAGAGGCTCCATGTGTGGAGCATTGCCTCCGGTGTGCCAGGGATTGGTGGCCACTGCCAGGCTGGGATAAGGCCCAGGGATACAGGGTGTGTGGGGCAGGGCATTGATTCACCAGAGCAAGGCCAAACTTGCCCCTTCCCTTCACACACATGCAAAACATTTCCAACCAGCAATCTCCTCCATTCTCTCACAGTTGCATGCCCAACTGTATCAATGTATTTATGCATTTAGGAGTCCTTATTCAATATGGCACCAACTGTTCCTGTTTCATTGCAGGAAAGCTGCCATTTCTGTGCATGACATTCTGATTTTTGATAGCCACTCTTTCTGACACAAGCACGAGTTCCTCTATCACTCTGTTGCTTACAAAAGTGGCATTTCAGTAGCCTTTTCCTTGCACCTATCATCCATCCACAGTTGGATCCATATACAACCATTGTGTGTGTGTGTGTGTAAAGAAACATCACTACTGTGACATAAGAAATCTGGAGAACCTTCCCTCTTTTATGGAATACAACCCTGATGGTGTTGGAGCACGCACTTGGCAGAAGCTGTACAGACATTTTAGGAAGGCAATCCATTTCAGTCTCTTGTGCCACGTGCTGGCAAGAGCTGCAAATTACAAGAACAGGGAAGCTGTCAGCTTGTAGTCGAAATATGGAGCTGAGGTGCTCATGGTGGTGGAAAAATCCTGACAGCAGAGGCACAGGAGAATGTGCTGACACACTGATGAGCTGTGCAGGGCACCTCGCATCCACAGAGCTCAAATCTGACACAGCTGAGGCATTCCAGTCTCTGTGCTGTGCTCTGCAGCACGCTGGCAGGGTGTAGTTCCTCATATAAAACAGTACAAAAGCATATTTTTCTGAAGTTTGTGCATACTTCAGCTGATCCCTTGCAGGCCCACAATTGTGGCTGCATGGTGTTCTTTGTTCTGGTGCTGCAAGTGGTAACACCTTTCTCTCTTGAGGTGTACAGGCTATGGAGGGGTGCTTGCCTTTTCCCATTCTTCAAGTTTCCATTTGAGGCTATCTATGTGAATTTTTTCCCCTAGGCATTGAAACAAAACAGTTGAGTAGGCAAGAAAAAAAAAAAAAAAACAAACAAAAATCAAGATGAAGTCAAATGTCTACTTAGCGTCTGTGACATGCTGTGTCCCTGAACTATTTCCTAACTGATTAGCAACTTCCCAAATCTATGTGAAAAAAGAGATTAAAACCTTCTCTCCACTCTTCAAAATGTTAGCAGGTAAGGAATACAACCTTCTACTTTGCAGTCTCCTTACCTGAAGGACAGAGTCACAGGAATTTACTAGAGAAAACCCTGACATTTCTTTCCTCTCCCTTCTTCTTCTTAAAGTAATTTTTTGGCAAAAGCACAGGGTCATGAGTGATTAAAATGGGACAGGTACCAAGCAAGGAGAGAAGTGAGGAGAGAAGGTCCATTTCATCAAGTTTCCAAGGGTTATAAGAAAATGATTTTCAAAAATCCTGCTACAAGTCCCTGGCATGTCTCCCTTTCTGATACGTGACAGATTGGACTGAGCTTTGAGTTGCACCAAAAGACAAAATTCAGTGTTTCAGGATGTAAGAAGCAGCAATGCTAGAAGTGTCTTTGGTTGCTACGTAAATTAAAGGATATGCAGGAGCTGAGAGGTAACAGAAGTTCTGATACAGTGAAGGGACAAGCTACTGTTTCTTTGAGAAGAAATTATGTGCAGATAATTCTTCCCCACATTACATTCCCCCTTCCCACATACACATATACACTTGTACATGATTTGAACACCCACAACCCTGTCGGTCCTCAGTTAGATGTCACTAGCTAGGGTTAACATTTGTGCATCCTCCTCTCTTGCACTGGGCTCCAATATGGCTCTAACTCTCCCTAAAATACTGTAGGCTGGGAGATCTCAGTCCAAGTGTTTCTCCTCCTTTACTTTCATGATCGCTCAGCTTGCACAACAAATCTGGTGGCAAAGAAAAATCAGAAGAGCAAAATTGTCAGCGATTCACTTTGTTCTTCACCTTGTCATTATGCCCATGCCTTCCTTCCTATCTTCTGTTTCTCACCCCCTATCTGTTGATAGGCTTTTAAGTAGTTGATGGTGAATGTTCTGTCACACTCAGAAACAGTGCTGAAGGTCAGGGTCACTCCTGGGGTTACTCACAATAAAGCAGTTTGATCTTCTACAGCCCATATGGGCCTTATGCTCCTCCCTCCCCTCCGCCTGTATCACAAAAGGGTATCATTTTAGCAAAACTCTGTCAGTCACCAGATACAGGGGAAAAAACACCTTGCCTTGCCTTGTGCCAGCAGATTGGAGAGGATGAGCTGTGGCTGTTCCTTCCCAGGCTCCTAGAGGCCTGAGCTGGGGCAGCCACAGGGAACAATGGGATGGGCAGAGCCAGCACAGGTGTGCCCAGGGTGGAGGCTTCATTACTCACCTCTGCCACAGGGCTTGTTTTTGCCCTCGACTCCTGAGCACTGTAAAAACTCCTGAACACTGCCTGGCAATGCAAGGGAAACAGCACTGGGCCAGGAAGGAGGCTTGAGCCTCTAGAACCACTTCCAGAACCACTGAGTCCCTGGCTAGAGGATGAGGACATCGGAAGGGGCAGTGAGCTGCCCTGGCCTCGGGGGAGCTGTGGCCACACTGTGCAGTGGGGAGGGCTTGGTTAGGGCCTCCAGGGCTCCATGGAAAAGGCAGGGTGTGATCCTGGTGACTCACAGGCAGAGCTGCCATCTCTGGCCGCTGGGATCCTGTATACAGCAGCCATGCTGGATTGGGGGACATGGGGTTGGTGCCATGGTGCAGGTCACAGAGTCATCTCAGTTGGAAGGGATGCAAAAGGACCATCGAGTCTGACTCCTTCAGTGAACTGATGAAAAAAACTAGTTGAGTTACTGGAAGATCAAAAATAAGGAAATCTGTAATGTGTAATTTTTGTGAGTTCTCTTAACATTCTTTGCTGTCTTCATCTCCTTATCATCAGTGTGACTTGCTGCTATTTACCATCAAAACTGCTAGAATTAAGACTTGGTTCTTTCAGTGCTAGTAAACAGACTCAGTCTACTGGCTGTTGTGCATGACAGAGTTAGGACATTATTAAGACATTATTAATTTATGTAGTATTTACTACATAAGATAGTCCTCAGTCATGTGTGGGATTGTTAGTATTATCTTATTTTAGGTTCTCTGCAGTCAAGCACCTCAGCTTTTGCTCTTTTAATTCTGAGGGACAGCACAGAAAATGGATGCACAAATTTTCTGGCCAAATAGAAACAGAATGTTTTCCCAAGGCAAAGGAAGAAATGGATGTGCCTGAGATGACAAAAAAAAAATGGGTGCATGCACACAAGCTTGAATCAGACTCCTGGGACTAACAGGCTTAATCCACTACAAAAAAGTACAAACACGTCCTGAAGTGCTCCTGACTTGCCTTAGCAAGATGGTGGCTGGGAGCATACTGACACTAACAAATAATTTACTAGATTTAGCCATTGGCTGCCTTCATGGTTCTCAGGAATGAAGGAAGGCATCAGGAACAAGTTATAAAATAACCTTTGGGCTACAAAGATGATTAAAGGCCTGGAGCACTTCACCTATGGAGACAGGCTGAGAGAGCTGGGGCTGTTCAGACTGGAGAAGGCTTCAGTGGGACCTTATACAACCTTCCAGTACCTGACAGGGACTGACAAGAGAGGTGGAGAGAGACTTTTTACAGGGGCAGGTAGTGACAGGACAAGCTGGGGTGGCTTTAAACTGCCAGAGGGCAGGTTTAGATTAGATATTGGGAAGAAATTCTTTACTGTGGCAGTGGTGAGACGATGGAACAGGTTGCCCAGAGAAGTTGTAGATGCTCCATCCCTGGCAGTGTTTAAGGCCAGGCTGGATGGGGCTTGTGAGCAATCGAGTCTAATGAAAGCTGTCCCTGCCCAGAGCAGGGGGTTGGAACTAGATGATGCTGAAGGTCCTTTCCAACCCAAACCATTCTGTGATTCCATAACTGCTCTGGTGAGTCATACCAAGCTCACAGGCCATAAGTTTAGCACTGCTGGTACAGGGACAGAGGTAGTGACAAGTTATGCTTCCCTCATGCCTCATTTTAAAAGTTACCCTTTTTATTGCATGGCCTTTGTTTTTCCTGGGCCGTTCCCCCAGGAAAGTCTCCCTGAATATGGTGTCATGGACATGTTATCCACTGTATAAATATAAAGATGTGCACAAAGAATTTTAATTTTCTAAGTATTTTATTTATGCAAATGTGTATTGGAATCAACCTTGATAATCTGTTTGCAATGCTAATGAAAGTTAGACAGGAAATTATTTGAAAGATATTATTTCTCTTAAAGCAAAAGTTAATGCAATCCAGTAAAACTAAGTCCACATTGAATAATTTAGACAGAGTTACATATAAATCCTTTACCATGCCCTTCACACAGAGCAAGAAGAAGGCATAACCTGCACAAACAGACTGAAAATCCTGCAAAAGTAAGATTCCTCTGCAAATTCCCCTTCAAGGCAAGGCCAACAAGGCAAAGCTTGGCTCTTGTCTTTGTTGAAACTCGCCACTATGAGGTTCAAAAAAAATGGGACAGCAGGACCATTAAATCATCCTACCTAATATGGATTGGAAGGAATCTTTGAACCCTTGTATGTTCAATTTCCAATGTTTCACTGTTTGCTAATTTCCCTATAATTCCCACTTTTCCCTGCAGTATCTCCCAGGATTTCAACAGTATTCTTTGAGCTTTTTGCTTTTTACCCTTCACTCTGTTTTTTTCTTTTCATATCTCCTGTTCAGTTCATATACCAAATCATCCCTTTTTTACACTAAATTCTCCACTGAATGTAATAATCTATTAATATTAATCCTGCATTTTCTTCAAACAAAATATCCATAGTAGAAATGATAAAACCACAAAAAAACCCTTGACATTTCTCTGGATGTCATCTATCACTATCCAGCATATTTGGTTTCCATGTTACATGTTTTTCCCATGACAGTTTTACTTGGCTGCAGTGCAAGAACCATCTTTTACACTGATTTTATGCAGCAAAGCTTCAGCAGAAACTGTATAAATAAATACAGCATAGAGTTGTCTATGTGAGCATAAATTTAGTTACAAAGAAGTAAATATACAGCAACTCCTTCAATTTCAAGATAAAATAGCTCAAGAATAGTGTACAGGCTGTTTTTTCCAGGAGACAAGTTTGGCTCACTAAATGCAAAAGTTAGAACAACCACATTCCATTACCTGCAAAAAGAATAAAAGCTGACAAATAGGACCTAGAGGGTGTACAAAGAGCTTCATTCAAATCTCTACAAAGCTATATAAAATATTTACTTCTCTTTACAAGTTTTTTAAAGCCAGTCATGAACTGTCTGAGTAAGAGAATAGGATAATACTAATTTAACAGTTACTTGGCTATGCCCATCTTCCCCCATATGGATTTTCTACTAACGGATTGATGGAGTAAATTGTTTTCATTGTCTCAGTCTAGACAGTAGTTAGATTAGGATCAAAAAGATGCCATCTCTCATTTGGTCATATGTCTGTCAGGCATACAGACACCACTTAGCTGACTGTGGTGTACAGAGGGTGAAACGCTGTGGAAAAGAAATTTTCTGCATTCAGTGAATAATTGTCACTGTTTATTCAATACAGATGTCTGGAAGTTGTTAGTTCTCTCATCATTGGAGCTTGAGGGGGGAAAGTGAAATAGTCTTAATATTGCAAAATCCTTCAGTAAAACGTGAGAAGGTAAAAAAGTGCCTACCATAGGCCAGAGTCAGATATTTTAGAATTCTAATGTGAGCTATTGCATATACTCTCAGGCCTTGACCTGTTTCTCAGCCTATGATATGGAAGATGGCTTTTGCAAAGGGCTGGACAACTCTGGGGGTTATTTGCTCAATCCAACAGGCTACACCCACAAAGCATTAAGTGAACAGTACATCTTCCCCAGACCAGGTATGGCTCAGTGTGGAAGGTAATGAGTAGCCAAGAGAACCTGCATCCACATCCATGTAAGTACAAGCACATGTGCACACACGCACAGAGCAGCCCAAAAATGAAGCAACTTCAGTGTCTGCAGCTTGTAGACATTATTCAAGGAGATAATACAATTTGTCTAATGATACGGTTATCATTAAACAAGAAGGCTTAAACACTTAATTCAGAGAAACTGGATGGTCCCTGGAAAGAATCCATCCTTTTCCAACAAAGATCTCAAATGTTTGCATGTACAGCTGAGGAAAATTCATTCTAGTATAGGGAGAAAGGATAAGAGTTTACACTACAGGAATCAAAATTGAAATGGGAAAGATCACAGAATCACAGAGTAGTTGAGGTTGGGAGGGAGCTCTAGAAGTCATTTGGTCCAAACCCTCTCCTCAGGCAGGACCATTTAGAGATGGTTGGTCATTACCATGTCCAGGGGGCTTATGAGTATCTCTGAGGTGGGGGATTGGTGGGCAGCACTCAAGTCACTCTCGCAGTGAAAAAAGTGTTTTCTCATTCTGAGACAATCTCCTGTGTTTCACTTTATGGCCATTCCCTTTTGTCCTGTCACTGGGCACCACTGGCAAGAGCCCAGCTTTGGTCTATTTGCAGCTCCTTTCAGGTATTTACACACATTAATAAGGGCCCCCTAAGCCTTATCTTTTCCAGGCTGAACAATCCCAGACCTATTTTAATTGAAGTTTTTAAACAAGCAGAACTACTTGCCCTACCAGGACATGCAGATCTGCATTGACAGGAGAAAAAAAAAAAAAAAATATCATAGCCGAAGATAGGAAAGACTGTAACAGGTTTGAACGAACGAGGGAATGACACCGACATTAAAGTGAGCAATTTCGCTCCCGTGCTGAAGGAAGGCGCTGACACAGCAGCAAGGCAAGGGGTGAGCTCTCCCCAGAGCAGGGAGCTGCCAACAGGACAGGCGGCACTCGTGCTCCTGCTGGAGGGAGGGCCAGGCTTGTTCTTCTAAAGAAGCAGAGCATTGATTCAACTGAACGAGGCTCTGCCAGCTGGGGAGATGACAGAGTCTATGCACCCCGCGTTCCGCCACGCTTCCCTCGCCCCCGCCTCCCCGGGCGCCCTTCG
>VZRH01003704.1:200855-252592 GCA_013397555.1 Urocynchramus pylzowi | reverse complement strand
CCCCGCCTCCCCGGGCGCCCTTCGGCAATGGGAACACCCCGGCCGCGCCAGGGCCGCGGCTGCCGCTGCGCCTGCGCCGTGGCGAGAGCTCGGCGCTTCCCCTTCCGGCCGTGCCGCGGCTCTGTCAACATGGCAGCGGCGCCGGGCGGGCGGCCGCGCTGCCTCCTCTGGGCGGCAGGTGATGGGCAGGCGGTGCCGGCTCCGCCGGGCTGGGCTGCAGGGCACAGGGGGGAGAAGCGGTGGGTTGGGGGGTGGGCAGCTCTGGGACAGGCAGGAGTGTAGGGAAGCGCTGGGGGCGTGAGGGGCCAAGCGGGAAGGGAGGCTGTCAGCTGGCGGGGGTGAACACCCCGGCTTGGTCCGGGCATCACTCACGGGCCGCTTTTCCTTTCCCTCGCAGTGGTTGCACATGTGGTGGCGTCAGGTGCGGGTTTTGTGGAGGATCTAGATGAGTCGTAAGTATTGGGCTGTCTTCCCTAATTGCCAAGATACCGTTTGTCTTCTTGTGGGGAACATTACTTCACACTTTGTGCGTAGTGTGCCTGTCGAGAAAGCTACACTGGAAAAAAATTGTGGTTTTTTTATAGCAGGAAAGAGATAAAGATCGTGGCCTGAAATATCTTAGAATATTCTCTGTTGGAAGGGACCCACAAGGATCATTGAAATACAATTGCTGCTCCTGCACAGGACTCCCAAAAAATCACACCGTGTGTCTGAGAGTGTTGTCCAAATGCTTCTTGAGCTCTGTCAGGCTTGGTGCTGTGACCACTTCTCTGTTCCAGAGCCTAACCACCCCCTGGGTGAAAAACATTTTCCTGATATCCAACCTAAACCTCACCAGCACAGCTTCATGCTGCTCCCTTGTGTCATGTCACTGGCCACCAGAGAGAAGAGATCAGTTACTGCAGCTCTGCTTTCTCTCTTGGGGAAGTTGGAGACTCCCATGAGGTCTCTCTTCAGTCTCACTTATTGAGGAGGCTCAATAATGAAGCTGAGGAACATTTCAATTTTTGAGCTTTTTTGAAGCTGTTACTGTAGTGATGTTGCCAGAAATGTTTTTAGGCTTCCAAGCTTGTTCTTTCTTTTTGGTAGAGTAAAAACATTGGTGTGTTGGTGCTTGCTCCAAATAAAAGCTGATTGCATGTAACCAAGTTCTTCATTAGCGTTTGCAGCGTGGCTGCCACGAGGGGTTGGGAAAATGAGCCTAAGTGTGTTCATGCGTGCCCAGAAACGGAAGAGAGGAAGAGGCTGCAGGACTAGTTCATGGCTGCTTGAAGTGCCAGTAATATTTGTGTAAAAATGTGCCTTTACAACAGAATTAGTCCCAAGACTGTGCAGGAATTGAAGTGGGTAGTCCTGCCATGAACTTGGTTGTGTAGTCACTGTTGGTGTACTGGTTTGCTGTAGCAGTTTGGTAGCTACATAGGTGCTGTTTCTCAAGAAAATTGCCCAAATGAATGTTTTGGAGTTTTTTTGGTCAGAATTGGTGTCTGACCAAAAGGTTGATATCAAGTGCTACAAAGCAGCACGATTATTGGAATTGAAAGAGAAGGTGTGAGGAATAATAGCTGGTAGGGGAAGAGAAGTTGGCATCAGATAACTGCTTTGGGATAAATTCAGCCAGTTGAAGGTAATGTTTTCATGAGGGTTCAGTCCACGATAAATTGCATCAAAGAACTAAACTATCAGGAAACCACTCACATTTTTACAATATTGCTTGTTAATCATAAGATCAGATGAGGCATAGTGATTTTATGGGTGAGGGGATGGGAACATATGGAAGGAGATCTCAGGAGAGACACAGCAGTGTCCGGTGTTGTGATAAAACAACTGAAGCATGGGAACTCTTTGGACTTGATTTTCAAAGCTTGTTTTTAAAACATGCTCATGTTTTCAAGGACTGAAGATGCGTTCACTTAGCCTATCTGTGCTCCTACATCATGTTCCCATATCATGTTTCCACACATAAGCATTTAAATACATTTGCTGTTTTGGAGTGAATAATTATGATTCTGTTGGCAGATAACTTTTTTAAGTAACTGATAAAAAGAAGTCTTATTTTAGGACACTTTTTCAATTATGAAAGTGTTAAGATGCATGTATTTGCAATTGAGAATAAGAATTGAAGAATTGTTCAGGCAGTTTTGTGGGCAATTTTTTGAATTTTTTGTAGCTAATTGGCAAGTGGTGAGAGAGGTCAGGAAAACAATTTGAATTTAATTGAAATTGAAATTTATTTAAAACAGTTTAAGTTTTAGTTTAATTTTGCTCCAAAGTGGGGAGCAGTGACCGGCGAAGTTTCAAGTTTTCCATTTTTTAGGTGCCAAAATGTTATGGACGTTCTGCTGTTACCAGAAACTTTGTGTTCTTTTTGAATTTTAGTAGTTGTTAACAACGTGGACAAGGTGCAGGTCCCTTTCCTAAGCTTACAGGATATAGGAAAACAAGGAGCAGAGCAGAGCTGACAGAAGTTCCCAGCTGGGCTTCGGGAGGGATGCACAAAACGAGCTGTGGTTCCTCTTGGCTTGTGCTCCTCTGATAGCAGATCTGCTGCCTCATGTCAGTACTCATCTTGTGATGGGTGTCGACTTGTTCTAATGTGATAATGAAGCAGATAAGTAACCTGACTTTAAAAGGAAGTGGTTTTGTGTCTGTGCGGTGGCTCAAGCTAGGATCAGAAGCATCAGAAATGGTGCAGGAACAGATACAGCAGCTGGATTGTTTTAAGACCCTTGGAATTGTGACCTTGGTGTTCAGTTTTGCTTCATGCTGGTTTCTTTTAACTGTTCATGGTTAAGTGGGGGCTGAGAGAACATTCAGTCATGTAGTTGGGAAGATGTATGGGTTTGAGACAAATAATTTTGATTCAAGGATGTGCAACACTTACGCTGTCTTTCCATCAGTGTGACTGTGTTTCTGTCAGCTGACAGAGGATTGCACGGGACAGCTAAAAAGAGACACTGAAATTTTGTGCCTGGAAAGCATATTTATAGGGTCTAGAAACAGCATTTTCAGAAGATGTTTCACTGCTCATTTGCAGAGAGATTTCTGTTTTTGTTTCGTAATGTGAAAGTGAACTTCCTTAATATTTAAGTAATTTAGTCATTAACGTAATTAATGAAATTAGTAATTTAATCATTGACGTTAGCAAAACTAGAGTGAGTTTTGATAGTTGGGGTTTTGTTAAGCTTCAGATTTTAGTTTCTGAGAAGTTGAATAAATAGGTACTTGTAGATGAGAATTGCATTGAAATTTATTATTATAAAAACAACAGTATTTTTTTATACAATCCTAAGTCAAAAGTATTAAACTCTGTTGGAAAGCTCAGCCTCCAGATGTTTCATTCTTTCTCTGTTTTCTTTCTGTATACTGGCAAGGTTGCAATCTACCTTTCTCAATACTTTAATGCTCTTTACAGTTTGCCATAACAGTTGTACTATGGCAGAGGAAGGAGAACATTTAATTGTAAATTCTTCTTATACAAAGAAAAAGTGATATTCTAAGTTGAAGCACAGCCTAGAATCTTATGATTCAGTAACTGCTTTCTGCCTCTTGCATCATAGTCAATTATTTGGCATTGTAATTGGAAGTTAGCTGTAGCTCTGTTAGAGTTCTCAGAACATGCTGGGCTCTCACTGGTTCTTTCATTAGCTCTATAGTGCTTAGGGTGGTGAAGTAAGTTTTTAAGTGAGGTTGTCAACTAAGCAATTTTGTGACTTAAAAATGCTGCTTTCCTTTAGCAGTTCCATAGCATAGTCTCTGCAAATACCTTTCCTGCTGCTGTACAGGCATTGCAGCCTTGGTATGCCATCAATAAAGTAGGCTGGAATTTAACAGTGAAATGCTGCAATTCTAAGTTTCAAACACTTTACACTGTAATTAGATTGTATTCATGATTTCTGAATTATTTCTGTCAAACAATAAGCCAATATCAGCATTAGTATTTCTTCAAGACCATTATGGACTATTACAGATTCATCTTTAAATGAAATGTAATAAATTCTGTCTACTGCTTATGGGCCATTTATAGGCATGCTGCATGTTGGGAACTGACAAGTTAGGCTATAACTTCTGTTAATTGGATCTTAGAGTGTAGATCCACACTTTCTGCATAATTATAGTAAATATCTCATTTTGCAGGAAGAGTGGTGCAGTAGAAATGTTGTGTCATGTATGTTATAGTGTGTGACTTTAGTCCCAGTCCTAGTCACTTACGAAGTCAGTCTTTTACAAAAATAAACCTTAGGTTAAAGTTCTAGCTAATTTAATTCTCTACATAGAGCTAGTTAACTAATGCAGTAATTAATATGATCTTGTAGTGACAACAGTGAAGTATGTAAGCAGCATTTTGGGAGATACCAAAAAACTTTGATTTATCAATCTTAGTTGTGTATTAGAGATTTTAGAATTCAGTGACAGATTTACAGTTAATAAAACCAGACAGTTAATTTAAATGCCATTTGTCTAGCATTAAGAAAATTCAGTAGTACCTGTGTATCTCTGGGTTTTATCAATAACTTGATCATTTTTATTCCATTAAGTTGGTTTCATGGTTGTGTGCAACTTTAATAGAGCTATAAACTGACATACTGTACTATAATGTTAAAGGGGGTTGAACTAAAATTGCTGTGAATGTTAATATTAAAGCTAATTTAGTTAGTTTACATTTAGTAAAGCTAAGATTAACCATTTAAACCAATGCTTAAAGAGTCTGTATTAGCTGATACATAAAAATACAACAACAAGTATATTTAATATAACTAAGACAACTGAAAAATACTTCTTCCTCCTAGATTCCACATGCTAGTCAAATATCTTCTGTGTGTTTTGGTGTGTATTCTTATTTCTTGCTGTTTTTCTGGTTTGTTGAGTTTTTTTGGGTTTTTTTTTTGTCTTAGGAACTAGAGAAACCTAATTGTCACAGCTGTGTGTGTAGTATCATGTACAGGGGCAATATTACTCTAAAAAATAAGCATCTCCTCTGTTTCCCCACCCTCAAAGAAAGAAGCAAAACAGAAATCTTGTATCTATAGTTTTATAGTAACCTTATTGTAGTCTTTTTCACACATGTATTTCACTACTTTATTTTCCCATACATAACTTAATGCTTTCATTTTTTCCCCTTTCTAGGTTTAAAGAAAATCGTAAAGATGATATTTGGCTTGTAGATGTGAGTATGTAAGAAAAACAGGAAGATCTGCTGGTGGAAATCAAAAGACAGAATGCACAGTGCTACACCCTGTAGTCAGGCTGCTTTATCACTTGGAAAATTGTTTGTACATTATGCAGAAAAACTTCATGATAGTAATTCTGACAGGGTAGATAAGCAATCTGTCTGCTGTTCAGGGTGAACCAGGAATAGGCTGAATAGTTGGCTGAACAGCCTGCTGAATAGGCTTCATTCTGTTTTTCAGTCCTTTGAAAAGGAAAGCAGATTACCTTACACACTCAGGAGGTAATAACCTCTGTTGAGAATTTTTATAATTCCTTTCATTCATTATATCAGCTGATTTGTGTTCTAGATTTCTGTTAGCACTGAAAGACCAAATATATGAGACCCCTGTTAATTTTCTGAATTATTTGGAAAGATTCAGTGCCCCTTAATTCAGGGACAGAGAGTTTTTTAAAAGATTGAATTTGCTTGTGAATGAGCTAACATTCATTTTCTCACCCAAATATGTACTGTAATTCTCAAAATTGTGTTACTCAGATTAGTGATTTTTGAGTGGGAAAAACTCTGTGTGCTTCTTCAGAGTTATCAGCAGTGTATAGCAAAACAAAATCCAGCTTCTGTTAAATTGTGACCTTATATTGTTATACCAAAACATTGATATCTTCTGCCTGTTGACAAATTCATATTTCTGAATGATTGTTTATATGATTTTTTAACTTTCAAAACAAAAATTACCATGCAGTCTATTCCTAAATAACAAATCATATAATAGTGAAGCAATTTAATGTATTCTTTTCAAACTTGTGCTTTTATATTAAAAGTAGGACTAAATCAGAAATGTAACTTGCAATTTTATTAAGATGTAAGGAGTACCATGAGTGGAAAATAAATCTTGCTGATGATTTGAGAGTTAATTGTAGAATCAATTTTTACTAAATTTTAATTTTTTTTTTTTTTTTGTGAAATGTATTTGCTTCTCAGTTTTATGCACCTTGGTGTGGCCACTGTAAGAAACTAGAGCCTGTGTGGAATGAAGTGGGCATAGAAATGAGAAACATGGGTTCTCCAGTAAAAGTTGGGAAGATGGATGCAACTTCCTTTTCTAGTAAGTATGGTTTGTTTAGGGGTAATTTCATCACAGCCTCTGTTTAGAAACTATTTTTTTTTCTTGTAGTTGTTCTTCTGTGTCATAGCACAAATATGCAAACAGTAATTGTAGAAAAAATTCCTGATTATTTTTCTTTCTAGAAGTGACAACTTTCTGCAGTAAGTGCTTTTTATTGCATTTGTTTCTGTTTGAGTAGGGAATTCTTCCTTACTAATGGAAAGTAAAAGCTTCTCAAAGATCTGCTTTTGATATGCCTCTTAGAGTACTGTTATATAAGTGTTTTTATGTGGTGTGTCTCTGGAGAGCATCCAGTTTTAGGTTCCTTCTCTTACTGCTGGAGGAGTGCCCTTGTTCCTCCTCTTAGTCATTTCAGGTAATCGGTCCTGAAACTCTCCCACAAAGCCTGCTGACATAACTGAATTCATTACATCAGTGATCGCTACTCAGCCAATTTCTTCCCATATTTCTCTGTAAATGTCTGCTCAAAGAACCAAATTCAGTGCTTTCAGTGCTTTTTTTTTGCTGATGCCTGTCATATGTATCGACCTTTTCAGAGAAAGCCCCAAACCTTCGTTACTCAGAGAAGTGGTTTGGGTAGACGTGAGAGGATTGCTGAATGCTTAACAGTGCTTCCTTTGTGTTTGTGTGCTTTTTTATTGTCAATTTGCTTAAATCTGTGTTGAACCAGGAGGGTATTTAAAAGAGAAGGTGTAGGGAGGAGTGGTGCCCAAGTGAGATCTACAAGTAATAAAATTTTGTGAATACATGTAGTGTTTTTATCCATTAAAAATATCCATTTTTATCCATACATGTAGTTAATATCCATTAAATCTGATTATTCAGGTTTGTTGTACTTGCCTAAAATGTTATGCAGAATACTTTTCTCAGTGATATTCCAGTTTTTCCTATGCTTAGATATAGGAGAGTTTGGTCTTTTGAGATTAAAATGATTTTGTCTCAAAGACCAATTTATTGTATATATCTTTTTCTATAAAACCATACAAATACAACTTCGTGTTTTGTCTTAAAGATACTTATTTTCTATAGAAAAGTAAGTCTGGAGAATTAGAAGTTTCAAGTTCATGCAACCATGTAGCTTCAAAACTGGGAATACATTTCATGGTTCTCTAACTTTCCAGTCATGTGTATAAAATTCTAAATCATATAAATTGTATAAACTCTTACTCTGGAATATTTGTATTTGTCATCCTGTTACTGAAATCTTGTGCTTTATACCTAGAACAGAATTGGTACTATGTTTTTGTTATAGAATTCATTTTTACTTATCTAAAAATCACTAAAAGCTGCAAGGGTTCCTTTGTGCCCTGGAAAAGATTTTCTTCTCAGATTTGCTACTGGTTTCATAGTGTCTGATAAATCTTTTAAAATAGTTCTATGCTTTCATTTTGAAAGTGGAAATTTTACATCTGAATATGAAAAAACTCAAGTCAACTCTGCTTAATACCTTTTCAGTCTAAAAATTCTCTGAAATCAAAGTAGTTCTGTCTTGAAAATACCAGAAAGAGATGCAGCTGTTATGTGTGTGTGTCACTAGGAAGGAACGTGAGTGGTTTGCTCTGCATAGTTTGTGTTTATAATAGGAACATGGAGTAGTGTGAAAGAGCTGAACTTTAGGAAGCTTGTTGTCAGAGCGCTGAGATGATAGGTGAACACATAAATCATCCAGTAAATGTTGCCTCTGGTAGCTCTGTGGAATGAAGTTACAGCTTTTGCATCAACAGAGCAGTCACCTGCTGTGGTATCCCTTGAATTTTCAGGGGTTTAGCCTCAGGAGTCCACTGTGTGTGAGCAGAGTAGAAATACATAGCACCTAGGGCTGGCACAGTTGCTGCTGTTTGCCTGTAATGTATTCTTTCATATCAAGAAGTGGAGGTGATGACATAAGTAATTTCCATGAAGTTGAGAGAATTTTGGTAATCCCCATAGCTGGCATGTTTAAAAAAAGTATTAAAAATTGTCTCTTCTAGTTCTCCTAAGCACACACAAAAGCTGTACAAGGAGAAATAAACTGTTGACACCTCTTGTGATTGAATGTTTTAATACACATTTTAATGCATTGTAGTTCTATGTAGCAGAGCTGTAAGAGATAAGGATCAGAATCAAATTGATCCTCATATGTGTTTCTTAGAACAGTTGTCTTTGATTAGATGCCTGTAGGTGAGCTGCTAGTTTTATTTGTAGTGCTGTGCTTGCACCTGATCCAGATGAGCAACCTTGGGGTCAGTTTCTAAACTCTTTGCACACAAGGTGTCCAACATCTGCTTGCTGTGGCATGTTGTTGGTAGCTTCAGAATGGTTTTGTAACAAGCATTGATTCTATGTGCTTTCTGAGTGCAGGGATTGTTACTCAACAGGGAATTGCAGAAGTATTGCCACAATTTTAGACCTACTTAATCCTTTTTTGAGACTGTGTAGTTTATCTTCTGGAAAAAACTGAATTTGCTGGAAAGTATAGTTTAAGGTAGCAGTTGCTATGTTCACAAATGGAGGGCTGGTTGCACATTGTACTCCTCCAATTGATGGGAGCAAAATAGAAGGTTTTAAACAAATCTGAGGTGGGGGAAAAAGGTCTGCAGTTGTCTTACTTTTTACCACTTTAGTAAGCAGCAGGTAAGTATCTGCTTAGAAAGTGCCTACTTCTGGTAAGGTTCATGACAGTAGACAGTAGACATTTACTTGTGTGGAATATGATTTAAAAACTTTTTTTGTAACAACTGCAGTATGATACTGCACTTCTTGTTAGCCATTACTCTAGCACAAGTAGTTAATTGTCTTTTGTTTCTTTCAAGCCTTAATATTTATAGCTCTTCTTCCTCAATGCTTAATTTTTGCCTCTTAAATTTTCAGTCAATTGTAGGTGCATATTCAATGCATGCTACTTTTGGTGAAAGCAGACCAGGCATGTCTGTCCAGAGGATTCTCATGACATTTGAGTTGTGGGATATGAATTGGGAGGCTATCCTGGCATCCTGCAGCAACTCTGAAAGAAATCCAAAATTTAATGATGTAGCTTAATAACAGCAAGCTTTTCCTTGTAAGCAAGTAAAGCAATCCATATTGAGCTAAGTGGTATTTTTTTAATTTGTTTATGTGGCTTGAATAGTAAAACATGTTTAAAGATTGAGGTAGGAGAGGAAAAAAAGTCTTGATTCACTTTGGCATTACTGCATTTTTTTCAGGTATTGCATCTGAATTTGGAGTGCGAGGCTATCCAACAATTAAGCTGTAAGTTGATCTTTCCTACTTAATTTCTATCAATGGTTTCATGACAAAAAATTAAAAATAGCCCCGTCCATTTAGAAGTGTCAAACCTGTGTAATGTATAGTTCAGTACAATGTTACATTAAATAAAGACTCAGTGGTTTTGAGTACTTTTTACTGTGGACATACTGGGGTTTTTAGCAGGTTATTGTTTAAGCAAACAGTATTCCTAATGGGTGATAATAAATCTTGTCAAGTTAGTTTCCTCAAAAAAGGAAGCAGAGATGTTCAGCTTGATAATCTTTAAGGATGAAAAATTTTCATGGCATATAGAGGAATTTTCAATTCCTCTATATGCCATGAAAATTCCTAAACCTATATGGATTCAAAGAAAGCCTGTTAGAAATAGTACCACTTACTTGAATGCTTTGCTAATGTAAGCATGCTACATCCCCTCTCAGCAGAGTACCATAAGCTGACCAACACTTCACTGAAGCTTAATATGTAAATTTGAAAGGTTTTGCAGATTGTTTGATACATTTCAATTATAAAAAAGCATTAAAGAAGTTTATATGTTTTCCTTTTACAAGGACTAATTCCCTGAGTAGTATAAATGTTGAGTATGTTGTGTTTGGTTTGAGTGCAGGGTGTTCTGTCATTTTAGGAAGGCATTTTAATATGGTCATAAACAAGTGTTCTAAATGATCTGTGTGCTTACAAAGTAAATGACCACCCTGCACTAGAAAAAAGAATTGTAAAAGAATGTTAACAATCTCAACAAGTCAGTAAATCAGATACTGTGTACATAAGCTTTTATTCCATTGTATTGCATTGTTCAGTTTTATATTTTGCTGACCACTTCTTCTGCTTATCAGTTGCTGAAAGGTGACTGTAGTAAACAAGTGAAGGTTAAGAAATCTTACATGTATGAATGTAGTTTAGATGATTGCTTTTCTGTTCTTTTTTTGCCCTTTTATTTATCTAGTTTGAAAGGTGACTTGGCATACAACTACAGAGGACCTAGAACCAAAGATGATATAATTGAATTTGCAAATAGAGTGGCAGGGTAAGTATACTCTTCTCAGAAACTGATTCTGCTGACTTCAAACTTATGTGGGACTTTGAGGTGGGCCAAGACTTATTTTAAAAGAACAAGATATTGAAGTTAAAAACTATATGTACTGTATATGTGGCTGCACGGAGACTGGTGCTGAGTTAAGATTATTTCTTTTTAAGGCCACATTTCCTGGCTGTCATGCTTACATTCAGAATTTTCTCTCTCAAATTATGGAGACCTTATTGTGGCCTTCCACTGTTTAAAGGCATCTCCTAAGAAAGACAGAGAGTTATTATCAAGGTCTGTACTGACAGGATAAGGGGAAATGATTTTAAACAGAAAGAGGATAAGTTTAGAAAAAATATCAGGAAGAAATTCTCTTCTGTGAGGGGGGTAAGATGCTGGAACTGGTTGCTCAGAGAAGTTTTGGGTGCCCCATCTCTGGAAGTGTTCAAGGCCAGTTTGGGTGGGGCTCTGAGGAACCTCGTCAGGTGAAAGCTGTCCCTCCTCATGGTGGCAGGGTTGGACCAGATGATCTTTAAGGTCCCTTCCAGTCTAGCCCAATCTGTGATTCTGTGACCAGTAAAAGGCATGCATGTTCACATCATAGCATCATTTTGTAGTAAGGTCTGAATTTCCTATTTGTGTGCTATTTGGTGAACATAACATGTTATTTGGTGGGGGAGGTGTGGGGTGGGAGGGAATGTTCTTTTATTATAAAATAGAATAATAACCTGAAAAATTAAATTAATTTGCATTTTGGAATTCTTTTTTGAGAAACAGCACAAAAAACTGTATGACATTTTCTTCTGAATTTTTATTTGTTTGGGTTTTGCAGGTTGAACAAACTGAGATTTTACTATGTCTTTGTTTCCCTTTCCAGACCTCTCATCAGGCCACTTCCTAGCCAGCATATGTTTGAGCATGTGCAAAAGAGACATCGTGTACTTTTTGTGTATGTTGGTGGTGAATCTCCTTTGAAGGTTTGAAGCTTGATTAAATAAAGTTACTTCTTTTGGCTATTTAGGGAGTAATTTTAAAAATCTTTCAAAAGACTGAAGTGCATGCTTGTAACAAATTCTTGGGGTTTTTTACATTTATTAAGTGCTTTTACAATCTTACACCATAAATATGTTTTCAAATTGCTCTTTGAACATAAAGTATGTCACAAAGCTTCTGTTCGACGCATACTAGAAGTTCAGAAATTAAAAAAACATTGTTTGTATTTTTTCAGGAAAAATACATTGAGGTTGCTTCAGAACTAATAGTTTATACATACTTTTTTTCTGCCTCAGAAGATGTGCTGCCTGAGGTAAGCTGTTTCCATTCCTACTGCTTCCCCAGAAATGGCATTTTTCTCCTCATCCATGTAATTTTGCTGTTTCGATGGCACAGAGGTGGCTTCTTACAGTATGTTTGGCCTTGGTAGATACCTAAGTAATTACACTGAAACATGTAATGTATGAGTCTATATGGGGAGAGGATCCAAATTTCAGTCTGTCATTGCATTGTTTTGGCCAAATTACTTGTTCAGTCATATTGATAAAATTAATCAGAGGATGAGCAGAACTCAGTGTGGGCCATAGAACTTGCTCAAGAAAGTAGATGCTTGGATTTTAGCCAGTACAAAATTCCTGTTGCTCCTGACAGTCCTTTCACCAAACACTTTTAAAGCTTATTAAGGGGTTTGTAGCATGAATTACTACTGGTACCCCAGTAGTCAGAAGTAAGTGAGGAGATAAGTTATTTTCGTCTTGTACAATACAGCCGATCAACATTAATCTGCTTGGGGACCAGCCAGTCTGGACCACTGGCTGCAGAATTCTCTTGTGGCTTTTTTTGAGGATTCTGTGACAAGGAAATTATTTACAGTTCATCACAAGGGTGGAAAAAATTGATGTTGCTGTAGTGAGTCTAGCCATTGTTGCTTACTTGTTGTAACAAAATTAAAAGATTTTTTCATTTATTGTTATCTCCAAGTGGGACCTAAGTCTTCCTCATGCCTACCAACATGTGACTTTGAAGTTAGTTGGTGATTAATGGGGTGAGAACTGGCATAATTTGGTTTGTTGTTTTGTTTTGGTTTTTTTTTAGGCAGCTGCATTTTACAACACCATAAGTAGAACTGGCCTCATTATAAATAGTGTATTGTTAGTTCTCCAGAAGCCTTTTATCAAAAGCTACCTTAATTTAAATATTACTATTTGCACTTCAGCTCCAGCTGAGCAAGAAAAGTACTGTTCAGTTGTGGAGTGTAAGGAGTAAAAAAGGCTGGAAGTCTTTGAGGTGTGTGATCACACTGATGTAAGCAGTGAGCTTTTTTTTTCCCATAGAAGGTAATTTCCCACCAATGTCATTTAAGCTGAAGTAGTGATGGCATTCAGTATTCTATGGAGAGAATCAAAAATGTTCAGAAATTTCTGGTTGTGAGTTGTAATGAGCCTTTGCATTACAGTGTTCACTGTTAGGCTTTGTTTCATCACCTTAGGTAATATTATTCCAAGCTTTAGGCATCTTTTGCAAGCTTTTAGCTGTACACAGATTGTTTTGTCCTTGAAAGATGTTAAATTATGTTTTGGGCAAGTGAGAGAACAAAGCATCATCTGGGACTACCTTCTTCATTGTTCATATCAGCTATTATATGATAAATTACTGCTTTTACAAGAAAGTTAATGCACAATGACAGAAGGCATGTCATTTGGAAGTGATGCTGTCCCTTACCTTTCCAAAACATCAGTAAATCAGACAATTCAGATGACATGATCAAAACTAAGCATGTGATGCAGTTTTTAACCACAAATGCTGTTAAAATTTTAGCTTAGAATGCTAGCAAGCTGTTAAGAAGTAGATGCAGTATTTTTTCTATGGCAGTTCACTAAAAACGTGAGCTGAATAAAATTATTTTGAGTTCTGAAAAGAAAGGTTCTACAGCTTGTTTTTTAGTATGTTGCTGACCATCTTAAATATCATGTCTAGCATGGTAATACAGGCTTTTGTTAGTTGTCTAAATTAGGTGTGTTTGCTGCCCTGTGTGCAGAAGCTGTTGCTTTATATTCCCATCAGTCTGAAGCACAGGAAATAGCCCAGATTTAGTGGCACAAGTTAACTGGTGGTACTATTTTACTCCACAAAATTGAGTGTCCATTTAGTAGAAGTAGCAGTATGACAGTTATGCTGACAACAGCACAGATTGGGAACTGAGAGCATGATTGATAAAACCCTCAAGTTACAATTTCCTATCTAAATTCCGTATCCAGTCCATAAACTATTCTTCATGCTACTGCAGATACCAGTAAAAATCACATTTCTTTTACAATTTGTGGGATCCACCTCTCAAAAATATATTTACATTGTGTTGCTTTTAGTACAGAATAATTAATTTTTTATAATAATAAATTTTTATACAGAAGCTGATAAATTTATCTTAGTACATGCAGACAGAAAATATTTAGGCGTCCTTAAAGATTTTCCCTGTGAACTACATTTACATGTTTTCAGATTTTTTTTTTTTTGTTTAAAAATCTTTTAATCTTCCATGGATTAATTGAAACCTGACTCTTTCAGTATGTGACATTGCCTGAATTACCTGCTGTTATGGTCTTCAAAGATGGAACTTACTTTGTTTATGATGGTAAGTAAAAGTGGACATTACCTTAAGACAAGATATTTAAAGCATATATGGAGAAACTGGAGGAGTTGGGATTTTTTGAAGGGTTTGTAGGGATGGCTGGAAATTTCCCAGTTTTAAGATAAATAGCAGTTCCTTCATGAAGGAAAAGAGAAAAAAAAATTTCAAACAACAAAAATGCAACAAAATGCAAGAAATTTGATTTAGCAATACTGAAGTAGAAGTGATGGTGTTTGCTTTGTGTTTTCAGTAAGATGTAGCTTCCAGTATTACGGTTTTGCCTGCATTAATGTACTTAGAAAAGTTACTTCTTCCTCACTGTGCAAATTCATCATATACATGGACTGCTTTACCTGGCTTGTTCAGTTTGTAAGTTGTAGAACAGCCACTTGAAACTAGTAGTGTTTTATAACACTGCTATTTCTGCAGTGGATATATGCAGCACATAAGGTCAGTACACCTGCCACTTCTGTAAAAGTGTATATCTGTATATATGTGTGCATATCCATATAGAAGTAGTATATTATAGAAGTATTATATTGTACTCAGACTGTACCATATTTCATGCTAGAAGCATGTACATATAGTTACATTGCATAGCCTGGGCTTGTAAGCACACCACTTATTTGCAAGAGCATCTACTCTTGATTTAGATTGTTTCAAATGCAAGTTTTCACTTTTAGTTGAAAATATATCACTCAGAAGATTATTCTGCAGGATATAATTTCTTAGGATAAGTAGTATTCTTCGTGACCTTGTAGAATGCATGTACTTGTCTTCCTCTTCAATTTGTTGCCTTCAGATAAAAATTCACTCTATAGCCTCTGTGATTTGCTTTTTTTTTTTTTTTTTTTTTTGATGTCTTTTAGCAATTTGGAGAAGGAAATCTTGTCAGAGAAAAACTTCTTTTGCTGTGTGGCCTGCTTACTTTTTCCACACCTTCTAAAACAAATGCAAAAACTTTAATAATTCAGGCTTTTAATTTACTTGGTAAAAATTTTACTTTTTCATAATCTACCAGAAACATTATTGGAAGTCAAACAAATCATGAAGACGCAGCTAAGAGACTGAATAAAGTTTTATGTGCAACTGTTATGACTGGCAGAAATTTGAAGAGCTCACTATGAGGAAAAAGTTATAGCAAAATGTATTTCAGTGCTCTGACCTTATCTGGTGTTTTGGTTTGGGTTTTTTCCTTCTCCATAATAGGGGAAATGGATGCAGATCTATGGGATGCATTATGCTTGGAATTGCTACTACTTTACGGCAGATAATTGTTAACCTGAAATTATTGATACTTCGGTCTATACAATAGATTTAAGACAAATTATTGTGCATTTGTTCACATAAAATGCAGCATATATGTATATGTGTCTTTCTTTTTTACTTGTGATTTAGATCTAATTGACTATATGTATTAGAATTTAATTCTTAATAGATTAAAACATCTAGATCTTAAACTAGCCTTCAGTATAACTGTCAGTCATATGTGACTATTTGTTCATTTACATTCACAGTGCTGTTTAATGCATCTGCTTTTTCTTGATCTTTCTGTTTCATTTAAGGGCTCTCACAAATACTTTCTGTATTTTTATATCTCTACTTTCTTTGAAACTTGACGAGTTATGTACACACACCTCTTTAAAAGCAGGGTTTGAACCTGTTTCTTTCTGCACTGGGTCACAGCTTCTAATCTAGTATTGTTTATCCTTGATTTGGAAAATAAAATCATCAAATCAATTTTCTCTAATACACTTTTTGTTCAACAATTAAAAATAGCTTTAGAAGTTTTAAAACTTAAAATGTCCAGAAAAGTGTGATAATTGGTCTAACAAGATTAAAAAGAAAAAAGGAGAAAAATTAGTGGTTGCCTCAATAGTACTGAAATAGTAAATCTCATGGCCCACCTCTTAAAAAAATGTAATTTTTTTTTTTTTTTTATGTCAGAGTATGAAGATGGTGATTTGTCTTCCTGGATAAACAGAGAAAGATTTCAAGGTTACCTTCACGTAGATGGCTTTACACTGTATGAACTTGGAGATACAGGTGAGAAGATGCTGCTGCTAAACTCTTTGACATTGTGTACTAAACAGTAAAAAAATTCAAAAGAATACCAAGAACTTTTCTTTAAACTTCAGAAATCAATCAATATCAGTTTAGAGCTGATAGTGGCAGTATTTTATTGATGTTGGACTGACCTGTGACTAGAGGTTTCACACACAGTCTACACTAGTCAATTCCTCACAACAATAGTTAGTGTGTCTGATCCTGTGGTAGTCACAAAAATTAGTAGGACTTCAAAATTAATTTAAGAGCACCTTACATTTTGCATAAGTTGCATATTACCTTTTGGAATACATGCAGGGAATTTTAAAACTAGATTTAGAAGTATCAAGTATGGACTGTCCAGATATCTTACATCTAGTGGATTTAGGTATCTTTGAAAAATAGATGTGGCGAGAAAGGGAGAGGAGCATGTATTGAAGTGGACTTGTCCCAGAAAACTTCAGCTTTTCTTTAGCAAAAATTCTGCTGGCCAAATGAAAATTTTGCAGCCAGATGACCTGTGGAAAAGGCAAATGACTTGTACTGCTCTTAAGGCATATACGTACCAGTAGAAATACTGTAGGTGTTGATTTTTCCAGGCCAGGACATCTTATCTAAATTCTTAGATAAAATAGATAATATCTAAAATAGATAATATCTAAATCTTATCTATTTCAAAATATTTACATTCAATCAACACTGAGTTCTTTCACGTTTTACAGAATACAAAGCATCTATGTTCTTACACGTTTGTGAAGCTAATATTGTTACACTTACCTTTTGAATGGTTATTTACAGAAATGCTGTTGCGAGTTGTTTAAATGCAAGGTATTTCTTCCTGTTACGTTTTTGACTAAAAATTTCTCAAATAATAAAAAACAAAACAAAACTTGATTAATACACTGGAGAAGCCATCATTTACTTTAAAGAGCTGTATGTATTAATATGTAGTACCTGGAATTTATTTACATCATCTTTTATAGTCTAAAAGATCATTAGTTGTCTACTGGTGTATTTATTAGGTAGTGTCTTAGGGTGAAAATAAATGGGGAAAAAGTGAGAATTGATGTATGGAAGAAGTTGGATGGGGAGAAGCTACTGCTATTTCACAAATAAGTATGGGAATTAATCATAGGTCTTGCCCTTAAAACCCTTCAGGATTACTTGAACAAGAGTGACTTTCTGTTTTTGAGGGGAATGCTTCCTGTGGCATGGTGATAGGTAGGAACTGAGCAATTGGTTGTCTTGGTGGGGAGGGTTTTGAGTGAATTGTAGCATCGGGAGAGAACTGAAAAATCAGCCCTCTGGAGCATTGGGTTACTCTGGTTGATGACTGCGCTATTAACAGATCTGCTTTCCTAACTGCAAGTGCTTGATCTGGAGAAACTTTGGCCAGCTTTTTAAACATACTTTTATCTGATTGACCATAGCACTCTTTGGGTTAGGAGTTTATTTTGCTTTTAATCAGAAAAATTTCACAAAGTAAATCTTGAAGACATCAGTATATTCTGGTGTTGACCTTTAAGCTCCTCTGACAGAGGTCTGTGAAATAAATTGTGTTTCTGATGTCATGAATTCTGGGCTCTACCAGTAAATTTTCCAATTTTTTTTTTTCCACAATGGTCACAACAGTATGAAATTATTTATATATTAAATCCATACAATAGTGATTTAATCACTTATAATCAGTTTATAGTTGCTGCTATGTAATACAGGTCTCCATAGCCTCATATTTAGGTGTGTGCAAATATGCAGATTGAGTAGGAAATTAATTTTTATCTGCATTTTGTCCCTTTTAACTTCATTCTATAGATAGGCTTTTCATGCAGTGCTAGTGGTGTGGTATTAAGTCCCATCTTAATTTTCAGTAGCTTCAAGACCATAGCTTGGTCAGCTTGAAGAGGCTCTTTGGCTGTGAGGCTGGTTTATACTTAAAAACTAATTCCTGTCCCTGGAGAGTACCTGATCTTCTAAGTTGACATATTTGCCATTGGAGAATGTGTGTTTCTTTTTAAATGGTTTCAAGAATTTTATTCCTTATTTTAGGAAAACTTGTGGCTATTGCAGTCATTGATGATAAAAACTCTTCAGTGGAGCATACCAGGTACAGAATTGAGTATTGGTGACACCATGGGAGAAATCTGCTGGTATGACGTAGGGAAGTGTGGAAGATTCTTAAATATTGAGAAATGCAGGTTAAATGAGTGGGTTTAACTTGTAAATGTTCTGACTTAGTGTACTAACTTTACTTAATTTATGGCTTGGTTGAAGCATGTGTGAGTTCACTAAGATGGTGGGAGTTCCTGTATCACTTTTCTGCCATTCGTTAATGGGATCACAGGAGCAAATGGTGATCTCATAGCTTTTAAAAGCTATTGTGTCACCTTTTAAACAAAGACAAAAGTGCTTGAGTTCAGATGACTTTGAGATGAACTCAGTGAGTTTAAACAAATGACTATACTTCAGTTCACTCCCATTGAAAATTAAGCTAGTGATGCTTATATATTAGTTGTCTGTGGAACTTTAAGCAAGGGATGTTTTTGCTGGGGTTGGATTTTGCCAAAGAGGCTGAGCAGAACAAGACCTTCCTGTGTCCCTTTCTGGTTGCATATGCAGACTAAAAAAAGACTGTTAAAGTTCTGTGTATGCTATTTTCAACCTTTAGGAGCTAAGCAAGATGAACAAGGTGTTTTTTGATAGTCTGTGTTGCTGATGAGGTATGAATTGCTGCTTACTGGGGAAATCTCAATGTTTATTGTTTGTATTTTGAAGGAGTTTATCCTGGATATCCATGCCAATTTTTTTTCTTTTCAGATTAAAGTCTATTATTCAGGAAGTTGCCAGAGATTATCGGGATCACTTCCACAGGTAGACACACATGGGACTCTGATGTTTTAATTTGACTTCTGCATTAATCTTTCTAAGACAGCAGTCACTTTTTTTTCCCTAAGTGAAAAACGTTACAGTGCATGCTTTTATATTTTTATACTGATATTTAATAGGGCCATTTCATTAACTGACTGTGTTTCGTAATGCTGTGTTCTAGATCATCACTTTTTTTAATCAAATTTCTGAGTGTGTGCTCTCATTTTCAGTTATAGGAAAAATATTTAATGAAGAACTTTTGCTGAAACCCACTATTGTGTTTTCTTTTTCATCATTTTATTTTTAACTGCTTCTCTTTCAGGGATTTCCAGTTTGGCCATATGGATGGAAATGATTACATTAATAGTTTACTAATGGAGTAAGTAAATTCTTATTTAAATATTCTTTCTTAGGTTGTATTTGTTACCAAATGTATGTAATTGAAAATAACCTTACAAAAAGTTCTTGGCTTTCATGACTTAAGAAAAAAACACTGTCATCAGAATTCAGCCTGTTCCATAGTATCAATTACTTGTTAAATTAAACTGTATGAATATATAATTATATGTTAGATGTTTGGCTTATTGATAAGGCTAATTGACAAAGCTTATCTTTAAGGTCTACTTTGTTAAATTACTGTTAGAGTTGGGAGGCTTTCATTCTTGATGTATTTTTATGACATTCTTAGAAATGCAGTTCAGCAGAGAAGCACAGAATGCATGGGAGATGCTGTCTGCATTTGATATGTACATGGTATATTTTGAAATATATAAGTGGTTTAACAAGTTGCTTGACAGTTGCCCTTACTATGATCCTTTTCTAAAAAATGCATAATTAGAGAGTTGAGTTGCTTGGCATTTGTAGTTGACAACTTCTGCTCCTCTGCCTTTGGAGGTCTGAAAGAAAGGAAAACCAGGAGTCAGTATTATAATTCTGTAAGTTTTCCAAATCCATTTCTCGGGCATCAAAACATTAATTAAGCATGTGTTCATGCCCCCTAAAGATTCTAGGAGCTTCATATGGACTCAAAAGCAAAAGATCTGTATTTTTGTAGAATGTCTGTAGTTTAACACCTGATTTAAAAACAACTGTCTCTCCATTAAAATTATGTGATTTGATTGTGAGCTAGTGTTTTATAATTGCCAAAAGTGAGACCTTCCTCACTTGCTTAATTGCGTCTCCTGTGCAGGCTCTTATGTCTGTCTGCTGAGCCCTTTCATCCTGTTTATCTGTCAGAAAAGTGTTTTTTTGTTTGGGCAAGTAGGGAAGTTATTTTGCTGATTCAACAATGTTATTCGACTCTCCTCTGCTGAGTACCAGCATGAATGTACATAGAAGTAGGGGAGGGAGATGAGGTATCTGGGAGGAAGGGAAAGAAGACAGAACTGCCACTTGGAGTGGTAATGATCTAGTGGCAAGGTCTGTTCAGCTGGTTTGTTTAACTGAATCTGCAAAATGCCTGATTTTATTATCAGTATTACATGGAAAGTTCTGGTTCAAGTACTCACTGGCTTTTAATTATCTTCTAAACCCAGTGTGTAGCTTTCAAGCATGAGGAAGAATTTGCAAAAGAATGCAGCAAATTATGTTCAAAGTAGTGGTTCTTCATGTGGCTACATGAATAATTCGAGTAAAAAAAAATAAATAATATTGCAACTGCTTCGTTTTGTCACCAGATGGCAGCACGTGGAAACAGAAAAAATCTGAATAATGAGAAATATATCACAAAACACTTTTTACTGTGCTAGATGCACATAGGAACAAATTCTGTTTTCTTTACAAAGGACAAAATATTGTGTGATTTCTGGGGATAGAATAAAACCTTGACAAAAGTACATTTATAAACTTGACTGTAACTCCATTAGTAGACATTATAATTCTTCTGTCTTTTCAGCAGTATGTGAACATACTTTTGTTGGATTAGAAATGGTACACTTAAAACCATGCACAAAAGAAGAAATCAGAATATTATGTATTTTAATTAAAATACATAATTTTACCTAAAATTTTACTTAAAAATACTTTTACTGAAAGCAAAACTACAGCTTTTTATAAGGTAAGGTGTATAATATTACTGTCAGTTATACTTGTATGTAGAACTCTCCTCTGCTCTTGAAAGTAACACATTAAATGTGCTTTAGTGAACTTTTGTATAGCATAAAGAATCTGTATATGGAGGTTACCTTTCAGCTGCTCTACAACCAATTCCAAGAACATCAGTTACCAGACTGTTAAATGCAGAAACACTGCATCTAATTAATAAAACTTGTTCTGTTTTGCTGGGAGGACATGTTTTGGCAGGAGCTGGGAACTTGTTACCAGGTGTTTGCAAAAACAGTGACTTGGTTTGAGTGCCTTCTACTTAGATTTCTTCTTTGTCCCTAGTAAGAAAAGAATAAAAATTTCAAGGGGAAATGTTATATTTATTGACTCTTATGTGGCAAGTTGCCTTGGTGCACAAAGTTGTGTTATTTGGTTGTTTTTTCTAAAGTTCCATTTAAAGGACAGCATTATTTTGTTATCCCTGTAATTGCCCTTAAGTTTTTTGAGGGGTCACCATGCTTTCAGCTTCAGTACTGGGAAGAGAATCTGCACCTTAAATCTTTAAGTATTCAGCTTTCTGGAAGTTCAGAAAATTGTCATATATTATTAAACTTTTTCACTTTTAGGTTTGCATTTGAAATAAAATCAAAAGTCCCAACTAAAATGTGAGAGAAAATTTAGGATAATATCAGTGACTCCAAAGAAAAATGGGCATCTTGAGTAAATAACCAGTATTTTCATTAAATAATTTACTGTGAATTGATAGCCACAGATAATACTGAAATCACCATCAATTTTACATGTATTACAAAAGTACATGGATAAGACACATTAGACAAGGGTAAAAATGTAGAAAAAGAAGGTTTGCATTGCTTGTGCTGTGAAGGAAGTACTTGAATTCATTACGGACAGAATTGTAGAAAATTGATAAAGACTACATGAGATTTTAAACTTGTTTAATACATTTAAATCTTTCTTTTCGAACAGTGTACTTTTGCAGTATTAAAATTTCTTCAGCCTGATCTTATTTTGAATTTAGGGCTACAACAGACAGAAGATTAAGCTGGTTTGTGTCCAGAGATAATTTCTAACGTTTTTTTTTTCTTTCCAATTGTGATGTATGTGCAGATGCACATGAAGGTTAACTGCTGAGTAATAATTCTTTAAAAACTCTGTTCCTCATAAACCATATCTAAAACAGCTGTAGAAAAGCTATGCTTGGCATGGTTTATTCTTTTGACTTGACCAGCAGGTGTTGATTGATAAAGGGGATCAGTTAGACAATGGTTGTGTGGGATTAAATTTTTGAGTTACACTTCTGCCTTTGTGAACCTAAATACTTAATGCATTTCTTATACAAGGCTGCTATTTGGGATTTCTGACTGTTTGGCAAGTCCTAAGGTACCTGTTTTGTAGTTGCTTTGGGTATGTAAAATGCTGTAAGCTTCAATAGTGTCACTGACACAGGTGTGAAGGAGAACAATATTAATGAGAAATGTGCCCTTACCATTCATGTCCATACCATACCGTGTCATACCTTTTCCCTTGCTTTCTTGTTTTTAAAGAATTACTATGAAGAGCACATATGAAGTGAAGATTAATAGATTCCCTTTTGAAATTATGTAGGGATTACTTGAATTGGAATATTTTATATGGTAGTTCTTTAAATATATAAACTGTCTGTTTTGTTTCCAGTGACTTGACAATCCCTACTATTGTTGTATTGAATACCTCCAATCAGCAGTATTTTCTACCAGATAGGCACATTGAGAGCACAGAAGACATGGTTCAATTTATTAACAATATCCTGGATGGTACAGCTGAAGTAAGTCTTCATAGTAGCTTGGAATATATTGGTTAATGTTTATTTCCTGAGATGCTAAAGTAAGGGAAAAAAATGGTTACTCTGATAGTTATGTGTGTGTTTAATATTCCTGTCCTGTCTTACTGTCTTGGATGCTGTCACTGAATATGTGATTGTAAATTCTGGAGTCATGCTGTTGCATGTTGTACAAAGCAAGCTTTCTTTCATTTATAGCATAATGGTAAACGGCTTCTTTTGATATTCCTTTTACTGCTGCAGTTGTAGATGGAAAGCTTTTTATTAATTTCCCCATTTGCATTAAATGCATTTGTTTAAAATTTTGAATGATAGTGCATAATTGAACTGCATCCTTTTTTTGTGTGGAAAATTAATAAATTAAATAGCTGGAGGAATTACAATTTCAGAGTCAGAAAAACAGTATTATACTTGCTTTGAATGTTAGAAATGGACACAAGATTACTCCTCTCTGCTCTGAAATTAAAAAAGAGTTGTCTTTTCTTAAAACAGCAAAGTTAATTGTAATTGATGACTTGGATATTTTTTTAAGTATTTATTCCCTCAGTGTACTGTAAGTTGAACAGAAAGCTGTGTTGTGTGGATGAGGAAAGACGTCATGGATCAGAACTTTTGTTTGTGCTTCTGAGGAAAGAAGGCTTAGCCACGAAGGGGAGGTGATAGCTAGTAATTTGGCTGCCTCCTGGGAGAAGCCTGTGTTTGGTTTAAGCCCCAGCTGACTGTATATTGAGTGCTTCCTATGTTAGCTGAATCCCACTTTACTTTGTGCCAGCAGTTTTAGGTCATTGGCTGGTAACGGCAAATAATGCAGAAGATATTTGTCATATGGGGTTTATTTCAGTTTATTTAATCTGCCTGGTTGATGTAGAACATGATATAGGTGGATTTATGTGCTGTTCAGGACTTTACTGGTCATGCTTTCCATTGCAGTGTGAGAGGTATTGCTATAACTTGGTGGTTCTTTGTCCTTGAGTTCTCACTTTTTTTAATGGTTTTTAAGTGCGTTGAGTTATCAGCATCAATTAGATTCCAATTGTGTGTATCTTTCTGGTTGAAACAACAAATGTAATTGCTTTCTGTCTTTTTTTTTTTTTTAATTGGAGAAAAATCAGTTGTGATGCCTTGTGTTTGTTGCTGTAGTTTCACTTAGGTTTTTCTATCGTTTGTTTGCAGTATCTCAGCTAGAGTGATTAAAGGTCAGTCTAAATTCACATCTCTGTACAATGCAAGAATACAGGATATGACTTCAATTAAGCTGTCTATATTTAAGGTGTCTGTAGACTTAAAATTGCACTACTTTGGCAGCATTCTCTGCCCAAGAAATTGTGCAGCTGTTGAGGAATGAGAGTCTTCACAGTATGCTGGTAAACAACCAATAGGGTTCAGACTTTCTGAACCATAGAGAAATTTCTAAGAAGTCTGGCTTTCCCCTTCTCTTCCTTGGGAAGTGTTAGATGATTCACCCGGATGATACTGTTATTCTGTAAGACTCTGTAGGTAACTTTTTGCGAGTCTCTCTCATCTTTGTGGAGTTTTACTGCTATTTGAGGGGTTTTTTGGTCAGATCATGTGCTAATGAGTTGACTTCCAAATATGAGTTGATTCTCTGGCTACTCAAGGAAGGTGAAAACTGGTCCTGTTCAGCAGGACCAGGTTCAAGCCTTCTGGTTCATGTAGTTATTTTGAACACTGCTCAGTTAGGGGGCAGTGTAGGTATAGTCTGTCATTGATTGACACAGGTTTTATTTATTACATGTTCATGTCTTCTCTTTGCTTAGTACTTAGATGTTTCTAACTATGCTGTCATAATCCATAAGTGGATGTTCAACAGCTGCAGGAAAGTTCAGAAGAGCTCTGCAGTTTTACCATTGTTACATGGGGACAGTTGCTAGTTTTTGTTAGTGTTTCTTTGTGGTAAGAGAGAGAGTGTCAGCCCATTGTCCAAGTTGGCACTGATAGTTTAAAACAATTGTGAGGGACACAATTGTTTTTCATGAGACTACTGAATAATCTTTGTCCAAGCTTGGCAAGTTGGAGTGTCTGGGCATCAGGAGATGTAAGAGTAATTGCTTTTCATTTCCTTCTAAAGGGACTTAAGATTGCAAGGTCTGAAGAATGAACTTTTGGAATCATAACTGAAAAGTGTCAGCAGTTTTGACATGGTTCCATTTGAAATTTCAGGCACAGGGTGGTGATGGACTTCTGCAACGAATCAAGAGAATAATCTATGATGCCAAGTCTACTATAGTGGTAAGTTGTATTTTTCATTGAATTAGATAGTGCCCTTGTCAATCAGGATGCAAATACTTTCAGAGTGTTTTAAAAATATTTTTATATGAGTTGTTTTATATTGTATATATTGTCTATATATTATAGGTATATGTATAGGTTTAAGCCAAATGAGCTTCTTGATTAAATTTGTTAATAATATGTGTGATAAATATTTAACATATCTTAGTTTCTTCATTTTTCACTGCTCTTCTGTATGCCTTATATGTATTTTAAGGGATAGAACAGAGAGAATTCAAGATCTTTTCCTTGACCCTTTTGTCATCCTTTCCTGAAACTGTTACCACTTCATTGTTCTGAGGAATGTTACATTTTTTGTTTAATTACTTAGCGCATAAGGGATTAAATACTACTCTTTGTGTAGTTTTAAAGCAAACATTTTTATTACCTTTCTTATAAGTTAATTATGCTTAACAAAGTTTTGTTGGGAAGATGTACACAAATCCATTTCTTCACTTGTCCGACACAAGCAAATAAACCTATGCTGTAAATTTAAGTTGAAGCTCACTTGCTTCTAAATGAGTACCTTCCAAACTTCTATGAAAGTAAAAAGTTAAGCCACCAGTAGAAACCAGTAATCCTTCTTCCTGTGCCATTAAGCTACTCCTCAACAGGAAGCTCTCTAGAATTTTTCTGCAGACTAATTTTTGACAACAAGACACAAGTAAGAGGTGAAACTTTTTTCTCAAAGTGAATTTTAACACTCTTAGAACAATTGTTTCTAAAGCTTCAAAGAATGCATGGGATATGCAGTTGGCATGTAAACATTAACTATCCCAGTACAATATTGTAATATTTGAACTTGTGTCATTTTTTATGAACTTGTAGTAAAAATTGTTGAAGGACTGCTTGCCATTTTTGCAAAAGAAAGCAAACTAACCTTACAAAAACCCCACAAAGCGACAGCAATAATAAAATCCAAAACCCAAGCCAAAAAAGCAGAAAAATCAAAATGTCATCCATTAGGACAAGAGGACACAGTCTTAAGTTGTGCCAGGGAAGGTTTAGGTTGGACATTAGGAAGAGGTCGTTGACAGAAAGGGTGATTGGGCATTGCAATGGGATGCCTAGGGATGTGATGGGTTTCACCATCCATGGAGGTGTTTAATAAAAGACTGGATGTGGCATTTAGTGCTGTACTCTTGTTGGTGGTGTTATGTCATAGGTTCAACTTGATGATCTGAAAGGTCTTTTCCAACCTAGCTGATTTCTTGATCCCTCTAAAAAACACTGATTTTCATTTTGGATGTTTTTTGAATAAATACATATATACAGAGTGATAAAAGAAGTAATGCAGTAACTTTCTATATTCACTGAAAGTGGTTTTTACTTTCTATTTCAACAGTCTGTGTTCAAGAGTTCACCACTGCTGGGATGCTTTCTCTTTGGGTTACCCTTGGGGGTCATCAGCATCATGTGTTATGGAATCTGCACAGCTGATACAGAGGGAGAGGTATTTGAGCATGAGGGAGCTAAAAAAGAAAGTGGTGATCGGGAGCTCACAGATGAAGGCAGTGAGGAAGAACAAGAGGAGGAAAAGAATGGAAAATACACAGAACTTTCAGATGGAGAGCTTAAACAGAAAGACATTATGGAAAAGAAAAAGGACTAACTTGTTTAGCAAGAGAATTCTCTAGAATTTCCAAATAGACTTATTTATTGGCGGTTGTCATTTATTGGTTATCTTCATGAAAGAGAATCGTTTTATCTGCATAATGGTAGTTTTGACTTGCATGTATTCACATTTTCTCAGAAATTGACAGAAAAAAAATGGATGTTCTCTTAATTGTCCTTCGTAGATTAACAAAGAGCAATTTAAACTGAAGAAATTTTCAGGTACAGTTCTATACCATTTTTGTAAGAGTTTTGAATTGTTCATATCCAGAACAGAGATAATGTTACTCGACGTTACTATATGTGATGAACTGCTTCTAATATAGCCCAGCTATGCACTGATTCATATAAAATTAAAGCTGAAAACAAGGGAAGGTTAAGAGAGCTGTAAAGTGTTTTAGAGCCTGATAGCTGAAGACAGCTTAAAAGTTTCCTAAGAAGTCACATGTTCTACCTGTTGCACATTATCATGGGAAAAGAAAAACAAAACCAAAACAACAAACTTTTCTATTTCCTCACATTAAATGTAAATTTTTGGGAATCGGTGGACCGTTCCATTCTCCCATGTAATAATATAATTATTCGCAGTCAAGAATGTTTACTAGATATGGGATGTGGGAATTATATGCTAAGTGTTTATTAGTGCTTTAGCAGCTAAAAATATTGGAAAATAATGTTAAAAACATTTTAGAACATGATTGCCTGTTAATTACTTTCTGTGAGTGCTTGCACACTTAGAGTGCAAAAGATCTGTAGGTTTTCTGAATCCGCAGCACATCTTGATAAAGGAAGACATCAATATGAACACCTTCTGACTATTTGTAGAACTCTCTAATGTCAAGCTTTTTTAATGGTGTATATTTATTTTACAGCGTTTACTTGAGATTGTTATATTTTTGAGATAGGTAGTTTTGTTTGAGACTGTTACCTACTCTGAAGGAGGGAGTTAATGGAGCTTAATATTAACATTTGTGGAGATTGATCAATATAAAGCATTTTTGTTACCTGTTTTATCATAAAAGCCACTTTTAATATAAACCCGTGACTGCGAAAAGGACTAATTTGTGTCCAGGGCCAAAACTCTCCAATGATAAGCTATAAAGCAGCCTTTGGCATCAATGTCATGGAAAGTACCACAAAAACAAAACTTAGATTTCTTTGCCTCAAACTATTCATGCTGGGTTTTCTCGTTTTACTTCTCTTTTTTTTTTTTTTTTTTAGGGTGTTACTGTATAATACAAAATACTATGTCCTCCTTATAAGGCAGCTTGATCACATAAGAAATTGCTATGCTGTAGCACTAAATTAAGGAATTTTAAATAGTAACCATGAGTAAGCTTAAACAGACAAGTTCTACGTTTTAGTAATTTTGATGATGCTGTAGAATCATAACCAGGGAAAATGTATTGCATTCTTTTTCCCTGTGGGAAAGAAACTTGTTTCTTCTGTTTAAGTAGCTTGGTAACAGCTGGCTTCAGTTTGCCATGCAGAGTACCTTAAGTAGATCTCTGACTTGAAAGATTTTGATTATCAAACAGTATGAACAACATATAAAGAGATGACGAATTTTTTTTGGAAAAATTCAGTGTCTGATTATGAATACAAACCTTTTCCTTTTGAAGGAAAGATTGTAAGTGAGGTCATAGAACACTGAGTAGCAGGTATCTGATACGGTTTTTTTCCCCTTTTTTGTTTTCTCTGTTTTCTTTCTATGAATTACCTTTTTTTAATTTTTGTTATTATAGCCAGTTGTACATAGTGACAAGTTTCTTGCTTTTTGTTGAGGTTTTTTTTTTGTTAGAACCTTTGAGAGGTGTAGGTTTAGCATATACATGAGGAATAGGTGCTTAAAAATGTGTTTAGAAAGGGGTATTTTTTTTAATGGTATTGAGCTTCTGAGCTGTTTCTTGAAAAAAAAATTAAAAATCACTTAAGGAAAAACTTGTAAATTTCTTTGGATTTCTGCACATCTCAGTGCTAATAGTCAAAATGTAGGAATATTAAGGCAGTAGTATGTTTTTTTTGTCTCTTTTCTTAAGATTTCAGTACAGATCAGTTGCATATTTCATGTTGGCTCAGGCTGGACACCTGCAGCTTTCGACTTAATAAAAAAACCTGAAGTGGTCACTGAAACCGTGCTGTTCCTTCTCTGGAGTGTAATGAAAAGAAAAAAATACCTGAGTTCTGCTGCATTGCTAAGAACTGTTTCAACATGGAGCCTTCTTTTTTTGTGGTTATTTTTGTTTGTGTTTATAATCGGTAGTAGCCAGTTGACTTGCTAGGAAGTATTTTGAGATGTGGACCTGAATAATGATAAATACTGTGGAAGAAACAGATCGCACTGGGATCTGTTCAAACTGTAGCACTTAATAGCTGGAGTTAGGAGGAAAGCCTGTATGTTACTCACTTCTGAAACTCTAATATCTATCAGATTTGTACTGAACTGTGGAAAATTAGACTTGAAATGTACTGCTGTTTTCATCAAATCCTACCCCCAGCTATATTGAACAAGTCATGGAGAGAAAAAAGGGGGACAGGTCATATTCTGGGTATCAGAAGTGATGTGAAATTAAGGTGTTTGCTGTGGTCACTCAAGTAATCTAGAATGCTGTCTGAGGAGGGGCTTTTTATTTCTTTTCTTCAGTCTAGAGGTTTCTTAAAGCAACTTCACTGTAATAACTTTGGATTCATAAAATAATGCTGCTTTTTTAAGTCAAGTGTAAGCCTTTTGTTTTTCTGTAATAAAAAGGATTTAAAAGAGCTTGTTTCCTTTGGATTAATTTACAGTGTCAAGCTTAGATGTTACATGTTGTGTAGGAGGCTGTTTCCTGGGATGTTTGTTGTAAGTGTACTTGAGGCCCCCAGTCATGCAGTACAGAAATGCAGCTGGTATTCTGCAGGATTTTAAAAATAGTCTCTAGAGGTCGGAGTTTATATTTTCTTGTCTGTGATTTTGTGAGCACTGTAGCAGTATAACACAAATGATTTTCTGAAAAAGATATTTTAAAATACCAGACTTGCAGGAGTTTCTGTAGCAAAGGGAACCTGAGTCAGCCTGTCCTTAGCTTACATTTCCTTCTGGAAGCACTTGAGTAGTCTTGGCACTTGGACGTGCGCGGTCTCATGCTGCTCCATTGTTTACCTGGGCTGTTTTAACAGCTCTTGTCCACACTGTGGTGCTCACTGCTTAAAGGAGGAGAGGATGGCACTCTCAGACATCTGATGTGATGAAGATGGCACTAAAGTGCTTAATTCTCATAAAGTACTTAAGTAAAAGGTTCAGTTGCTCTGTTTTGGTCCACAACTAATTTACCCTATGCTTCTGTCAGCATGTTTGGAAAATCAATTGTATTTGGAGGAGTGGGAGGGTGGAGAATTGTTCTGTTGACAGCCAAAAGCTCAAGTCAGTGAAAAGGGTGCAAAACCAGAATGTATTTCCCTTAAGCTGTTGAAATCTCTTGAGACTACAGATGTTTCAGGCTGTATTATCCTGTGACAGACTGGTACTGGCTCTCAAATCTTCTTGGGGAGCAGAGCCACTTTCTGCAGTTTTTTTCTCATCACTGAGCACATCTCTAACAGATCGAATTACACCGAGCTGTGGCACCTGACATTGCTGGAACCAACAAAGAGAATTTTGACAGTATTGTGCTGAACGCTTTGTTGGGCTTCTGGGAGGTTTCCCTAAGCTGCCTAGGCAGTGTACATGTTCCTGAAATGATTCTCTGATTTCTGAAATTGTAACCATTTTAAAGGATTACTGCAACTATCCTGTATACAGTTTACTGACATAAAGCACCATTTAGCAGCTGATGTTAACTTTCCTGTTGCTAGCAAGCTTCCTTCTGCTTATGTACTGAGGAATAGAAAAATCCAGGGATAGCATAGACTCCAAGTGTTTTACATAGAGCATTTTTGAATGGAGAATTGTGGCTTTCAGCAGTAAAACCTTTGAAGAGAAGCAAGGAAACCTCTAAGGTGATTACTGGCAAGAGGAATAGAATTGCTTTGTAATTCAGTTGCGAGATTGGCATAGTCTTCAGCTGGGTTGATGACTGTCCTGGCCAAAATGGTGGGTGGTTTAAGGCTGTCTTGAGTCAAGAGATTGAAGCTTTGCTAAGCTCTATGGCTGGCAGATGAAGGGGATGAAAATGTGTAGACAGAAGTAATGGGAATGGGAGAAAGGAATGGAGGAAGGCCATCTGTTTTCATACCAGTGTTTTGTGCTATGAGCTATGTTTAACATAAACTCCCACTGGTATGCATGCAAGTCCTTCCAAAAGAAATCTTCTATTCTCTACTTACTGTACAGAGAGCTTTTGGCTGTTAAATTTGCCTGCCATACAGCAAGTAACATTACTACCAAATCAAGGTTATTTGTGGAAGTTTTTGCTGTTTCTCCACAGAAATGTTCACCCCAGGTTACTCAAAATATGATACTTTAATGGTTATCATTTGTTCAAAACAAGACCTGAACTCTTCTTTTGTCTTAGGTTTCTACACCTCTACTTTAAAGGAATGACAATTTGTAGCATACTTAAATTTGTGCTAAGGTGGCAACTTCTAGTCTTAATGCTTTCAGGAGTTAAAGATCTAATCAATTATGTAGGATGTGTATTTTCATCTTAAAGAAGTGGTTTGGGTTTTTCTAAATTAAAAAAAAATACATACATTGCAATAGTGGCTGCAATTTTATTCTCTTTACTTGAATAGCAGCTGCTGACTCTTAATCTAAAATAGACAACATGCCGTTCATAGGCTGTTAAAACTTTGTCACAACACTAAGAGAAAACAAAAAGACTTTATGACTTCAATACCTAAGTTTTTAATCCCCTCCCAAAGTAATTATTTTTTTCTTTTGTCATTGAGTCATTTTGGCTTGGAACTGACAGTAACTTTTCTGTTAATCTTTTTTTTTGCTTAGCGTGCTTTTATGAAAGCATTTGTTTAAGTATTGTGACAGCATACTGTACTTGAAAAATTGAAATGCAGACTGGTGATTTGGATGGCCACTGGGTAATTTTGTTCATTTCCTCTTTGCTTTTGTAAAAGATGTCCTTTTTGATCTTAACTTTGCATGTTGGGACAGTTGAGCTGTTTCTCCTTAGTGCTTCTTGCAGGATCAGACAATTCACTAAACATATCCTGTTGTCCTCAGGTTGATATTATAAACTACTTGATAACATTTTCTGAAAGCAGACTAAAGTAGAAATTAAATAAAATCCCATACAGATACCACTACCAAAATATCAGAGTGTTTTTGTAAGACATTTTTGGAGATTATTTTGTTAACAAACTGTTAAATCTTCAAGTCTCAGAATAACTTTCTTGTCCCTGAACAGAACATTTGGTAGAGCAGGAGATACTTCAGCAAAAGGAGATGCTCTTATGGTAGACCGCATCTCAAAGGGTGTAGATGGTCTGTATAGAAATAGAAAGTTTTTAGGAATAAAATTCCACTGTGAAAAGAAGATATCTTCTTTACATAAAGTAGAAGAAAGTTAAGGCTTCCTTCTTTTCAGTCACTATGAAAATTAAATTTAAGGGTATTTCCTGCAGAAGATGGGAGAAATACTTGTTGGCCCAGACAAGCCCTTGAAAATGCATTAGTTGCTTCTAAGATGGAGGAGGAGATAAATTGCCGTCAGCAGATTTAACATGTAAAAGCTGTGTCTGGCTCCTGGTGGACAAAATAATTATAAATTATGCTGTGCCTACATGCAAAATTGTGCTTTATGCAAATAAGCACTTGAGATGGCATTGTCATGGTACATATCTTCCCTTTTGCTTTCCCATCTTTTAAAAATACCTTTTATAAAAACAAATGCAGAAGGATTATATATTTTTAATCTTCATGACTCATTTATGAAATCCCCAGATGCTTCAATTCCATCCAAAATTGCTGTGGGTTACAAGAGATGGTTCAATATATTGTGGTGTTAACTTCTTAAGATTTATCTGATACTACTGTGAGGTAAAAAGATTGAAAGTGTTTTGGAGTGGGTTGAAGAAGAGGTAATATTTTTTAAAAGGCAAATAGAAGTATTGTTCTCAGTTGTTTTGACAGACAGAAATACCAGAATATGAGAAGTTCTTTTTGGATCTTTAAGGAGCTGAGAGCTTCTTGTATCACATTGTCATGATTTAAAATAGAACGATTTCTAGCAGAGTTAGGGTAAGTAACACTTGATTTCTAGAACAGGATTTAAATGAAGATATGAATCTGGAACATAGTGTATTTCTGTTTTTTACACATTGCATATCTGTTGTTATAGTTTGAGTGATCTGTCTTAGGAGAGCTGTCAGTGTATTAATGTGAATCTGTGTTGGGTTTTAGTTTCCAGAGAGCACCTGGAATTCAAGTATAATTCAGAAGCACGGGGTTCTTTCTGTGGGCTGCCTCAGCTTCAGATGTCAGAAATCTAAATGCTAAGATACACTAAAAATAATACTTTGAGTTGCTCACTTAGCTTTGCAAAGTCTCAAGCCATGTGATGAAAATTAATCAAACTCAGGCATTGTGTTAGCGAATGGAGAGTGATTATCTGTGACTTAAACAATCTCAAGAAGAGAAGTTGCAAGGCTTCTTTTGGTTTCACAAATGGTGGTTATGAGGTGGGAGGAATTTTTCATACTCATATCCTTAACTGTTATATCTAAAAGGTGTGATCTTGGCTAGAAATGTGCAGCAAGGCTCATAAGGGAATGAAGTTTGCAATGAGAGCTAAAGGTATGGTGATCTAGAAGTAAGACTGTTCCTCATGTTTAGCTGCAATGGAGGCTAGGAAAGAACTGTAAAGTAAATGCATAATAAAATAATGAAGCTTGTAATATCCATGTTCAAATTATATGCTACTCTACCATGCCAGTCATCTTTAAAGAGTGTTAATAAGCCTGTGGTTGTGTCAGGATATGATGCACCTTGTTGATAAGAAAAAGGGAGGTTTCCACAGCACTGGCAGTTCTTTTCGCTTCTTCCCTTTGGAAGGAGGAATACCTCCGTGCTGACCCTTGGTGTGAATTAGCATTGCTGATCTCCAAGCCAGTTGCTTTTCTCACACCATTTCCCAGGAGCCGGAGCTTGACTGCACAAAGCAGCATCCCTGGTGAACTGCAGCTTTGGTAACCTGTGCCACACACATGTGGGTCACCCCATGGTGGTTTTCAGAAAGAATTAGAAGTTGGCCACAGTGAACAGGAGCCAGAAATGTAGTAGTAGCAGAGCACTATAGGAGCCATGGCTTTGACACCCAGGATGTGTGCTTCTGTGGACAGCTTCAATGGCCATCTGAAGGCACAGGGGAAAGGACGCTCTACACACTTCAAAAAGTCACCATTGCATTGCTGTGATGATGTATCATAAGGTCAGGAAGAATACATGAGGTGCAGAGGTGAGCAGACACAAAAGCCTGTGGGGCATTTCCTCTGCTCAGGCCCATGCATGCTTGTTTGAAGCTGGGACAACGCCACTCTGTTTTGGGGACAGCAAGTCCATGATCACAGGCAGAGGTTGATCTGTGCCTGTTGGTCCTTGGGCAGTGAGTTTGCCCTGTCATGTTTCAATTAGAGTGTAGACATGCCATGGAGCATTAAGTTCAGTTTCTGGCCATCTTCCTTTGACGTGAAGTACAGTTTTAAGTGAGTTACTTAGGCCATAGTTTCATTATACTGCAACTTTAATGACAGTGCTGGCTTAAGGAGTTTCTATCCTCATACCTTTGTAGACTGTCCTTCAAATTATGACCAGGCAAGCTATTGGAAAAGCAGTGCTGTGAGTAGAGCAATGAAGTGATCCAGGTGAATAAAACTCCTTGGACAGAACATTGTGACAGTGTATGATAGAGCAAGAGTTTGGAGGAAGCTGCAGAGCGGGGAAACATTTTAATGGTATTTCATGACAAGCTGGCTATGCTGACTTAGATATTTATTTTGCCCTTTAGTTTCTCCCTCCAGAAACCACAGGTGATTTGGCCATGTCCTTACAATGAATAAACCGTGGGTTGCTACCCCAAGATCCCTGGGGTAGTGGTGAAGTGATATTGTTTGTAATGTCTCTTAACATCTCCTTTCTAGGAGAGAGTTAAAATGGAAGAAGAAAAATCTGAAGCCTTGTCATGTTAGACAAAATGCATCTTGCAAGGGATGTAACTGGGTAAGAGTGGGATGTACAGAGTATAACTGTGGGGAGTCACTGTCACAGGGATAAGATGACTCATGTTATACATTTGTAGACAAATTCTGCTTTAAAGCTCTGCATGTGTATTTCAAACCTTTAAAGGCCTGAAGTCTGAGTCCAGACTCAGCAATCCATTTCATTTGTGCATGACTACTTATGTAAATAACCAAGAGAAGCTGGAGCTACATTATAAGGAGCAGGATTTTCAGACTTGCATTTTAAAAGAAAAATTTTTTTTTTCATGTACAGAGAAAACAACTAAAGGAATTCTAGATTGATCCATCTGGCGTGTAGCACTTGAAAAATTTTTTACTAATAATTTTCTGAAAATCAAAGGGCTTTATGAGCTGGATAGATTTAAGGACCAAGTTGCAAGAGAAGGTCAATGAAAATCTCCAATGTCTGAAGTGCTTTATTTTGGAAACACTTTCCAAGTTAGATGGCAACAATGTGGTTGTAATCTTGAAGAAGCAGATGAGACAGTACCAAAAGTTATTTATTTTATACTCCTAGTAACTTGACAGAAAAGCAAAAAGCACCTTTAACTAGCAGTGGCCAGAGATGTGTGCTGACCCCTCCTTGTGACTGAAAAGACCACTTTCTTCAACCAGATGATCACTTGCCTGTTACATCTAGCAACTTATTCTGATGTCTTTCACTTCTTTTTCACATTGCTCTAATTTTCTTTGTCTCCTTTTGTATTTTGCATTCTTTTTCTTTTACTATCTTGTTTCCCCTGCCCTTTCCCAAGCTTTTATTTTTTCTTTTTTTTTTTTAATCCCTCATTATTTCCCTCCCTATATAATAGCAGTGACAAATACACATAAAAAAAAGATAACACTGTAACAATAAATAGTTAGAAATCTTCATTTAGGCTACTGTGTGACCTCTCATATTGTTTCATAAGGATTTTGTTTCCTTAGTGGTCCGACATGCTCAATATTCTAGTATTGCTCATTAATTTTGACTGGCTCAGTTGAAAATAATAGGCTATTTTATTATTAAAATAAGATTTAAACTTGTTCCAGGTAACTTGCAGATTTGAGATTGAACAGATTTGCATGCAGCACAGAAAACATGTTGTCTTTGAACTTTTTGCTTAGGAATTACCACATTTCACTCCTATAATTAGAAAACTCTAATTTTATATTTGCTCCTTTTGAATTGTTGCTGCACTTAATGCAGGATTTAAGGCCCCCCTTCAAACATACAGAGAAGCATTTGCTGATTAGTTTTATCTTGAACTCAGATGATAAACATGGTCTTGCAAGCTACTTCCTCTCAAGGCATTTATTAATTTCCACGATTATTGTACAAACAAACTTATCTGCTACTCTTGGCGTTCATATAGCTAATCTTAGTATCAGCAATTGATGTCCTGTTAATTATGAATATGTACGCAGAGCATATATTTTCCAGATTTAAAAAGCAATGTGGGCTTTCATTTTTTTCTTCAGAGTGCTTTTTTTTCCTCCTTGTCTCCTGTTTTTATAGTTTTGTGTAAAATCTAAAGAAAGATGATGTGATCTAGAAGGGAATAATTTTAATGCACTGGCACAGTGTCTGTGGAAAACACAATGGTTACTGTTGAAGAGTTGATGTTCTCTTGGCAGAACTATTTTAACTGAGCAGAACTAATGGCCTTTGTTTTTCTGGACTGCTGTAATGGTGCTCTGATTCTCAAATAGCCAGGGTGTGTTCATGGAGACCTTTTTCTCCTTCCCCTTTTTTATTAACATAGATAGAAACAGACTACCTTAGAAACAAACTACTGTGTCCCATGCAATTGATAAGCCACAGGGATAGTTCTCAGAATGAAAAGATCTCATTTCCTTTGTTTGACATATGACCAGTGTTTATGTAGTATTTACAGGAATATTTCCCAATTAGTCCAAATAGTTTATGCTTGAACAGAACTATAAGATCTCTGTGGATTTTTCAAATGTTTCTACCACTGTAGTTTATTACCTTTTTACAAGGTAATTTTTTTTTGTGAATTGCTTGTTTGACAGTGGTATTGTGTTAGCAAACTTCTAGTTGTGCAAGCCCTAAATTTCTGTGCAACTTACAGAAATGCAACAGGAAAAATGATGATTCAGCAAATGCTGTCTTGTAGAATGCAACCACCAAACATCAAAAAAGTTAATTTGCCTGTATTCATTAACTCTTAGGATTCAGACAGCTAGTTAATGTAATTTCCAGTATCCGTGTCTGCTGCAATGAGCTGAAATGTTCTATTTTTTTATGGTGCTCTTTAGGCTGTGCCAAACCCTAAGTCTCTCAGAAAAAAATTGTATTAACTTGATTCTGCAGCACTGTAGTTGAGGTCTGATAAACTGTGGTTCCTTGAAATATTTGAACCATGATCCTGGGAGATAAAAGACTAAGGTAATATGTAACCTAAACAGAAGTTTATCTACATTCTTCAAAGCAAAATAACCTCTCCCTTTCAACTTTCTAAAACACTACTGGTTGAAACAGAATTCTAAACTAATATACTTCACTCTCATTGCTTTTGCATTCCATTTAACAATCAGCACCTTAATGCTTTTCCAGAGTAAGTTGCTGCATAATGGTAAATAATCTAAATTTATAATTATATAGACTCCATATAGCTACACAGTTGCTATGAAATGTCTTTATATGTGAACAGTGGAAGCATAGAAACAATTGAACTGCCTTTAAAACTGAAAATCCCAGTGAGAGACAAAATATAAAACTTCAAAGTAAATTCATCATTTATAAAATAAAATTTTATACCTAGATCAGAGGTGTTACTGCTACATAGGTAAAAATTATACCTATTTAAATTAATATCTATGACTTTCCAGTTTAATATATTCATATGAAAGCAATATTAAAGCATCGTTTAATTATCTATCCTTTAAGCCTTCTGAGATTCAGGAAAAAATCACACTAATGAATAAAAAGTGAAAAAGATTATAACCATCAGTCATTGGTATAATTCAATTCTGTAACAGCACATGATTCAGTCACTAGGTAGATTAATAGAGAAAATATAGATTCTGCCCCACCACCCCCCCAAAAAAAAGTGCTTTTAGAATGCCATGGGAGCATCTCTGTAGTTAACACTTCGTGGTTTTTAACAAAAATTTTGATAGTACTGGACAATTGTTTGTGAGAACAGACCATGGAATTTAACTGGGATTTCAAGTCCTAATCTTCCAGCTGTTTCTCTCTGTTAGCATGGTAATATTAGTAAATACCAAGTCTCTGAATCTGTGTGTTAATGTGGGATCTTAATAATCAAGAGCCTAAATCAGTCCTCCTAGTTCAAGGCAACTGCAATATAATTGAATATTTAGAAGTAATTCAATTGGGAGAAAAAACATAGCAAAGGAAAAAGAATGAAAATTCAAATAATAATGTTTTAAAGCCTTTTCCTTTAATGTTTTCTCTTTGCAATGTTCTGACATTCATTCATGATTTCCACCACTCAGAAGAGTCACTTTGTGACTCTTTAGTTAAAGTCAACCAATAAAACCCAGAAGTGGCTTTTAATGCTTTATGTTTGAAAGTAATTGGTCAACAGCTAAAATAATTTATATAATTGATCAACTGGTCAACTGTTTAAAATTCTAACACATATATTTGAGAGAAAGATGGTTGTTAAAATATCCTACTACTCAAAAGGGCCTACATTGCTACAAGGAATCACAGGTTTGATTCAGCTCTAAAATAGTTCCATGTGTTTAAGTCATAGTTGTGATTGAGTCGAAGTTGTAATATTAGCTGTAGAGCTAAATGATCTGCTGCGAGCCGTTTGCATGATTTTTATAAACAAGTTTTCAGAAATGCCTTGATTACCCACTTCAGCTGCCTTTTAAGTAATCCAAAATAATACCTTTCTGTCAAAAAGTTATGCACCTAAAATGGTGAAAATTTGAAAATTACTTCACTGTGCTGTTCCAAGTGGGCTTACAAAATGTCAATGATGATGCTATTTCCAAACCAAAGAAAAGAAAAAAAAAACAAATTCAACTCTTATTTTTCTTTTTTTCTGAAGCATGACTACTTTAACTCCATGCATTTGGTTTTACTGCTGTGACTCATCCATGAATATGCTATTTTTCTCCATGCTGGGATACTCTTCAGTTGTCTGTATTTGGGACAGAGGCAGCAAAATAAAGTGGGTTATATTTAGATGTTAAATTTAGTGTCTTTCTCCTCATACAAATTCTACTCAACTTTAGTGCATGAATGTAGGCATTTCTAATATGAAGATACTCTGTCCTGTTTTAGAAACATTTCTTGTGTGGTGCACTATGGAATTGTCACAGAACTGAATTTCTGGGACTCTTACACTCTATTTTCTTCTAAAATGCAACTTTAGAGCCATCTACCACCTTCTTTTTTTTTTTCAAATATACTTCAAAACGGTAGTGTGAGTTCTTTCTCTGAGTACTCAATAGCTCAGTATGTCAGATATTTAGGCAGTTCTTCACCAAAAGAATGAAATATCAGTTTAAAGGAAGCCAAGAGCCTCATCCACGTAGGCGCCTGAATGTTCTTCATAAACCTGTCTTAGGTCTGCATCACACTGAAAATACATAAACGTTAGCTACTTTGGCAATCTGACCATAAACTTGGTATGATTTATATGTAGGAAGTCCTGGAAAGACAAGAAAAACTTTTACTTGACTCTCAATATTTTCTATTGAAAATTCTATTGTTTGTTTTCTGTGCCTGTTTCACTAATAGGGAAAAATAGAAAAAAAATCTCCAGGGGACTGAGCAATTCACTAGCTGAGATATGATTACACTTTGACTATTTCTTTTGTAATAGTTAAGTAACTAATTAATGATGGGCAAATAAGTCATCAAATGATTCAAAAATGTGCAATATATGCCTTACTTGGCTACATATTTGCACTTCTGATATAACAAATAGTTTGTATTTTATCATGACATTTGAAAAAAAAAAAAGGCATTTTATTCCAGTTTTATTTAGTTTACTTTTTAAGCTGTGTTTTATAGTGATTCTTAATTAAAAAACCCAAGAAGTTATATTCCAACTTAAAGCAACTAGTAGCAACTTAAAGCACTCATTTTTTAAAATAAGAATGCAATTTTTTTCTGTTTTATGAAAGGGCTTTTATTTTTTTTTTTTAATAAGCTTCTTGATCTATTCAAATTTGTCTTAAGTAAAAGTCATTCAGGTTAATAATATATCTAGTAAGGAATAATGCTATTTTTTCTGTCATTTTTACCTACTCTTTTTGCTCCAAGAATTTCCATATATATCTTTAAATGAACTTGAAAGAGTGAGTGTTTCCGAAAGTTAACTTGCCAGATATAGCCAGACTTGTGTAAATTTTATATCATACTGATGGATTGGCAGAACAGATACTTTAGAAAGGTCAGTTCAGTAGCAGGATACATATTTAAATACAGGTTTTTCATTGTATTAACAAGAACTGATATATGAACAAGATAAATTCGTATCAATAAACACTGAACTGCAGAAAAGAATTATCTAATTTTCAGCAGATTATAAATGACTTTACAAATAAAGTTTAGATGACTTATAAACAAATGAGTATGGTTCATAACTTTGTCATGATTTCCACCAATCATAAATACTAATTGAATATGTATGGGAAGAACCATGTAAAGAATATATTTTGGTCAGGGGTATAGGCAGACTTTGAAGGATGTACGGGATTTACTTATTTAAAAGATCTAATAAATCTGTTTCTCAATGTGGAAAATCTACTGGAATTTTTAACACAAAAGGGAGAAAATTGGGCAGCAGCATGCATTAGAAAAGACTGGTAAGTTGTATCTGTGTCCTAATATAATATGCAATTTATATTATATATATGTCCATTAAAAAAAAGATGGTTAAAGAAAAATACTGCCATAATGGCAAACAAGCTCTGACATCCAGATCAGCCCTGATGTTTTCCTAGATTGGAAGCTCTTTGATGTCATAATGAAAGCAGTGGAATTTCAGTGCAAGTGTGTAACCTGTTCTGCAAGAGTGATTTGTTGACAGTGGTAAATGACAAATGTTAGATAGACGTGCTCTTGAGGTGCTGCTGGCCTGTTCCTTCTGTGCACGAGGCTTTTACAATGTGTTTGCCATTCCTTACGCACAGCTAAATGGGAATATCCCTATAATTACAGTTTGGTGTGTCTTCAAACATCTGAAAAAATATATATCTCCGGTTATTGTGTTGGGATTAAACCATGGGCTGCGTGTTATTAGCTTGCTTGCGGTGCTTAATGCAGGTTGTAACTACATTGTTTGTAAATCTTGCATAATATCCTAAACCATTATTGTTCTTGTCCTGTGTCCTATCTATTATCATACTTTACTGGGGTTGAGTTTAAATTATATTGTTGTGGACTGTTATCAGTTTTAAATTTTTTTATATCATGCGTATGAATAGCAGCCATCTCACTTTGGGAATTTCTTCAATGTGAGCAATAAAATGCTCCAGAAATATGTACAAATTAGTTTCATCACGGTGAGGTTATGAAATGCAATGTGTGTCTTTGTGTCTTAACATGCTTGTGGTTTGTATGCAGTATATTGGCTAAGAAATGCAAAACCTGAAATGCATTATTGCTTGGTAGAAGAAAAACAAATACTTGGAAGGGAAATAGTTTTGAGCAGATTTGATGACATTTACTTTTTCAGAAGAAAAAAACAATAAAAGATTGATCAGAGTATTTAAAAAAGAGGGAAGCGTTCTTTATTAAATAATCTCTCAATCCTGCTTTGTTGCCATCATCTTCACAATTTTTGTTGTCTTTCTGTGCTGATGTGTCTTATGTTCTAAAAATTCTTTTTTCTGAACTGTCGCATTCCTGCCTCCAAAATCAAAATGACATCATTATTGTAGTGGCTAAGAGCTGGCCTGAAGGTCTCACAATTCTGAACAAATTCAAAATTAGCAGTAGATAAAAAAAATTATTTACATTGTAATGTGTTCACCCATTGAGGGGAAATTCACCTAAGTTTGCCATACTTGAGATTAGAAAGAAAAAGAAAAAAAGAGGTGCTTATTTGCTTAACAATATGATTTTTCACTGAGATTGTGGAGAGGATAAAACTTTGCCATAAGGGCTTTAGGATTAGGTCACACATAATTTGAAATATAAGAGCTAAAGTCACACTTACACTGTTAGGTTTGAAGCAGCTTTTCCTGTGTATCTGGAGTCTGGTTCTCCTAAATCCCAAGAAAATATTACGGTTACTGGTGTGTTGGTCATATAACACACTGGTGTGTATCACTCAAAAAAAAAAAAAACAAACTGCAAAGAAGGAACCAGTTGCAATTGGCAGTGTTAATTGCAAAATAATAATAACAATAATAAAAATTATAATACCAAATTTGGTAATAGTTGCTTGGTTAAATATTTCTTTGGCACCACGACATTAAACCAAAACCAGCTCCAGATTTCGTGTCCATTAGGTACTTTGTTACCTGTGCATGTAACAGGAATGATTCTTGTTCTCAGAAAAATGGAGGAGTGAAGCAGCCTGGGAGGTCTTTTCCATTCCTTCTGGCAATCACTACATGAGCAGTAAAAATTGGTCAGATTAGAAAGTGGGAGGTGATGGGTTTTCTAAGTTGGTTTCAGAGAGGTATATGCCTGAGCTCTTAGGTGGTGTTTTAAATCATTGTATTAGTAATGCATACACAGCTACATTTTCTGTGAGATGGTTTTGACTCCTTTCGCCCCATATAAGAAGGATAGTTTGTCTAATACAAAGATGTTTTCCCAGATCAGTAAAGAGGAAGAGACTTGTTACCAATAAAAAATAATAACATTAATTAGCAATACTTGTTTTCTTCTCCAAAGAAGCACAAAGAATTGAAACTTTGGCATCATCAGGCTTTCTCTTCCGAAGAATAATGACAAAGTTTGGGGCTGGTGAACCAGGTTGATGGCAGTCACTACCCACACCCTTTGTCATTTTCCTTTTAATGATTTACTATTTGGCTGATCATTAGCTGGGAAGAAAAAATGTTTCCATAACCATACAAGACATCCAGGCTCATATCCCTAATTACTATTCTTTGGAAAGATGACAGGACATTTCACTGTAATTACTGCTCAGCTGGATGTCTGCTTATGAAAAAGAACTAATTTCAGATTATTGTATGGGCTGGTAGGATGGCACTCTAATGTGAGGTGTTTGAAACCAGCAAAAAAATAGACACAATATTCTTATTGATTTCTTGGTGTAGCAAAATTATTTGCTGTAGAACCTGTGAGTACTCAGTTTCTTTGCACAGAAGCTGAGCAACTTGATGCTAAAGAAAAGCTTTGAAACATAATTGAGCTCACGATTAGACCAAGACATTACTGAAGGCAGCTGTATTAGGTTAAAATGGAGAAAACCAAGGTTATGGCAATTGTAACTTCAGCAAGCAGAGAATCCATGCTTGTAGGTAGCAAATTTGCCCAAAGCATTTTAGTACGTCCTTAAAATGCAGTCATATTTAAAAGCCAACTAGAAAAACTGGAAGGTGCTGCTTGAAGTATGTGATATCTGGGTGTGTAGGTGTCTCCTTGCTTATTTTTATGATGCAATTAAGTTGTCATTCCTCTACTTTCATCATCATGAAATTTTGCTCAGCTGCATTAGGAGAAGTTGCCTGTGTACAGCGGGGAACAGTACATAGCCAATAATTTCTGAATTACTGGTCATCTTGGTATAAAAGAATGCATATTCAGTCCTATGCTATGTTTTTCAATGTGTGAAGGAATTTCATTAAAAGTTGCAAAAACAGATTGTCCATGCCAATTTTCAGGACAAAAGAAAGCATGGCAAGATGTATGTATCACCTTACACTTGTCTAAACCCAGTTTATTAACTTAAAATTCAGTCCAGTGAGCATAATAACATTATATACTGCATCTTGCTAAAAATCTCTAACCAAACAAACAAAGCCAGCTGTCTTCCTGTGAATTCTTTAATGTCTTTTGATGGTATAAATTAATGCTGAATCAAGAAGAACTACACATGGTTTTGCCAAAACACCTGCACTGTGTGTATGACAGCTTACTGAACAAAATCTGTATATTGAATCTAAATTAAGCTAAAGTAGTTTCTTAATCTTAAACCTTTCTTAAAATAATCTTGTATGACTTCTTGTATCCTTCCATTTTGAAGATGGTAGCACCTATATAGTCTAATAGAACATATTAATGGGTTTTTTGCTCAGTGAAACTTATTTAATATAAAATTAGGTGTGTATCAGAAACTATAGAAAAGTAGAATACTATGAAATGGTTGTATTAAAAATCTGATTGTAGCCACTGTATGTTAAGGTGCTTTATGACACCTCATGTGTCACCACATATGACATCAAGGATCCTGTTGCCAAAAGGCAGACAGCTCAAAGAAGGCCAAGAATGTTTATTGCAGTAAAAGAAAGCCTACTGACTCAGGAACTTCTAGTAAAGGGAGAAAAGGGCCTTCAAAGAAGGGTGTTAGTGTTTATATCTGTGTCTGTACAGCTGCATTTGTAAAAGAGTTGAAAGTATTTGCTGCATCATTCTAAGACTATGTTTGTATGCCATGCTTGTACAGGAGCTGGAAGTATTTGCTGCTTTATATTGAGAGACATCAGCTGTGTTCAGCCAGTCCTAACTTATGTTTTGACCTCCTTTAACACATTGCTATTAGTGGTTGACATGACCTGTCTGTCCCTTATGACAAAGTAATGAACTAGAAGTAAAAATCTGTTGCAGGAGCAGAGTTTGAGTTGGATGAGCAATCAGAAGTGGGGTGGGACCTGTGACACAGCTAAAAAAATACATAAAAATGCTTCCATCAAAGGGGAACAATAGCTATTGCTTTGGTTTGTGCTACTGCCCTTCTCCATCTAAACCAGCACTTCCAGCTCCTTGCCCTCTGACACTTTTTATTCAGTGTCTTGTGCTGTGTTTATGCTGCTGAAAACAGAGCTCCATATTTCACTAAAATCAATTGCTAATCCCCTACTATTAGGAAGACTCTGAAAGCTGAGGCAAATACCATTAGAGCAATGCCATTGATTGGTATTCCAGCAAGCGTGTTGGTTTGTCTGCCCAAACCTGCTGTCTAATTAGGCCTGAACAAGCAGAGTGAGCAAGCCCAAAGTGACACCAGAGCCTACAAGTGAGTTAATATGCTGTTTCTCACTGTCGAAAGTGTGCCTGTACATGTTCAAAAAACCAATAAAAATTGGGGTTTGCACTACTGATACAAGGTGTCTTTCTTACTCTTCATACACATTACTGTCTTATTTATAAACTATATTGTGTATATGTGTAAGATATCCACTGTAGAGTTCTGAAAGGGACCATAATTTTAAGAGTCTGTCCCTTTCAATTTTAACTCTATTTTATCTTCTACTCCCAACTGCTTAAAACAAAACCAGATGATAACTACATATTTTTAATAATTTAATTCAAAATAAGCAGTGTGTGCAAATTTTTAGAAATCTTAGAGAAAGTTACATCAGTCAGGTGTTGAACTCATTGTTTGAATAAAAGTATTTCCTCATCTCTGTTTTTAACATTAAATAGTTCCCAGCTGAAATCAAGAGCTCTTTATATTGCAAATAACAGTACTTGGGACTCACGTTTTTACTGGGATGATGACCTGTATTTTGGACCTGTGCCCCAAGATGTTGAACTCTACTCTTCTATAACTAAAATTTAAACAAACATCTACTAAAAATCCATTAGAAGAGAAAACGGATATTTTTAAACAACAAACAAGCTTCATTAAAAATTAAAGCTTTAAACTAAAGAACAGAATAGGAGCCAATTTGCATTCTTCCAGAGAGCCTCGAATCTCCTATGATCCAAACTGGTAAATGTCTCACCTTGTTTTATTCTTTCAACTCCCACTGCTCAGACTGAGTCTCTTCCAATTAGCATTGCCTGTACAGGTAGCAGATCCATGGTATCTACTGGATTGTTGGGGCAGTTAGACTGGTGGGTTATAATCACAGGCTGGGTGATTTATAGGTTTCTCTGTGTGGGAAAGTTACTGCTCAGTGAGCTGAGGTTTGAATTTACAGTAGTGTTAGCTTATTCCAGTTCCATTTTTAAATACAGTTGGGAACAAGCTCATTTGAAAGTGAACTTACAGTACTTAGAGTAGGTTACCTGGCAAATTACTCAGCTATAAATTCTAGCTTAGTTTGTGAAAAAGGGCTGGGGCCTTGTTTTTTTTTGGTTTGTTTTTTTTTTTTTTTTGGTAAACAAATCAAATTTTTCTTTTTATTATAATCTACTAATTGAAACTTATATGATGTTTATGATTATATTCTATTCAGTTAACCTGGTCATTGTTGTTACTAAGGTACATGGATTAGCATTTTACCTAGGTTCTATTCTAAATATGTTGACAATATGCCTTAAGCACAAATGATGTTGCCTGCTGTCATGAGGTACATGTCCTGTAATTGACCTTTCTGAATTCTGCATATACTGCAACATTATAGGTGTGTGTGTGTGTTCCTCATCTGCTCCTACTGCATGGAGCAAAATAGTGGCTTACACAGTTAATGGAAACCCAGTGAAGAGGCTGAGACAAAAGAGCAAGTAGCTCCACCAGAGCTCCAAGTGATGGTCCAGCTGGGAGAGGATGGGAGCTTCCTTGAAGGAGTTTTTGGTTTCTTTGTATGAGGACTGGTGGTTTCGTTGTGTCAGAAACCACCTGTAATTATTTAATGCTACTAATTTCCTCCAGCTTCTAGAAAGACAAAGCTGCCATGTACTTCTTCAAACACACAGACTTCTTGTTTAAGATTTCATTTGAAGCATTTCTTTGTCCTAATTCATCTGTAAATATGATGTTGTAATGCTTGCTTACACTCAACAGAGTACCTGCCAGTGCTTTCAGGCTCTTTAATGAAAGGCAACTTCATTGCAAATTAATTTATGAATTTTAAGAAACTCTGGGTGTGTTCTGTGACAGAGTTCATATTAATTTGCCAGCCTGTAGTCCTTGTAATATGAAAGTTCTAAATGTCAGATGTGGATTCCTAACAAATGTGCTTATTTTAGAGTTAACCTGTGGCATCTGATTTTTTTCTTCTCTATCCCCTTTCCTTGTTAGACATGAATATTCCTGAACTCTCAGGATCAGAGGGTGATGCCACTTAATGATTTCAAATACACTATCTTGACAGGTATCTTTTTATACTGTCAGTCATTGCTATAAGATCAACTCCAGGTCGAGTGATCAAAGGAATACAATTGTATGACCAAATACAAAAAAATGAACTTTAGTGTTGGTTGTTGAAACATGCGTAAGTTGAAAAATGTTTTTTAACAACTGCAATTTCCCCAGCTTTCCAGTAGATGACACTTTCATCAAAACAGTCAGTTCACATAATTTCTGCTTCCTTCCTTTTTCCCCTGTTAAGCTGTCATTTTGTGTCATTTGCTGTCATTGGAACCTTTTTCTTGAAAGGATTCATTGCTTGGATGCTTGATTACTGCAACCCCTCTACTGTTCACAAATACATTAGTGATGCAGTGGAACTGCATCAGTGCCATTCACAGGTGTTCTTTCTGTGATTGCAATGCCCTGTTGTTCAATCCTCACCCTCTCCTGATGGCTTAATGGGTAATTGAAAGCTATGGAGGTTTTGGACCCTTAGCAGTCCCACCACTTGATTTTGTAAATGCTCATCATGTGTCAGTCTATTGCAACATAAGTAATATTTAAAAAAGAAGACCAAGCCACTGTAAAATGTAAGTGTAGTCTTACTGTTGTAAGGTCAATGTCAAGGTCATTAAAGAAACTTAACAACCTAAATGGCTGAAATTCTGGAAGTGTCTAAATCTTCATAATTATGCTATTTTGCAAAATGTTCAGGCTTCCATCAGGCATATCATCTCCTTTGTATATGTCAGAGAATTTTGGATGTGTAAGATACTGCAGTAACCTCAAGGACAGTGTGAATGATGAGTAAAGAGTAGGAAAAAAGATGGAGGCAGAGGGGAAAGCACCCTCAGCTGGGACCAAGGTATCACCAGCCTCAGCTTGGCAACCTCACTGCCAGGCAGGGAGGAGAACTGTTTCTATCCAGGAGGAGACACTTTGGACAGATGTCAGCAACCTGCCTTGGAAGTCAGCAGTTAGGACACATCAGAGAGGCCATAAACTGGGAGGAAAAACCTTTCTTCGAGCCATATCTGTGTTTCCTGTTTCTGTGCTCAGTTTCCCATGGCTCTGTTTTTGTGTGGTGGCCCTGTTGCATGGAAGACCCGAATGCAAGGAATATGATGCAGGGCTTAGTAGGCAAAAGGAGTAACAACAGACTGAGTGCACCAAGAGAGCCAGAATGCTATGATTTTTCTGCCTTGTTAAAGATTCTTACTTCAGGTGCATGAGGCTTGGGCTTGAGTGAGAGGACCAACCAGTCTGATAGCTGTGAGCTGGCATCAGCAATTGGATGGCTCTGCAGACACCGATAGGCAGGAACTCGGGTATCTGGGAGGCTTTGCTTTGGGGCTGGGCATCTATATAATGATCCTGCAGAGACAGATAGGCACCAAAGCAGCTTCAAGGATCTAAGCAAGCATAGTTACTAAAGCCAGTGACTCATATCCATACAGAAAGTGTTCTTCTCCTGATTCAGGTCTTTATTATTTTAAATGCTTAATTAAGTCTCTTTGAACCCACAGGTGCAGCCACTCACTGATGCTTATTTGTTTTCTTTTATTTGTCACAGGCTTTCATTTACCAAGATATTTCAGCCAGAAAATTGAACTAGATGTATTTTAGGGGATTTTAATATATTCTTGGAAACTGTGACCAACTTTGGTACTTTCCTGTTCTGTTCTCTGGATACAAGTATGTGCATCTGCTCCTAGGCAGGTCTCTGATGGCTGACTTGACCACTACCATTCCCATTTTCCAGGCTGATTGAAAGTTGATTATGTGTGTAGGGCTGCTAAATTATTTCTTATGAAAGAGTGGTGGTTTTAATTTTTCATTTTTCAGTGAGTTGAATTTTAATAGTCAAATGGCAAATACTAAGAAAAATAAATCTTTCAGATATATGAATATATATATGAATACTTAGGATTCAGACTTTTTTATGTCTGTCTACTGACTAGCCAAACATTTATAATTTTCAAAATATGAACACATTGAAAATTACATTCACTTTCATATGCATCAGTCATACAGACTTTTTTAACTTCTCTCTTCCAAACTCACTGTTGATGTGCTGTTTTTTTTCTTTGCTTTAATTTCTCTGAAGTTATTTCACAATACCTGAGCTGTTAGGTTATGCTTACTAAGTTATTTCACTGTTTGTTAAGCTTTTTCATTTCATGATTTCTTAAAGCACCGTCTAGAATCCAGGCAGTTATGCAAATCACTGGACTTCAGTCATTGTGTCTGAATCTTTCTATATCAATGAATCAATTTTCTTGGTTTGGGGTAATTCTTTGTTTTATTTTAGGGTTAGGTTTGTTTTTCAATCCAAAGAATAACTTTGAGGGATTCAAAAGATAGCTTATGGAGTAAAACTTGGCATACAGGCATAAGAAGGATAGGAGGAAACTAGTAGCACACGTACTAGTTTTGACAGGAGAGATTTCAATCCATGTCTCCTATTTGCAGGCTAAAATACTCATCACTGAGAGTACAAAGAGAACACTGTTGTGGCTGTTTTATTTTATTAAATATGCCTGGAACCTAAATAAAATAGCACAAATTTTATGTTAAAGCATTAAAATGGTTTTTTGTTCACAGATATTGTTAGAAATGGTTTTCAAAATTTCAGGGGAAGGGAAGTGGAGTAAGCTAAGAAGTTACAAAACTGTATGCTAGGAAATAAATATATACAGTATAAACAATTTACATAATTTTTAGGTTAAATTTTATTGTCAACTTCAATGCTCTCTGCATATTTTACAATTTAGTTGGAAAAGTTTGTAACTGATCATTCTTGTTCTGACTTCCCCTTGGAGGGAGTGCTGTGCAGACTGTCTGAAAGCTGGACATTTTGCTTACATTATGCTAAAAATGTCCACTGCTTATCATATTGTGAGAGTGTAAATTCAGCTTTAGTTTAGTGTTCCTTATTGTTTTCCATAGCTGTCTAAAGATCTCTAGCCAGAAGGGAACAGCAGGTGCTGGTATTTATGGCAACTTTGGATGGCTACAAATAATGGCTTACCCTGAAATGTGTTTAGATTCATCCTGGCTTTAAAGTATTTTTGAGACAGGACAAGCTGTGGGACACTGAGAGCACTGTGCTATAGGTGAGGTTACCAAGATCTCTTCCCTCCCTTCAGCCGCAGGACTCTCCTTAATAATGCTGGAAGTTAAAATGAATCATTTATGAGCATCAGTAGACACATGGGTGGGGCCTCTTTTAAAACTGGTATTTTGTTGATGCAACACGTGTGACGGCCTCTTAGTTCTGAATATAAGTGTTACTGAGAGGAAATTAGGTTGGTTGGCAGAGATCAGCCAGACCTTGCAGTGCTTCTTGCTGAGGAGCTGGTATCTCAACCAGTACTGTGCTTCAGATACCAGTACATGTAGAAGAAAAATGGAAGGTAAGTGCCTTGAAACTTCTCAATATCCCTTAAAGCAGGACTGAAAACAAAAATAATTAAATGATCATGTGTGCAGACCTAAAAAATTGCACATATTTTTGTGTAGGGATTACATGCATGTTTGGATTGTTCTTTGTGGAACTAGTGAGAAAGGGGAAAAAACAACTTTTGAAAAAAACTACTACAAAGGAAAAAGAGAGCTATGGAAAAGATTTAGTGAAACAACAGCCAATTCTGAAAATAGGAAATAGCATGGAAAAGAATAAATTTTATTTCCAGCATAAGTTACAGAGTGCTAGCTTTCAGTATTCTCACGCTAGAAGCAATTATTTTTTAATGAATACCTGAAGTATTCTGTCTTGAATGAAGGAAAAATATGAATAGATAGAGAAAAACCTGTGACTGGTTTTGATGGTCAAGTTTCTACCAGAGGCAGAAAACCAGTAAGAAATGTGAAACTGAATTGCCTTTCATATTTTTTTCTGAGCTGTCTTTGATTAAGAAAGTAATCACTAGCTCCTTTGTGATCCTGTTGGGATACTTAAATCTGATAAGCAAACTGTGGGCTGACTTTAGAGAACTTCCCTGGGAAATGTAATACCTCAGCTCCCTGATGTTCCAGTTCAGCTGGATTACTGAGTGTATGAAGAGTACTTGTCTTGGTTTATAAACACCTCCAGAGACCAGACAAGGATCAGGTTCTTTCAGTGCTCTTGACCACAGGAATTTGCCATGTGTGCTAGAAGTACTTTTGGTTTGACCAGAATACTTTGTGTTATGGTTGACAACTCTCATTAAGATATGAGATTTTTAGTTCAGCTCTGTTGCCCATTCTTGTCAGTAGGTATGTTGTATTCACGAGCAATAATGATGTAATGCATTCCTGTATTTTTTGGTTATTGTTGATCGTGTGCATATTTTTATCATGGGTAGCACCCAGCTCTGCATTTGTTGCTGATCTCTGTTGAAGATCTGAATGACCAATGCATGACCAAGTTTAAATAGTTAGATGAGAAATAAGATTATTTTTATTCACGGAAAACAAATCAGAATAAACTGCTTTTTTTTTTTTTTTTTTTTTTTTTTTTCCCTCCCTTAAAAAAACCCCCCCCCCA
>VZRH01003704.1:179560-197340 GCA_013397555.1 Urocynchramus pylzowi | reverse complement strand
AAAAAAAAAAAAGGCAGGAGAGGAGAGAATGCAGCTCATATAAGTGAAAAAGACAGGATTATTGATAAGAAAGGTACTTTAGCAACATCAGCATACCTTGATGCCTCTGTTGTCCTCTGTTTCCTCAGTTTGAAGATGGGATTCTGGATATCTGCTTGAAGATCTTAGATATGGGTGCGAGTTACCATCATGGCTCTGATCGTGACCACTGTTGGCGCAATGACCCTGTGCATGTCAGCATGGTGGTGAATCACATGGTAAGATCTGTGGGAGTGTGAGACCTCTGAATAGGTCAGGTCACACTTCATTATACTGCAGAAGGACAAACTGCACAATAATCTAACACAGCAGGCGAGCAGGGGAAATCCTTCCTGCGCTCAGATTCACAGGAAAATTAAGCTTTTAATGCTAATCTCTGATGATTGTGAGACATGCTTAGAATGTGAAGACATGGTTGGCCATTTGAAAAGGTTGTTTTTCTTTTCTCTTTCTAGATAAGCAGCCATACCACTAACAGTATCATGAAGATTCCAGAAAACAATGATTACCTGAAAGGAACAAAGCCATTTTCCTGGAATGGAAGTGTCCCTATTCTACAGCAGTGGTACAGTGGCAGATGCAGGCCGGTCAGATATGGGTACTGTGGACCTCTTGCTTCAGTAATGTGCACAGGTATGATATTTCAGTTGGTCTTTACCTAGTTTATAGAGAAAAGGAGAAAACAAGGATCAAAGACCTCTGACTCTTAAAACTACTTGAAGAATTTCACTCATAAGCATTTTACTAAAAAAGAAATTGAATATTTTTCTCATGCTCCTGATACAGGGTTTATTATCAACCTTTTGCTTTCCTATACAGGTTGAAGAACAAGAAAAGTAGTTCCATCTTCTCTGTGACCTTTATATTATGCAGTTATCAATACTGAAACTTTTATTAAAACACAGAGTAAGTGCAGCATCATTGAATCATATAATAGTTGGAGATGGAACGGACCTTTAAAGGTCATCTAGTACAACCCCATTTGGAGCCAAAATTTATGCTTTGGGTGATGTTTGAAGGGTGAGAAAAAATACTAAGTTATGAACAGGAAGATCTCTAGAAATGTCTTCTTCAAAACACAACAGCATTAGGCTATATTCTTCTTTTAATGTAAAAGATTAAATAATACTGCACTAAACTCTACAGACAGAAGATCTGACTTCCAGCTTTATACCATTTATCTACTGACCCTGCTTCTACATTGAATGAAGAAAGTTAAATTGAAGTCCTGTAGATGAATATATATGTACACACTATTTATTTAAAAAAAAATGTTTTATTAGTGCAGAATCAGGTTAATGATTTCTGAACTTAAAACATGTGGTTTTGTGGATCTTTTTGGTTTTTATTTCAAGATGGAAGAGTAAAAAGCATTCCTTTCTGCTAGTCTTTTTTTTTCAAACTACTTTTCAAGAACTAAAAAGAATTTTGAAGATACTGCATCCCAAATTGGATTGCTTTGCATCCATTGTGTTTCTATAACTGCAAATTAGAATAGAAGATAATTATTTATAGAATAAGTGAAGGATTTGCCTGATTTATTGTGATTTGTCATGATTCATTCATATTTTTTCCTACAGTGATGAGGTGTTTGGGAATTCCAAGCCGTGTTGTCACAAGTTTCTGTTTTCCTTGCTCGATTGAGAATCCCCTTGGTATCAATGAGATTTTTGACTCTACTGGTAAAAACCTGTGTGGCAAAGACAGACTATGGTAAATAAGAAAAATATAAAGCTCTTTTGCCCTTTTAAAAAGTTACATGATAGGAAAACTGGTATAAATTTAGCAGATCAATGTCTCTCTTTGGTGTATCTCTTTCTTTATTGGGGTAATGCTCTGCAGTTTCCTAATAATGCATTTCAAAATGATGACATTACTAAAGAGGCAGTCTACTCAATGTAGGTTTTCAGTAAAGAAAAAAGCAAAACCTCTTATGAGAATCCATGCTGCCTGCTTACCCTTCTCAGCTGAAAAAAATAAGGCCATCAAGCTTTGTAGCTGTAAAAGTATAAAGTAGATCATTAAGTACGAGGGAAAATTTATTACTAATTTGGACTTTTATCTTCCTTCATGATCACTTGGTTGATACCTATGTTGTCCTCCGGATGTTCCTTGTAATGGGTTGCTTCAGTCTTATAAACCTTTCAATCCCTGTTAAACTTAAACAAAAGAACTATGTTGTCATGTTATCGACTAAAAGAAACATGTTTTGCAATCAAGTCCGTGGGTTTCCGGAACAAATTTCCAGCCTAAGTGATATAAAGCAAACAAAACCACTCCTGTCATAAACGTCATTAACAGTGTTTAGACACACAAAATCTTCAGCTGATTAAAAAATTTATGCTGACATGGTTTTCTTCTGTCCTAGGTGTTAAACTTGGTAATCCAAGAGAAATCCTTAATTGTATATTCCTTCATTCTACAGGCGATACCATTGCTGGAATGAATCTTGGATGGCTCGCAGAGATATAAATCAGTGCTGTGGTGACTGGCAGTGTCTGGATCCAACACCTCTGGAAACAGGCAGAGGTAATTTTACTATAGTTGGAATAATTTTCCTCAGATTACGTCGCTGAGTTTCCCTACTATTCAGGTTACGATGTGCTGCAACATTTTTGTCCTCTGGTTTAGGTTCAGCCTGCAGTGGTCCTACATGGGTTCGAAGCATCAGGGAAGGGGAACTGGACTTGGATTATGATGGTCATCATATGTTTTCTCGAGTAAATTCAAACTACGTTGGCTGGCTTTCCCAAAACAATGCCAAAAGAACAAAATTTTTCTGTGACACATGGCCATGTGGACAACGTCTAATCACCAAGAGTGTTGGCAGTGAGCAATTTGAAGATATCACTGGAGCTTACAAGTATGAACTAGGTATGATGAAAACACATTGAATGGGTTGGAGGAAATTTTACAGGCTAATGTATGAAAGTATCAAAGTAATCTCTCCTGTGTTTAAATATGCAAAACTATCTGAAATTGTCTTTCCAGTTTTGAAAAAGAGGCAGATGCTTTTCTCTTCAAAGATCTTGATTTTAAAACTTCTAAATACATTTAGATGATTCAAACAAAGCACTAATTAGGACAGGACAGGACAGGACAGGATAGGATAGGATAGGATAGGATAGGATAGGATAGGATAGGATAGGATAGGATAGGATAGGATAGGATAGGATAGGATAGGATAGGATAGGATATTTCAGCTGGAAGGACCTACAATGACCATCTCGTCCAACTGCCTCACATGTCAAGACTGAGTGAAAGTTGAAACATCCTATTAAATACCTCTTTTTAAGGCACTGACAACCATGCCCATCAACTACCTCTCTAGGAAGCCTATTCTACTGTTTGACCAGTCTCACAATAAAGAAATTCTTCCTAATGTCTAGTCTAAACCTTCCCTGGCACAGCTTTGAACCATTCCCATGCTTCCTGTCCCTGCACACCAGGAAAAAGAGCTCAGCACCTCCCCTTCCACTTCCTCTTCTCAGGAAGCTAGGAAGAACAATGAGGTGCTCAGCCTCCTTTTCTCCAAACTAGACAAAGCCAAAGTTCTTACCTGCTCTTCACAGGATGTGAGTTCCAGCCCTTTAAATAACACTGTTTATATGTATATATTTTGGTCTCACCTTGAAAGTAGTTTAAAATATTAGCAGACTTGAGATAACCTTAAAAAAAAAAAACCCACAAATTCTTCTAAACCTAGGATTAACACCTTACTTGTTACTTCTTGTACTAGGTCTGTCAGAAAATATGCCTACTTACTAAATTCATGTATTATTAGCATCTTCTGCTGTTCTTGCTTTGGGCCACGGATTACTGATTTTCATATTCCAATAGATGGGAGGAGTTCAACCAGCAAAATTGCATAAAGGAATGAGCAGAGGATCACAGCTGATTGTATATTTGCAAGCTCTGTGGGTTTTTTGGTTTATTTTTGGTTGGTTGGTTGGAAAACAATTGGTAGTTTCTTTGTTTTAATGGCATATTTTGTCTTTTGAGAGAATGGTAGCATCTCATATTCACCCTTATCCTTTTAGAGAGTTATATTTTGAGTTTTGTACTAACTGTACATTTTGAGATTTACATGACCATTTTTATATTTAACTACTTAAAAGTAAAATAAGGTTTATAATTTTATTTTTTTCCCTGAGGTGTTCATTTTCTTCTGTGCATTCAGTCTGCTGTATCTCGTATTTCATTATCTAGTGCATTTGTTCTACAACAACCTGCTACTTTGGGTTTCAGGAAGAAGAAGCAATAAATTTAATTATCTTCATTATTTGGGTAGAATAATAATAATAGGGTTCTTGTGCCCCCAGCAGATTCATTATCATATATCTTCTTCAACAGGTTCTGTGAAAAACAAAGAAGCCTATTACCGGGCTTACAGAAGGATTCACCCAGGGTATTGCAATGCTTCCAACTGTCATATCGACAGAGAGTTATCATCTCTGAAAAACCCATTTCTGAGTGACTCTGGGATTAACATGAGGTTAAAGATGGCCAACTGCCCAATGTATGGTGAAGATGTCCAACTGAACTGGCTGCTTGAAAATTTACGTAATGAGAACAAAACCCTGAAGTTTAATTTGTGCGCGCAAATTATAACCTACAGTGGTTGCCCAATGGATCAATTTTGGAAAGACAGTGTGAATGTCACATTGGGTCCAAGGGAAGGTAAGAGGGTGAAATTGTCTAATACTCTGTTCTTTTTAGGAGCTAGCTGGTTTTTAGGATTTGTGGAGACTTCCTAATAATGGTGGGAAGTGAGATGTGCAGTGTTAAATATTGAATTACCTTTAGGGTGATCACTCGAAAATCAATACTATGTCAATACTACATGTATGGTCACAGGTAAATTGTAGTCTTTCCTTAATTTCTCAAGGTTTAGATATTCTTATGATAGTTAAAAAAATTGTTTCATTATAATTTCAATGCTGGACTCCATACTCAATACAAAGATAAAGCTGCAACTGTCTAATAGAAAAGCAATGTTTCCTTTGGCCAGAAGATATTAGCCAGTGTAAAACACTTGAGCACCCAGGGATACCATATGCTGGGAAGTGCAAATGTGTAGCAGAACAAAAGCACCTGTTTCCATGGTTAATGTCTTTTTCTGGAAGAAACAAAAATCTCTTTCATTAAACCACATCATTATAAGACAAAATTTCATACTGATATTAAAATTATATTTTATGAGGCTTTAATTTGCCTGTATTTGAATTATTGTTTTAAGAACTCCACTGGGAGGAAAGATTACAAATTTTGCTCAATAATTGTCTTCATCATCATCATCAACTAATCTTGCAAATTCACTGATAGATGAATTGAAAACTATGAAACTGATTGCTGAAGATAGCAATATATCACTCGAAATCAGGAAAAAAATTCTGTCTATTTTAAAAGATGCCATGATAACTTAATATTTAATTAAGCCATTGTAAGTGTGAGTTAAACTTTAGGAGGAAGGAAAGTGAGAATATTAATTAAAAAAATCAGAAAAATAAAATAAATAAATTTGTTTTACAGTGAAAAAAATTCCGCTGTGTATATCATATAAACAATATGGACCTTATCTCTGTGATCACAACATTATGAAAGTAGTTGCTGTTTCAGACCCTGAGTGTGGAGAAATTCTGATGGTGAGCAGGGATATTGTGGTCAACAGACCACCCGTTATTGTAAAGGTAAGTAATTTCAATTATGAAATTTGGGATCTAAGGAACAGACCTGGGGACTCTTATTGGCCACTTCCTAAGTACAATGCCAATAAACTTCAAATACTTTACGTTTTTCTTTGATCTTATTGCCATTTTTTAAAATTTAGCGAGATTGGTGTGATTTTTAAAGTAAAACTTATGACTTAGTAATGTATAGTGATCATAGAAGCAAGTCAGAAAGAAATACATATTAATAATCCTTTTAATTTTTTTCCCTTCAATTTATTTTCCTCATTGTCAATTTTGTAAGGATTAAAAAACGTAAAACGTTTCTGTTTCTTTTTTAACTAGCTTCTGAGCCAACCCAGACTGAAAGTACCATGTACTGCGGAGATCTCCTTCTGTAATCCTCTCCAGGAAGATATGAAGAATTGTGTAATGACATTAGAAGGCTGTGGTTTATTCAAAGAGCCGATGACTATTGAGTGAGTTCATCAGTTCTTGAAATGGGGATAATATTGGGGGTTGACTAAGGTGTGCAAGTTCAGAAGAGGTTTTGAGAGAGAAAATAGTTCTGGTATTTTTGGTGTTCAGCACATGAACAGGACATTTTGCCTCTTATTAGTATGAGACTCCATTAAAAGCCTCACTCCTCTTGAAACTGATCATTTAAAGCTGGCAAGGAATGATGCTGCTTCATTTTTCTCAAGTTTAATTTAAGTGGGTGCATGAAATATCTGTCTGCACACTTCTCTTTACAAGAAGTACTAGCTGGGTCCCCCGTCCCTTACAATCCTATTGAGTTTATAATAAAATTCCTCTAAATATTCATGAACTGTCACTAACCACATACAGGACCAATTAGAGAACGACAGTGAGAAGTAGCAATATTCATTCTAAGCGCATAACATGGAAATCACAGGAAACTGGAAGCTTCCAAGATGCTGTAACATTCTAGGAAAAGTAGCTGTTCATTAATATGCATTGCTTCTCTTCATGACAAGGAGAACTGACTAAAGTATGACTAGTTTTGAGGGCAAGAAGTTAAGAGTTGTTCTCACTGAATAGTAATGAACTGGATTCCACAAAGCTGCCCTGTCGAACTGCTGGAAATGGTAAGCAATAACTACACCTTTGAGGCAGAAGGGTACTACATTTTTTAAGAATTCAAGTCAGTACCACAAATGATTTTCCAGTTCCAATTACAGAGGTGACTGTGGGAGTCTTCCAAATCTTCTCTTGGGACAAACGTTTCTTACCATGCTTTTCACAANTTTTTTTTTTTTTTTGAAAAAGACAAGAATAACAAAGCTGTCATAACAGTTTGTTTCTAAAATATGTCATAACAAATCAAACTTAATTTGTGCGCTCATCTTGTAGCACTTAGGTCTCCGAGTGCTAAGGATTAGGGTTCTAATTTTTTTCTTTGTCTTGCTCCAGTTTGGGAACACTGGCATCCAACCAACAGGCACGGACCATTGTGGAGTTTACACCTTACAGGCTTGGCTGCCACCGGCTCCTGGCCAACCTTGGGTGCCACAAGTTTGCCTACTGCAAGGGATGTGCCAAAGCTGAAGTGTGTTGCTCCGCAGGCCAGAATGGTGTCCTGCCCATCAGCCAGAACGGGTCACTGCCAGTGTGTGAGAATGGCTCTGTCCCCATGAACGGCTCTGGGGGAGCTGGAACGGCTGTCCCTGTGGCAGACCCTGCATTCAACTCCATGTGTGAATATATATGTATCCCAGTGTGCAACCCAAACTGCAGCGCAGGGGGACAGCCTGTGTACGACTTTGTGTACCTCCCTGCAGGCCATCCCTTATGCAACTCCATCTGCAACCAAGGCTTCAATCCAAGCATCAATCCTGGTTTTGAGATGGGATGCGATCCTGGCTTCCGTGTCATATGCGAGACTGTACCTCCGGCTACGTGTGCTCCAATGGCTCCATCCATGTACAGCTCCATGCCAGCCCCAGCATCCAACCCTGTTTGCACCACTATGCCTCACGTGGTGTTTGAGACAGGTCCTGCTCCCACACAACCCTCTGGAGGTGGAGGGGGCCCGATGTCCTATTCTGTCTCTGTCCCCGCGAATAATGCGGTGAGTGCGCTGCTGACCCACTTCATGGGTGGCCCCAATCCCAGTGGAGCAACCCAGGCAGTCCCTATGTCTGCTCCGCCATCCTACTCCATGTGCTCTCCAGTAATCCACACCATTGGTAATCCCGTGCAACCTCCAACTCCCCTTTCCGTGCCTGGTGCCTCCATCTCGCATGTGGTTTGCAGCTCCACACCCTCTCCCACCACCCAGCCTCCGTGTGGCCCGGTGGCCACCCTGTCCTCCCAGCCCCTGAATGCCACCGTAGCCCACGGCATGTGCTCCCCAGTGGCCTCCCCAGTGCCCCGTGCTGCTGACCGTAGCGGCACCCCAACAGTGCTGCAGGTGGGCAGTCCCTCTGCATCCCACTCACTGTGCTCCCCAGCCCCCCGTCCCGTGGGACCCCCGGCATCCCACTCGCTGTGCTCTCCAGCCCCCCGCCCCGTAGGGCCCCCTGCAGCCCACTCCCTGTGCTCGCCCACCTCCGCCTCGCTGGTGGCCGTGGGGGCCCGCCCTGCCAGCTCTCCTGCCGCTCCGCCCTTGGACTCCTCGGCCTCTGCCTGTCTGCCGTGCTCCCCATCCCCGCGCCCCCTGGCAGGACCCACAGCCCGCTCCCTCTGTGCCCCCACCTCTCGCTCCATTTCCCAGCTTGTGGGCATCTCTGGCTCTCGCTCATTGTGTGGTTCTCAGTGGGGCCCTTCCTATGAGACCACCACTCGCTTTGGCTCCATGTGGGCTCCCACCTCCCGATCATTGTGGAGCCCTGAGGGGCGCTTAGGCTACTCCTCCACCCGTGCCACCTACGGCACACTTACACGCCCTCCCTATAGCTCCTTGAACCGCTCCTCCTACAATTTATCCCGCTCTGGCTACGCTACCCTACCCCGCTCCACCTCCCCCTCTCCCTCTGCCTATGCCACCCTGACTCGCTCCGGGTCCTGCCCCTCTGGCAGCACCCTGGCTCTGGCGGGGTCCCGCAGGCCCTGGAGTCCCACAAGGAGCACTCTCACCTATTTCAAACGCAAATATCTGTAACGGAGAGTAACCTGGGAAAACCTGAAGCCAGTGAAATAAAGCCTGCGTGCAGATGCTTTACAAGAGGTTAGAAATAGGGTGATGAAGAGCAGCGTGCTGCTCCTGAGCATTTATCTATGGATTTGAGATGTGCCAGAAAGCAGGCTGTGAGCCAACTGCTGAGGGATGCGTTCGATGTAATACTTGTATGTCTTGAGATACGGTACGGTGGAAATGACAAATGAATGTGCTCCCTGTGGAGCCGTCGTGACAATAGTGGCACGGTGCAGGTAATCAGACTTACTTGCTCAGTCAAGCTGTTTTATAAATGATGTGCTTTCACTCTCTCTTCTCTTGATTTTTTGCAATGCACATTTCTCAGATCTCCCTGGGCTACAGCACTCATAGCAAATCCCTCTCCCTGCGTGAAATGTGCTGTCCTTGGGATGCTGCAGAGGTGACAGCAGACATGTCTTATGTCTCACCTAAAAGACATGGGGCCCCTGAACCCCAGGGTTGCTGTGGCTCAGGTCAGTTCTGCGTGCACTCTGTTTCCCTAGTTGTGTAATGCTGGAAACAGCGGAACAACTACATCATTACAAATCAGCAGAAGAGTTTAACTGCATCTTTTTTTTTTTTTTATATATACTTTTCCCTTTTTTAATAATAATTTTAGTGTTACTACTCTTGATGTATTATAGACCTAGTATCAAGAATCCAGAGGTCATGTTAGAAAGTCTGCAAAACTCGATGAATAATCAATACAATATATTGGCTATCACAACTGACTGTTTTTCATATAGCATATTTAAAAAATTTTCTCACATACCTTGTATGCATTTAGGTTACTGGGAAAAGCTCTAATTCCACAGCTGTGCCTTTTTGATTGAGTATAGCTAGGAAAAGTCTGCCACTAGACCTGAACTTAGAAAAGGAAGTAGGATGTTATCCTTTCTTTCCAACATCCAGTCTTCCCAGCTGAAAGTTTTTAAGAAGGTGAATGGAATGTACCGTGTCTTCTTAAGATGATGGTACTGTTCCAATGCTAACCTTCTCCAGGTGTTTTAGGAGTTGAAATTATACATTGTCATAAGAATTTTGGATTTACTGACAATACCTCCCATCCCTCCATTATTTTTCTTTAGTAAGTAGTCCATTAATTTTAGTAGTGTTAGAGGGGTTTTGTGGTAAGGTAAGTTTGCTGGTGCTGCAGAATCTTCATCCGTATAGCCATAGTATTTCAGTAGTATCACTGTAGTTTACGCCCCTATGTGATGAGATTGAGTAACCTTCTGAGGATTTTGAAGAAGTGTGGTGTCAGATGGTAGCTATGAACATGCCAACACTATCAACTGCATAGTAATTCTGAGTACGGTAGAAGAAAGATTTGCCTGGATATTGTAGTAGAGTGATCATAACTCAGTGACTTGAATTTTTTACAGAGTTTCAAATAGTCTGCGTTAGATATGTGCTGAGAATTTCTTTGCCTGACTGAAAATAAAAATAAAAATTTAAAAACCACCTGTCATTCTATTGTTTTTGGTTTTGGTTTGGGTTTTGTTTTTATTTTTTTTTCAGTAATACTTCTTAAAAAGTGAGGACTAAATCTCTGCAAGTAAACTGGTTTGTGAAATCTTCCCTCCACTCCATTTCTGTTAAATTTCCTGTACTTTTCCTCAAGGTCTGGAAACAAGGCTTCAGAATAAGATCCTAAGTTAGGGGAAACGTATAGATTTCTTGCTTTACCTGAAATACTCAGTTTGATATTAGAGGACAAATGAAGCCATCCTCTTTGCTCTCAATAAACTTTTCCACTTGTTGCATGAGTTTTTCCCTTGCTCTGTAAAACTCTCAATCCACAGAAATGCCAAAATGAACAAACCTTTGGGTGGCAGAGGAAGAGACAGAAAAGATACTGACAGTATTTACTTAAGAAAAAAGGTGATTTTTTTTAAAGTGTTAATAGTATATGGTAGCTACATAATTCTCAAATGACATTTCAGATTCCTTTTCCCAGTAATGGTATGACTTCTCTGATGTTCCTAATTTCTGAGAAAGAGCCTGACTGCATATTTCAGAAACTCCAAAGATTTGGTCATTGGAGTTGTCGAGAGCATGTGCAATCTCCACTCGCACTCTTCCTGCCATATGTGCTGATTATGCATTGCTTTTGAAAAATGGAGTAAGTTCATTCTAACTGGAGCCATAGGGGAAGACAGAAAACCTTTAAGCTCAAAATGATTCTAATATTGAATAGATGATATTGAGGCTGTTGTAGTCTCATACAGTATGACATTAACAAAGGGTAGCTCGTAGTCTCTTATCAAAATCCATTATACAGTCTCTTACTCACTGGGGGACCGGGGGGGTGGGCAACATGTGGAAAACTAAAGAAAAAGAGCCCCTAAACCAATAATGACAAAAAGCCCAAAAAAGAGCAGAATTTGAATTACCTTCTTCCTAAGTGTTTATGAATAGAAGGCTCTAACCTATGTTTTGTAAGGTAGTTCCTTTGTCAGGAGACATGGTTTAAATTTCCAGAAAATTTCTGGTTTGTTTTGTGGTGGTTTGGTTTGTTTGTAGTGTTTTTTTCCATAAATGGCAAAGCCAGACAAAAATAACTGTCTCAAATATACTTTCTTGCAGTAAAACCCACAAGAAATTTTTTTTTTTTGCCTAATGTATTAAATATATTGAAGATTAACAGTATTCAGTAATGTGGTGTGATACATAAAGTCTATTTTAGAGAATGAAAAGCCAACTCAAGCATGACAGTTATAGTCATCAGAAATTAAATACAGTACTGTCATATTTATGTGTTCAGGAATAAATTTCTAATTTTAATCTCAGTTCAGGCAAGAATTTTATTTAAGTGAGGGAAATATATTCACATTTTTCCCTAGGCGATGATCATGAAATAAGGTGCTTGCTCATGCACTGTTATGGTTACCCTTTCTGTGGTTTAAAAGTATAAATGGGACTAGTGCAATTTACTTTTGTGTCCAGCTGAAATAAGGTTGTATTTATTTTAGAGATGAGGAAAATTACCATTCTAATATGTGGTAATTTTCAGTTCTTATCCCTAACAGTTCATTAGACCTTTACAAATCATTTTTTAAATGAGAAGTTTCTATGATTTATCTGCAAGTTAATGGTTTCACTTTTAATGCTTTAGGTTTGTGTTTCTTTGGACGTTTGCTGACAGCATACCATAAAATACTGGAGTGAAATGTGATTTATTTTTATATATTCCATTACCTGCAAGAAAAATGTTGAAAGGTATAACTCAATGAACAAATTTCCTACCAAGCATTAGTTATAGAGATAAATTAAATTTTATGTATTGTATCAGACAAGAAGGTTAAATTAAGGAAACACTTTAGTAATTTTATTTAGTGTTAAAATAAACCAAAAGATTTTGGAATATATACTATGAATTGTATAAAAATAAAGCAATTAAATATGCTGATTAGGAAAATGTAAAAATGTCCAAAATGCAAAAGATAACAAGGATCTATTTATTTGTTAGGCAGCAATTTTATCTATTGTATCTGACTTTTCAAAAGTTGATTTCTTCATGCTGCATTTCCAGAGGTGTTTTTGCAGACCTAAATAAAGGTCTTTATTTGTAGAAGGAAATCCTATTCAAACACTTTACAGGTATCCCTGCTCTTTCTTTCCTTCAATGCTTTAGATGGGAGGAATTTCTTCCATGCCTTTGTATGTTCTTCCTTCTTCTTTTTCTTTGAACTGCAAGATATGGTGCATAGTGTGCTTTTATGCTTATTTGTAATTAGTAACTTTCTGATGCTGAGTAACATTGGAATAGAAGTTTAGTACAAGATACCAATGCAGGGCTGAGAGCAGAAACTGTTCCCAACCCAGGGATCAAATGCAGCATATGTGAACAGCTGAGCCATCATTACTATTCTGTTAATCCTTTATAGAAAAAAATTAAGTCTGCTACCACATTAATTTGGATTTTAAATTATGGTTTGTAAGTAACTGGCCACACCTGTCTAACTTTTCAACTAATCATAACTTTTTCTTCTTCTCTCCTGAGAAGAGTTGCTGTTGATGGTGTTCAGTAGATGGCTTTGTTTATTTGAGCAACCTGTACCTTTTTGTATGCTCACTAGCCATCATACATTGAAATTGCATGGGTGTTTTCTCCATAAGAAAGACCTGCATGTTTAGTGCAGGCTTTTGATCATTGCTGCAGGATTTGGATAAAGAACATTTATATGATTTGGTGGGAAAAAATGACAAAATTAAATATCTAGAAAACTAGGTGGTATGTGTAAAGTAGGGAAAATCTTCATGCTGTAAATAAATGTCACCACTATATACCATTTCCTTTTAGAAAATCTGTTCTGTGATTCTTGTTTCTCTGATTCCTTTTTCTGAATATCAAACCTCAAATTTCATTAAAATTATGACAATGTATCAAGTTGGCTTTAGATTAATTAGAAATAAGAAAATGCTGGTCTTTGGGATAAATACTACCAGGAATCCTTGCTTTTCTAATCTCTTAAAATATTCCAGTAAACCTAATCCATCATCTACAGCAGTTTCTGGGTAGAGAGCTGAGACACTTGCTATTAACCCTGACCTAGAAATACTCTGTAATTCTGACTGAGCTAAACGTAGCATCTTCATCTCTAATTTTTGCTTATCTGTTAATTTCATTTTGACCTTTTTTTGCCCTTCATCTCTTTTCCAAACAAGTGGAACAATTAAACTAGCTAGAGACTCCTCAATTGCAAATATCATCAAAATTGCTACAACAGCCTTCATTAGACATTTCAGAGTACCTAATAGGGAATTCTGTCTTCAGAGCACAAACATTACAAGACTCAGAGAATACTGAGATTTTTGTAATGATCTTGTTTCTTTTCTTTAGATGATCTCAGTCAATTTTATAATAGCATGAGTCATTAGGGGTCCCAACTGTACATTAACTGAATACTAAAGTGCACTTCTCTGCATCACTGACTGAGGCCATTTGCCAAGGACAGTATCAATGCAGAAGGAATGATAAACAGGATTCATTGAGATTTGGTTTGTAAAAACTTGGCAGTGAAACTTCATATGCTCATATAAAACTAGGTATGAAGTTTATTTGAAGACCATGGATCAGACAGAAATAAGATATGGAAGGGTTATTTCATACAAGGCAAAATTTAGACACTAAATACCCAAAACTACAATTCTGAAGTTTTTGTGATGGATACTGCTTAATTCTGCTGATATGCAAGCCCTGCAGGAACCTTGCTGCTTCTTTTAACAGTTTTAAGGTGCCTGAGATTTATGTCCCAATATGTATCAACTTTTGAGATCTGCATTGAACCCAGTGTACTTCTCATTACTCTTAAGCCAAGTCAAGGTCCAGAAGCTAGGTATTTCCAGGCCAAATTCCTTTAAATGGCCTAATCCTTGATGTACTGAGAATGCATATAACACACACATATCTGCAAAGTTTATAAATAAACTCATCATTTGTATTTAAGCTACACTTCAATGTTCATCTTTAGTGCCAAATGTGAGTACATTTCCAAGCTAGACCCAAAATCTAGGACAGAGTTAAGTGTATTATCAATATCCCAAAGGATTTGCTTTCCTTATGTTTCTCCCATGGTATAATCTTTTTTTCCCATCTGTAACAGAAGGGTGCAGTCTTTCTGTTCCCCATTACAGAGGAGACAGTAATTTTCTGTCTGCCTGGGAAGGGCATTTCTGGAGGCAAAGGACATATTCAGTTCCAGTAAGCAAAGAATCAGATAGGAAACTACATCTTGATATAAATTTCCCAGGTACTTGATGCTGGTTGTAATCTAAAAGAATGGTTTAGCTTTGTTGTGCTGATTCCCAGAGGGATGGATGCAACTATTGCTTTGAGTGGTGTCCATAATCCCCATAACATAAAATTTTACCACCTATTCCTTTGCTAAATGTTTTTTTTTTTTTTTTTTTTTTTTTTTTTTTTTTTTTTNGTGACCTAAATTTTTTTTTTTTTTTTTTTTTTTTTTTCTTGGATGTCTCTAGAAAGCTGAAGGCAAACTACCTGCTAACATTTCCTGGCTCTTTGTCTGGACCACTAACACATTGCCATCCAGATAGCATCACATTCCTCATTTATTTTTAGAGGGAAATGAATGTATTAATGAGGGAGAAGGCTCCTAAATGTTAGTCTTTACAGAGATTATATAGAAGAGACATTGTTTACTCAGAAATTTCTGGTTCAACTCCTTCTGTCCCAAATGTATTCATCTCAGTTGTTTTCTTTCAAAGCTTGTCCTGTGTGCTGCTTTTCAGCAAGTGGCTATCTACAAGAAGATTTAATTTGTAAAGATGTAAATTACTTGAGTTGCTAAATGTCATCTTTATCTTCTGTATCTTGGCCAATAGAGCTCTAGAAAGCTGACAGAGGAAAGCATTTGCAAAAAAAACTTGTGCCAGGTACTACCTTTGAAGATGAAATATTTTTTATAGTTACAAATATACCTATCAAAATGTATATATTTCCATCTGCATAAGTAAAATTAGGTGGAAAAATGTTAATTGTGTATAAAATTTTCTCACAGCAGCAGTGTGCAGTCTTTCAGTCAGTGCAGTAGAATCTCAGTCATGTACAGATGCTCCCAGCTCCATGGGACCTGCTGCTGCCATGACTAAAGAATTAGCACACACAAGTATTCTGAATAGAGAGGATCCATATCTGGAGAACAAGCAAATTTGAAATTATTTGGGAATCTCTCTTCAAGGACAAGTGGTGGAAGTAATAAATAGTTTACATTTGTGTTATTTTGGATTTGTAGAAGAGCTAAGTAGCTTTAATTTATTTTTCTTTTTTTTTTTTTTTTAATTTCAGTAGAAATTTTTCTGCAACTTGTATGCAACTTTTAAAGCTCATTTTTATTAACTATGTTTTCATTAAAAAGTTTAGTTCTACTCAATTTGGTCTTGTGTTTAAAAATAAGCTACAATACAGCTAAGGCATTGATCTTCCTTTCACAAGTAGTGACAAACATGCATTGGTATACTGGATCTAAAATCTCTTGTATATAAATCTTAAAAAGTGAAAAGTTTATATGTTCAGTTGTAATGTAAATAATTCTTTAACATCTCTGCAGTGAATAATTTCCCAAACAGTTAAACTCCTCTTAAAATTGTAAAGAGTATTTTAAATTGTGAAATTATCTGAGGTTTTCTTTGTGTGAATCAGCAAACATGTGAAAATAGGAATAAAAACATCAAATCTTTTTATTGTAATATAAAAGCAGATAATGGCAAGAAGGGTGTACTTTTTTGTTATCATTTCATTTTAAAGCACTTCAGAGCTAAGAACATGGGAATTTTCAGAAATACATGTTGGATATAGAGCAAATTGTTTATCATCTTAGGACTCAGGTAGGAGTAACACAAAATTTGACAACAAACACTTAACACAGATAGACTTTTTTGCATCAATAAAAAAACTTGAAGAGGCAAACTCAATTTGTATTACAAATTTTAAGGTGCTTTTGCTAAGATTTTATGTAAGCTCAAGAGTTTTGTCACAAACTATTAAAGCGTAAATTATAGCTGATAAACCTCTGTTATTATTTTGAAAGAGAAAAAGAGCTCTTTCCTAATGAGAGATCTAGTCCAGCTTCATTATTTGGCCCAACATTGTGTTTGATTAAATGATAATGACATTGGGCACCCATCTACTTGGATCTGAGTTGCTACAAATCAGGATATTAATCTATTTTAAGTGCACTTAAGTAGAATAATGTTTAAGGAAGCACTATCTTCACCTGTCTCTTTGGGACTGAAAAGTGCGTTTAGAACAGAGCAACTGTTTAATTATTTGACTGAGTCGTACCTGATGTGAAACTACTACTCACCATATGGCTTAATGAATCTCTAGTTAATAAGCTGTGAACACTATATCCAAAAGATAATAGAGTGAAATATGAGAATTTTAATTCTGAACAATATGTCTCAGGTATTAAAAGAAGGAAAACTACTAGGTGGTTTGTGATATTGGATTGGAAGAAAATAATTACTTGGTTCTGTTTAAAAACAATATAGGGTAATACACAACTAACATTTTTTATGACAAAAAATCTGATTAAAGTATTAGTAAACAGAAAAAAGAGGTAATGCGATATACTTACTAATGTCAGTGTTTTTATTTTTGTTAAAAAAGAACACATTCTGTGTTGATTCAGTAGTTCAAGTTACTTGGGAGGAAGGACCAAAATGTGTGGTTTTGTATAAAAAACCATTTTGAGGGATAACACAAAAATATTGAAGTATTAAGAGCTTGAATGTGAAGGACCTTAAAATTAAACCTCATCAAAGCATTGAAGTAAGTTATTTGGATAATAAGCAAGTAAGTAAGTTATTTGGGAGGAAATAATTGGCATCCTGTTGTGGACATTCCTAGTGTCTAAAATTGGTATACAATGATGCTAACATGTCCTCTTTTAATTAAGAGATTTTGGCATCTACTTTCCAGTGTCTGGTAAAATATACATGCTCTCAAAAGTGTAAAGATTTACACTGAATATATTTGATTTACTATTAAGGAAATCTACTTGAGCTTTCTGGGAATGCAGTGCTTGTACTCCAAGTTTTGACTTTGCCTAACATCTCTCAATGTTAAAATCCTTGATTTTAAATTTACTGGATTAAGGATTTTGCATTAAAATGTGAGTCTTTCTCCATTTTGTGTTATTTATATCCAAGATTATTGAACTAAATGTCAAACTCTTTCTTTGACAGATGTTCACTGGGAATATTTCTCCTTTCTGAGATTATAAGAAATTTGAATTTATATTTTATATATATGAGAGATGATTCTACTTGTCTGACCTCTTGAAATTGCTTTGGTATCTGGTCTTTCACTCTGGAAATGTTATCCTACAGCTGATGGCTGTGTGATTAAAACCCCAAGAAGGAACAGCACAACATTTCAAACC
>VZRH01003704.1:162014-179153 GCA_013397555.1 Urocynchramus pylzowi | reverse complement strand
AGGGCTTGTCGTGGGCTGGGGTCCAGCCTGGTGCAGCAGAGCTGTGTGCTAGAGGCTGAGAGAGGAGAGGTCCTCCCTGGCTTCACCCTGACCTGCTCTGAAGCTGCAGCTCTTGCCCTTGGTCTTGCCTGAGCTGGAAGGCAGGTATCCCTGAGCCTCCCACCTCTTCATTCCTGATCCTGACCACCACCCCAGCCTAGCTTCAGCTCATCCCCATCCTCGTGTCCCTGCCAGCCTGTCCTGCAGCTGTGACCCTGCTCAGGCCCTGCTCTGCCCTTCCAGCTCAGGAGCCTTGGGAGCAGATCCCAAGCTAGTGAGGTCCCTGCCCTGATGGCAACACTGTCACAGTTGGCTCTCAGCTTCCTCCGTCTCCTCAGCTTCTTGACAAGCATGCTGATCTCCAGTCAGAATTTTGATTCCTCCCATTTTCTCCTAGCACTGATTTTGCCAAATATTCCTTGGACAATTTTATTTTATTTCAGACCTGAAATTGTGTGGGACAATGGGACAACCTGCTGATGCATAAAATCACGTTAGATGTCTTTCTTCCTTGACTCATTCCCTATTGACGTAGCTCCTACAGACATTAGTGTCCAAAGTCCTGATGGATTCAGTGGAGCAGGAGGAAACCTGTAGAATTTTTCTGGATGAGCACTGTGTGTATGAGGGGCATATGAAATCTAATAAGAATGTTTGATCACCTGAAAACTGTAATATAAGTATTCTAGTAGTAATTTGTTACTTGTATTTCAGCAAGGTTTTCATAATACTTTTTTTTTTCCATTAGCAATTTATCATCTTCTTTATTAGTAATATATCATGTGCATAATAAGTATTTATTGCAGTTTCTCTCTGGGCTGAAATTATGTTTGAGAATGAAAATATAAATGATTTATTGACACAGAAGAATACTAATTACTGACAAAATCCCTGGAAAATTGGGATAACATAGAGCTTTAGCATTGAGATGTTAGCAACTCTGCCTCAAATAAATTTTCAACCTTAAGGTGTGCCTGTGAAGAATAAATATCAGTGTTATTCATAATAAATACTGAGAGAGCAAATGTGTCTCAAGCAAAAAAAAAAAATATAATAGAATTTTGAAATAATGAACTTGAGGTAAAATAAGAAATTGATTTTATACATGATGTGATAAAAAAACATTTTCTGTTGAAGAAGTTGCCTGCTTGAAAGGCAGAAGTTCTTAAATAAACCATCCTCTTCCCTTATAAGTTTATTCTATAATAATATAAATTTGCCTTTAAATTGTGAATTATCTGCTACTTCTATTGTTATGGCTGCATCAATAGTGAATAATATTATTAATTATTTAGTAAACATTATTATTAATTACTATGGTCCTGCATTTTAGGCCCCTAATTCACAGTATAAATAATTTAGAGAAACCAGCAAGAAAAAGGGCAGACCCTTTCCAGATAGATGAATTGCTTCACTGCTGAATCTTTAGTGATCAGATCCCCCAAAATGTAACCAAACACACCAACTAATATCATAAATTCCCAAACAGTGAACAAAGGAAATTGCCTGTCTCAAAATTATCCCATGCAACTCACCATGCCAAAGGACTCTGGAACTATCTAGCAGGGAGTATGGATCAGAAGAATAAGTTATGGAGGGCTGTAGGTGACTCAGGCTGAGATACAGTATGATTTTACAGTATCGATGTTAACATGGAAGGAGCATATGACTCTAAGCACCACATCTATATTTTACCCAGTAACTGATAAAGTGTCTAAGAAAAGCAAAAACAGAAGATAATTGTGGAGTGCAGACAGGAAAACAGAGATTCTCTCTTCCTAGGCTAATACCTTAAGTATTCAGCTACTCAGACATTCTCGTTGCTTCTCTGTAGCCCAGAAATTTCCTGACTCATGCATTTCTCTCAGTTCAGCAGCAGAGATTCAAACTGAGAAGTGAAAGATATGTTAGATATGTAGCAGAAAACAGCCTAGCATGAAGTGGTATGTCATACTTCTAGTTAAGGGTATTTCCCTCTCCTGTGAGGATGAGCTATTCAACAGTCTGTGGAATACCAGGGCTAATGTATCTCCTCCCCCATGAAAGAAAACAGTAGCTGCACTTTATAGGAATATCAATTGTGTCAGTGCCAAGTGTGCTAAGGAATGTTAGGCTTGCAGATCTTGGCCTGGCTTTGGTACAAATCAGCTGCTCACACTGCTCGGAGAGTACGAGTGGGATGTGCAAACGGCGAAGTTTGAAGAAACCAGCTGGGCACATACAGAATTGCAGTGCCTCCAAACAAAAGTCCTCAGAACTCTGCATGTAGGTGCCTGCATTTGTCAGAATCTCACTTTATGAAATTTAACCCACTGTGAAATTCACCTTCATTTCATGAAAAAGTAACAAATGCTAAGGTAATTCTGATGATGCAAAATGTCTGTCTATTTTCTTATGCATGAAATAGAAGCTAGGTTGTGAAATAACACAATAGATTTGATTTTTTTTTTTTTAATATATGAAAAAATTCACAGATTTGCTTCTTTTTTTAAGAAGTAAATAGATATATAGCAATGCCAGCATAGATATATATACTGGAATTGCATGTTTCCTCATGACATGCAGTCTATGTGATATGCTTTTTTACTTCATATTTCATTGGTCTTCTTTAAGCAGGTAATTTTCATTTTGCTTTAAGAAGCATTGTATTCATTTTAGCTAATAGCTCTTTGGAGTGCACAGAATTGACTGCATGATGATGACATCATTCCATGTTAGTTTAGGTCTGCATAAGGTGGCACTACTACTTGAAATTCTTGGTATTGTTTTCTTGACCAAAACATTGTCCCTTGTGCTGTAAAAACAAACAAACAAACAAAAAAAAGCCCAACACCACCAGGCAGCTGAAGAAGGTTCGTTTTAAAAACACCCAGCTGGAAGAAGGAGGTTTAAATATAGTTTTGGGTTTTTTTGCTGTTGGCTTTTTCTTCCCCAGGTTAATTATCTCAGATGACTTCCCTGAGGTAGTTTATTGCAAGGCCATATGACTTCATGCGCCTGCAGTTATGGGTGGAGAAATAATCACCCAGTAATGAGGGGGTGGTGGGAGGACTCTTTGATGACTGAGCTGGCTTATGTTGTATTAAACTGGTTATGAAACTGCAGTGCAAAGCTCTACTCCATTTAAATGTGATAGGGTCTTTCTTTGTAATTTATAGAAATTCTCTGTAAGTTCTATAATTTACATAGTAGTAATAAGTAAAATCAGGAGAAGTAGGGGAAAGTAGCTAGATGAACATAGTTGCTACTAAAATGTTCCCACTATTATTTATTTCTGAATGGATTTTGGTAAATAAACATATATACATGAGGAGATGCAACAAAATGAAACTCAGGAGGGAAAATAATTGCACTCTTTTGATTTATGTGACTTCGGCAGAGCTTCACATTCAAACTTAGAGCTTTAATTTTTTTGCTTAAATTTTTTAGTTTTTACCTATGGAGTTGTTACAGTCCCTCTTCCTGAAGATCATTTTATTGGTAGTGCCTGCTCTGTGCTTTGGAGAGTCTACAGGGTGTATTTAGCACCATGACATTCATTTGAACATTCCTCTGAGTATACTTATTTTTACCCAAACAGTACAGGAGATTTCTTTACAAAACTAAGAAATACAAAGCCATACTCCCTCTCGAGGAATTACAAATAAAAGGTTTCATTGCAAATATGAATATGTAAACTTACATACCTGTTTCAGTGCATAGAATGTACAAAACTATCAAAAACTACCTCAGAAATATTTAGTTTTTTTGTGTTCAGGAAAGTAGTCAGAATAATCTGAATGCTTTCACTAATGCATAGAACAAGCAAGAGCAGGAAGTATTTGCAAATGTTTATTTGAATAAGTGAGTCTGAGTCACTTGGATAACATTTGCAAACATTTTCCTTAAACAAATACAGAAAGAAGGGAAAAAAAACAGTGCAGGCAAATTTTAATCCCCACTGTTTTTAAGAAGGACTTGTTTGTGAATCTCCCTGTCATTAAGAACTTAGTCCAGATGTCTGCGTGTCCATCTTTGAATCTTTCCAATGTCCTTCCTCTGCTAATAAAAATTGCAGCCATCTAGTACAGGAAAAATGCTATTTAATAAAGACAAATGAAGAATACACATAACAGTAAGATAAAAATTACTCAAAATGAACTATTCTACTGAAAAATGTTTATGCAATTTTGAATTTAAAAAAACCCCAAGGAATAAAGTGACTGATAGTTTACATTCTTCCTTTTCCAGGTAGATCTGTACTGGAGTATCAGGAAATAGGAGCTGCCTTCTAAGAGGTAGGCTAATCTCCCTACTTCTGAAAAAGCTTCACTGAATACAGTGTATATATAGACCACTGTTTGCGCCCACTAACTTTCCCCTTGGCTCTACAAAGTGTGTTTGCATGGAAATGCAAGTGAAGTGGTAAAGTTGAGCAGTTGATGCTGAGAATCCAATATCCCAAGAATGTGTGCTTCAGTAGTACTTGTGAATGGGTGGAGCTGATTTTCCAGGTCATCTTACACAAAAGAAATGTTGCTCATGTGTTCCAAGATGACTTTGAAATATAAAGCAAAGTGCATACTGGAGATCTGAGAGGTTAGCTTTAAAAGCACATTTCTGTCCCATAATTCTAGTGCAAATGCACACGGTATAAATATAGTTGTATGTATCACAGTACAGTGATCTTGTACTGCTGACCACTGTGTTCACTCCCAAGCAGTTCATTCCTGAAGGCCCCTGCCCAGTCAGCTGGGCTGTTCTTTTTCTGTACTTGGTTTCGCTGTCCCTTTCACATCGTGGTAAAATACGAGGTGAATGAAATATATCTTTCCATGAATGCTTTCTAGGTTCTTCCCCTGACTGCAACTGCAGAAGCAATTGTTTGTGATTGCTTGAATAGGCATGATTTTTCCTTATCAATTCCTCATATAGCAGACTATGTCATGCTGCGTCCTCTCAGCGTGCCGTGGAAAAATGATACGAACTTATTCATTCACAAACTGGAAACACTGTATATGCCATGCATTGAACTCACACTCCAGTCAGAAAAGATAATTTCAGTCAAGTTAAGGGCTTATCAATCACAATAATTCATGAGTCACACTGTGTGATTTTTTTCAAGATTAATTCCTTACTTTAAATTGAATTTTAGGAGAACAGACCTGAAATAACCTAAGTATTTAATATATACACCATCGTACTGCAAACCTGAAAAAACCCATATAGCTTACATTTTTTTACCTCTTAAACCTGTACAATTAGGTCAAAAAACTATTAAGGTCAAGATCGGATATCTAAGTCACTGGGAACTCCCTGTCAACACATAAACAATCCATGCCAAAAATACCCTTCATGCTTCACCAGAAAGGCCCAGCTGGAGTTAATATAGCTTTCCCAGGCAAGCTTATAAGCATCAGGAATTACAGGGTGTAGCATCACGCTAAATATTTCCATTTTATGGACATGACATACATTAAGAGTCTTCTGTTTTGGAATGTAAATACCACTGAGACTGGTAGCTGAGTTGAATCATCAAACAGGAGATCATCTACAATTGCAGAGAAACTGAGCCTATGCGTGTCCTGCTTTGAGTATAATGTCATGCCAAGAGAAGGTGAGGGTGGAAGCATGGTGGAAGGAAAAAAGGTGATAAACAGGTTGTTTCCTCATTTTTTGCCTCTCCATGTATATAGGCAAAATCTGTTTCCTATCCTCTCAAAACATTTATCATGTTCATTCCTGATTTTCTAGATATTTCAGCCTAAGACTAATGTAGATTTTAAGGCACATTTACACTGAGCAGCTTGCACAGATGTGAAATGATATGAAAATATATTTTTCAATTAATGGAGTAAAGTGAATTTGATATACCCCAAAATTATGTAATTTGCTATAGATTTTTTCTTCCAGTAAAAACATTTTTTTTTTCCTCAATTAAATCAGTGACAGAGTAAAAAAGGCATGGAAACAAAAAATGGTTATTAATTCCACTGCACCCAGTGAAACTGAACAGGGTTTGGCATGGTGATTGTTAAGCTACAAAACGAGGGAGAGCATCTCCTCTAGCTGGCTGCAACCAAGGTGCTTAGCAGAGCATGGAGAGAAGGTGAAAGAAAAGCAATGAAACATAAAGCATCAGGGAAGAATTGAGACAGGATGACATGACAGCAGGTAATGACTGGGAAGGGGAAGGAAAGCAACGAAACAAATGATGTGTTTAAAGCATAAAATGAAGACAAGCAATGCTTCACATTCCCTGCTGACGGGCAATCCATGTTTCATTAGGATACCTGGTATTTAACAGAGGGAGAGGGAATGGGGAGTGTGCAGTGTGGGACTGAGTTGGCAGGGAGGCTGCTAACAAGGTCGCCTGAGGGAGTGGGGACCCAGCTGCGAGCTCTGGAATTGGCTTCTCTCTTGCGGTTCCTGAGAAATGGGGTTTACACACCACACAGGGCACAACTGCAATCTGTACATGTTCGTTTTGTGGTGCTATAAACTGGTTTCATTTCAAGAATATATGCTAATTTTGAAAAGCAACTCCCCACCTAGTAAACACACAGGACTTGATCTTTCAGCTTACCCAATAATGAGAAAATGTAGATCTGATTTTTGCATAAGCCAGAGATCAAAAAGGCTTCCTGTGTTCTGTAACTGACAGAATCCTCCAAATGTCAGAATATAAATATCCAGCTTTTACTATGGAAACTATTAATTATGGAAGCTTTAGCTATGGAAACTTCCCTGCTATAATTCTGTTCCTAAAATTTCCTTTTCCTCTGATGAAGGAACAAATAAAATTTGCTTCTGCAGCCCTTTTCTTCTGTGCACTTTATCTTCTCATGCTGACAAATGCTACTATGTGAACAGGAAAAGAAGTGTGGTTGAGCTGGGACAATGGGTAGGTAAGGCATCATGACAGATGTTTGCCTACCATCTGTAACAACTTTATATATCTAGCTGTTCAACAAGATGGGAGTACATTCCTCTTGACACTAGGTGGGAACTTTTTGCTGTATATTGGCTTATATTAAAGTGGGTTAGGTGAGAATACATCACTCTTTCCTCTATAATGTCTGTATACTTTATATACTACAGGTTAGTAGTGGAGATTGTCTTTTTGGCCACAGCTGCCACGTCATTCTCAGCCAAAAATTTCATGATTGGCCAAATGTAGGATGAATGTACAAACAAATTCTTGCAGATGGGGAAAATAAAAAGAGATTCAGAGAAGTACCAGAAGTTTCGGGTTTGTATTCCAAAACCATTTAATTAGGACTAAAAAGAAATCCCACAAGAAGGTCTTTAGGGTCTGTTGTGGTTCTCCAGTTCTGACAGAAGATCTGCAGTGTTGTTTAGGACATTTCAGGTTCCAATTACTATAGCTCATGCCAGCTGGCAGCTTCTGCAAGGCACTGCTCATCAGCCAGAGAAAGCCTGAATTCCATGCTTCCATTCTCCAATACACTTGCAGTATTACCCATGGATCCCTCGTAATTCGGAGGTCAGACGAGTTATGCTGAATCTGTTAAGATTCCTCCCCCCCTTGCTGGGGGCAGAGTGGCCTTAATCAACAGATTTCTAGCCCTGTGCATCTTTAAACCAGTAAAATGCTGTGAGATAAACAAGAACATCTGCTCAGATTGTTATTCAAGGTTTAGTTGAGTTTTTCAAAGTACAACAGTCCCAGTGTTCACTGTGTTGGGATTTCTGCATGTTTGGTGTGAAGGGAATGCCTTGGTGGAATATAACTAAGAATGGAATTGAAATGGCTGATTTAACCTAGGTGTTTTTAACAATGATAGTGATTTAACCATGGTGGTTGTATGATACTGTGGTTTGTGGGAGTCTTACTCGATTCTGCAGCTTGGAATTTCTGACTGTTAACTATATAATGTAGTAGTTATCAAGAGCTTTTTACTTGTACTGAATAATACTATTGTTTAAGCTGAAATGGTATTTGATATAGAATCCAGAAATTGTAATGTTAGATCCTTTCATATTCTGTCTTTTCTAGATACTTCAGTGGGGTGAGGAAGCTAAGTCACACCTAACAGAATAACTGGAAATCAAAGCTAAATGGACTTTCAAACCTTGTAAAATGTTCAAATGTTTTTTTTATTTTAGAGACACACAACATTCTAAAGTATGTTGCTTTAATAGTAGGTGAGGCCTTTTACACTTGTCTAAAAATTTATTAAAGGTGAGGCCTTTTACACTTGTCTAAAAATCTTAAATTCTCTTTGTATACCATTTAGTTTCTGAATTTTTAGAGATATATATCATAGTGCATATGATTCATAGAATACTGTGGGTTACTTGACTTTTTCCCTTAAAGATTAATTCCAACATTCAGTTACACCAGATGGCCATGTTTGCAGCATCCCTGCTGGTGCCAGGGTGTACCTCCTGAGGTGAAGGACTGAGAACAGAGATAAACCTTTTCCTCAGGAAGTCTTGGATGAGGCTTTTGGAGGCTGGGATTTCCACACAGTGTGGCCTGCAAATAAGAATCACACATATCATGTCTGACTTTTACAGGGTACCACACTTAAGGAATAGACATATCCCAAATGAACCTTTATGAATTTGGATGCTGTATTTCATATCTCAGATGAGAGCTTTTAAACAACACAGAGGCATAGTTGCTTTCTTTTTTATGCTTTTGGGTTTTTTTTCCCCCAAGAAGACAATAAGATAACTAGTTTACCCTATACCTCTGCACAATTACCTGCTCTCATTCACCTATTAATGCCATGTGTGTTTTTCAAATGGTGTTGTCAGTAGAAGGTCATTCTGGAAAATGTTTTTTTGTTCAAACTGAAACATCCTAAATACCCTAACTGTGTCCAGCCTAGAGAGGGTGTCACCTGACACCTGACTGTACAGAAATCCATGTGTGTTCCCAAAGATCTCACAGCAATTAGTTCACCCCACCTTGACTACACTGCACATGTCTTGTGACTTCCACCTCTGTCCCCACACTTATCTGTAAATATATAAGGTAATATCCAAACTGAGTTTTGGAGGCAGTGGAGATTCTAACTGCCCTGAATGGTCTGTAATGTCCTTCTTTTGCAGTCCCTGCTTCTGCAACCTCTCCAAAACCCCTTAGGGAGTTTGAAGCCTGTGTGCAAACTGGGCTCAGAGATGCTACAGCTGTCTGTAACCTTGGAACATCTGAATGGTGCAGATGAAAAGGGAGTGGGGGTTCTGGTCAGTTCATCACACATTGCTTTTGTTCTTCCTCCCTGCTAAGGGAGGACTCCTCACACTCCTCTCCTGCTCCAACATGGGGTCATTCCCATGACACAACTGGGAGAAGACTGAGCAGAGAAGGACTGCACCCTTTCATGGGGTGCAGTCCTTCAGGAACAGCGTGGATTCTCCATGGGGTCACAAGCTCTGCCACCAAACTTGCTCCAGCATGGCCCCCTTCCTCCAAGAGGCCAAGGTCCTACCAGAAGTCTTCTCCAGTCCAGGCTTCCCATGGGGCTACAACCTCCTGACATCCACCTGCTCTGGTGTGGGGTCATCCATGGGCTACAGGTGGATCTCTGCATCCCTGTTGTCCTCCATGGGCTGCAGGGACACAGCTGCCTCATCATGTTCTCTGTGGGCTGGAGGGGAATCTGTGCTCTGGTGCCTGGAGCAGCTCCTACTCCTCCTTCTTCACTGACTTTAGTGTCTGCAGGGCTGCTCCCCTCACATATCCTGATTATTTTCTTCTCTGGCCTCAGTTATTACTGCACTACATCTTTTTTCTCCTTCTTATCTGTGTTATCCCAGAGACACTACTGCTTTTGACTGGTCTTGCCAAGTGGTGGGCCCACCTTGGAGCCAACTGGCATTGGTTCTTGGACATTGGGCATGGGGGAGGCTTCTGTCAGTTTCCCACAGAAGTCACCTGTATAGCCCTCCCCACCCCCACTACTGAAATTTTACCACGCAAACCCAATACACCCATGGAGATGGGGTAGCTCTGGACTTGCTCCGGGAACGTCTCCTGGAAAGGCTGCATTTCTTTCTCTTCATCCAACTCAGCTGAACTGCTGGCTGTCTACAGTCCATGGGGATAACGTCTGGCAGACACTCAATTCCACACAGGCATTATCCACCCTCTTTCTGACGGTGAGTTTCTGCCTTGAGCAGCAGGGCTCTGTCTCAGGTCCACGTTGGCTGGTGTGCTCTCTGTCACCCCTTACAGTGCCTGTCTGGTGGTCCTTGCCAAGCAGTAGCACTCTCCCAGCTGGTGGAGGTCATTTTTGTCCCAGTCAATAATTTGTGACAGTAAAAGCTCACAGTTCTGTCTGTGTCATTGGCATTCACTGTCAACATGTTCCAGGTGTGAGACCAGGAGGTTGTCTTCCCCTTCCTCATATCGATCTTCTCGGACCAAATCTCATCGTAACTTTAGCTCACACAAACAGGTACATGCATTTGCCAGGAGCCTTTCACACCTCAATTGCAAGTACATTGGGAAGTAAATTGCAGCCAACATTATTATAATATGTTAATTAATAGAGAATATTGTTTCAAATGTGGTACCTATCTAATGGTATAAAGACTGTAGGGCCTCATACATGCGTAGAAAAGTCTGCAGCTACTTGCAGTGTTCTCAAGATCTTTTATGGTTTCTCATTCATATTTTCTTTCTTCTTTAGTACAGTGCTTGAATTGGTTCCCCACTGAAATGAAAGGACACTGAAAAAAAAACCTTTGTAAAGGAAAAAAAGAAATAGTTACTATAGCTGTTGTTCTTGCTGTACTTTGAAATAGTACATTTTCTGTCTGCTATTTACAAGAAAAATATCAAGAGAAGCCTCATTGTATTAGTCATCATGTTTGGACAGTGGTGGCAAAACTCTCACACATATTCAACTTTTCAGGACCCAGAGTTCATCAAAATTAAAAAAAAAAAAGTCAAAATTCTGAAGGCAACAAAATATCTGTTCTGCAAACAGTGAGCAAACATAATGTACTGACATTGGCCCTGGCAAATGACCACATTGTATTTGTAGACCTTACCACATAATTCAGACTGCACTGCTCCAGTACTTAGTGTCTTGGCAATGACTTTATGAGTCAAAGTGAATCAGTCCCATAGTAATCCAAGTCCTACCATTATCAGGGCAGTAACTCCTCTCAAGTTTGAGGGCTTCCTCACTTGTTTTCCCAATTTATGTGCCACATTGTGTCCTGAATTTTACTTTACCTTTTCATGTTGCTCTTACTGTAATAGTTCACTGTGTTCTTTCAAGCTTTCTATTTTCAAAAAAGGACAAGAATTGCCTACCCCCTTTCACTTGATTTATCATTAATTGCATTTAGGTTTTTTTATTTTTTGTTTTACATTGTTTTTCAAGATCACCTTTTACTCATATGTATAAGTGCATTGATTCTATGTATAAGTAACTCATCTTTTTAATGCATACTGCTGTGATTTTCCTGAAGGACTGAGAAGTAAATGAGATGAAGACTTGAGATGAAAACCACTGAAGACTTAGGGTAAGCCAGTGCAGAAAATTTTACTTTTGGGCAACAATATGACTAGATTCATATCCTTTTTTGCCCGACAGGAATCAGAAAAATATTGTCTTTTTGAGCAGTTTTGGATGATCTCTGGCATTTCTTTTATTGCTACCTTCATTGTTTCTATAGATTTCTAAAATGTGCTGGCACTGATAGGTGGCAGTAGAGACACACACATTCAATGACAGAGCCGGTAGAGCACATAACTACTATTTGAGCAGTACAGTTGTGTATTTAGGCATCATGAAATGACTTTTGATGAACCAATGTCCACCAGCAAATGTCACACCACACTGCAGATGCCAAACACTGTTAGTAACTGGCAGGTATTAAAGATTTTTGCAAATCTCAGATATTGACATAGAACTGGAATCACTTAAACAGACTTTCTACTTCCCTGGAGTCTTTCTTAGTTGTTTCTTCCTTGGAAAAGGTAGAAATTCATTGTGAAGCTTTGGATTTCAAATCCAGATACATTTTTTTTTTTTTCCTGAGCTTTTTGCTCAGGAAAATGAATAACCGAAGTACATAGTATTTTACTGTAAAACAGTGGACAAATTTAAACTCAGTGGTGTGGAGTTGTTTACCATAGCTATAAATGAGCTTATTTTTAAAAATCAAGATAGAAGTGGGTCTTTTTGTTAATTGTTATGAAAACAGAAGTTTATAAAATTCCCCCATTTTAGAACGTTACTCATGTTTCTCAGATACAAATTTATTGTGAGGTAGTTTGTAAAAAGACACACATATCTCATCTGTTTAAAAAAATCAACACAATGTCTGAATTCAGAATTAAATTTACACAAGTAAATGCACAATGCATACTACATGGGTGAGTTCACTGTAATAACAATACAGATGCAGAACCACAGTATTTTTAATTTTATTCTGTCTTTCTTTTATTTTTAGTACTTATTTGAAAGCAATGAAATATTTGTATAGAATATAACAGTTACTCAAACAAAACTAGTGGCTAGTTTTATAAAAAAGCTCCGTCAAGAAAAAAAAAAAAGAGGATATAGCAGTAAAAAAAAAAAAATAGTAACAACAGCAAATGTAAAACCATCTGCCAGCCTAGTTTGCCAAAGTGCCAGATGCTGCCTCTAGTAGACTCTGTTCCAGTGCTTTGGCATCTGGATGGTCCTTTGTAATGAGGCAAAACTTAGACAGTTACTGAATTTTGGGGATACATGTGTGCTTGGTTTAACAATAATGATATTTTCAGACATCAAGCTTCAGCAGAAGCCATGTCATGCAAAGTAGGTAGGTCCAAGCCTTTAAAAAAAAAATACCTATAGAAAATAAAAGTATTTATACGCTAATTATAATTCACTAGAGAAGAGATTTTTGTAATTTTTGTCTCTTGGTAATAAGTGTCTATGAAAGTTAAATGTAAACTGTTCTTTAAAGAACTGTGTTAAATAAAATACAGGCAGGTGGAGAACAGAAGTAAAGAATGTTTGTTATTCTATTTGTGTGATTTATAGGACAAAACAAGAAAAAAATTAGGAAACAATTAAAACATTCTGCTTGTGCTGAATAAGAACAGCCATAGAAAAATAAGTCATAAAACATGCATAAATAGTTTCATGCAGACTAATTTTAAGAGTTCATCAAGAAACAATATGATAAGCATATTTTTTTTTACTCTAATAAAGAGCAAAAAGTCTATGTTCCATGAGTTTCTTGCAGATCACAATTATTTTTGTGAATACATGTTCTTAGAGGATACTCATACCATGATTAAAGACAATGTTACACCATTTTATATATACCTATTTGCACATATAGATATATTATAGAAGGAAAAAATAGTGCTGAGATATAGAATGTTGTAATATCATCTTAATTTTTGACCTTAAATTTCTGCAAGCTCATGTGGAGCTTCAAATAGTTGACTATATGCCTTAGAGCAACTTTAAGGGAAAATTTTTAAGGGAGAATTGTGAAGACTTGTTTCTTGATTGTCAAGTTGATAATCCTAAATCAAAGGCATTAGCTACTTGAAAATCTAGATTTCAAGTGTTTATCATAAATGTAATTGCACCAATTCTTCTTACTAAGAAATGTGCTTCTGCTGAAAATCTGAGCTGAAAAACAAATTATAGAAAAGTTCTCCAGTGCTCTTTGCAAGTAATACTGTAACTTTAAAATTTTCCAGAATTTTCCATAGTGACCAAAGCAATCTCAGTGGAAAGTTGTAGAACAATATTCTTTTGTGTAGTGTTAGCTTTTTTTTTAACAGATGAAATTTCCAAAATACACCATACTCTGTGAAAGCCAGGCATGCAGGTGCTCATGAAGCCTGAGAAGAGAGTTAGAAATTTCCCTACTGCCAAAAGGATGAGGAATCAAAGCCTAGATTATAGCTGAAAACACTTACAAATGCTCTCTGAAAATAGCACTGCAGACTCTGAAAGGCTTTTATATGCTCTTTCCATCTTGATTTTGCAAGACGTTCTATGACAAATAAAAACAAGTTGTGAAATTTTTTCTTCATGAAGAATGACTTAAGATGGAGAGTGTTGTGCATTCAAAAAAGCCAGGAGCAATGTATGGGAGCAGAGACTCCTGTTATTAAAAATGGGTGTGAGTCTGTCTGTGTACATGTGTGTGAGATGTTTTTATCTTTTTTCAGTTTTGCTGTTCACCAGGTCTTGGTTATAAACATGCGGCACAAAATGTGTTTCCCTACCAAAAAACAAATGAACAAACAAACAAATAAAAAAAAAAACCACCTAGAAAACCCTCTCCTCTTTCTTATTTGTCTTCTTTTTTGTCCTCCATATCAACACTGACAAGTTTGTGTTTAGCTTTGTTGATCATGCTCTAAGTAGAAATGAAAGGCTTTAACTCATGCAGAAGGTGGCATGTTATTATAAATAAGTTGTTACATATGAAAATGCAGAACCTGGACTCATTTTAAGGTAGTCAAAGTGACTGTTAATGGAGAATTGGAGGACTGGAGGAAATGGTAAGAATAAGGAAATCAGTGGAGGCTGTGAGGAATTTCACTACTTGGTCTCTGCAGATATTCAAGCAAGGGTAGGGCAGCTAAGGTGAAGGACAGATGTTATGAAATTTGTAATTAAAACATCTGTGATTTGTGTTAAGACAATTACAGGGCAACAGTGGCATGTCAGCTTTTAAAACAAAATTATAACTAATTCCATTGGCTGGTCATTTAGCAGCTAACCTGGTCATTTAGCAAATAAGGATGACTTGTACTGTTAGTCAGCAGGACATCATAAAACTTTAAAGAATTTTTTTTTTTAACTATATGTTCTGTGTGTGGGTAAATAAAACTTTTCAAAACAGTGCATCAAGGAGTGATTCTGATATCAAAAACACTACTAATAGTAGAAGCTATGTACTGAAAGACAATACTATTATGGTTCTATAGTCAAGGTTATGTTTTATGTTGGTTATATCCAGAGAATGCCTGGCTGCCCTTTTCATGGCAATACGTCAGTTCTTTTACATTGTGTGTGATGTAGGGAACAAACTGGTTGAACAGCAATTGACTGGCAAACAACCTTTAAGTGCATCTGTACAGTACTTTAGCTTTAAAGAGTGCCTTGTCCCTTTAAGGCTCAAATGTTAGCACAACAGCATTTCTCTCCAAAGTAGCTTAAAGTAAATTCAGAAAGGGGTAAATTGCTTCAGTTACGCTCAGTTCTGCTAATCCTTCCTCTTCACCTCCTTTGCTCTGGTTTATGTATAATCCCTTCCCTCTCGGCTCAGGTGTCTGTTTCTGAGGAAGCTCATCAACATTTTTTTCGAAGAAATTTATTTCTTCCAAATGCTAGCAGGGCCCCACGATACCAGGGAGTAAGTTTGTTACTTGTTTTTCTGTTTGTTTGCTTTTCTACCTTTCTGTTACTATTCAGATGTCTTATTTTCGTGGATAAGGAAACAAGCTTGCACATTGCACTGAACTGAACTGCACTGCACAGCATTCAAAAATGTTTCCTCAGAAATCACAATTGCAGTGCACACTCTACCCTTTCACCCCTGCCCTCTCTTGCTGTATGTTGACACCTGTGGAAATCAAAAAATAAAGGGAGAGAAATTGAACTAATTCAATGAAATTCAACATTTCACCTGAAATTTGGAAAGCACAGCAGCTGGACTCCTACTGACATAAAGGCACTAGCTTGGGTAACATTTTGTTCCTTTAATGGCTCTCACTCTCTTGTTAAGCATCCAAAACTATCTAATTTCTTCTCAGAGTGTATGCTTTTGCAGGTCTAGTATTACCTTCTCCTCTTCAATTATTTAGTAAGTGTATAAATTAAACTCAGTAGTTNATTAAGTCAGTCCTAAAACTCTGAGAAATAAATGCAGGGGTGAAAGGTCTAAAATATTTTGAGGCTGTTTGTGCCAAAGGGAATTTAATGATGGTGTCTTAATCCCCCAAAGCAACACCTCCAAAACTGACCTATATGGCCAAAAGTATAGCTTTATATTTAAAAAATGTTACAAGGAATACTCTTCTTGACTGTCAAGACAGACACAGGTGAGTAAAAAGGGAATTATTTCCAAGTGCATTAAGTTATTCACTAATGAGCATAGAGTAGAAGGATTAATTTTAATTGTAGAGGAAAGGTGGGTGTTGAAATCAATCATAATTACTGCAGTTAACTGGCAGGTTAAACATAGGACAGAAGTATGTTATGGTCTGCAACAATAGATATTTATTGCTTATTTACAGCAAAACATTCAACTTAACCTGTATTGTTGGAATTAATGAGTCTTTTAATCTGTAACAATTTTAGTCCTGTAGTTAACAGCAGACTATGTATAGGAATATAAAAGGCTTCTTGATTTCAAATTTGACTGTGAAAAGTAGAGGGTTTTTGTACACCACAAGAGGTGTTGGAATGAAGTTAGCATGGGGAAGACAGACAAAGGATTTTTCACTAAGCATTTGTTAAATTGTTTAAGTTGCACTGTTTTTTTCTTAATACCAAAATCAATCATCAAAAGTTTGTTCTAACTGTAAGTATATTAAATTAATTAAATTTCCCTTGTTGTCTCCAAAGACTACAGAAAAGATAGGACCCAAAAAAAAAAAAAGCCACAAAAGATTCCAATAATTTCTCCATTCAAAAAGCCGAGTTAATTTCTCTATTTAGTTTTATCTGCCATGTGATGAAGCAGGATCTAGTGTGCTTTCTCTGAGGGTTGCACTTTGACCCTCATAAGCCTCTTCTGTGTTACCACAGATCCCTTGGAGCTACCCTAGCACCTGACAGAAGAGGGTGTCTATGGCCAACAACTGCTCTGATTACCTCTGCAGATATTTTTCTCTCCAGCAAAGGCATGTTGTGACATAATCTTCTAATTTTGCTACTCCTTTCTCATTTCTTACCACTTAGCTTAATTCCTCTGTCATTTCTTCTTTATGTTTTTTTTATCCTCAATTCCCTTCTCAATCTGCAGATTTCTACCCCTTGATCTGTACCACCTATAATCTTTCTGTTCCTTCCTTTCGCAGCTCGGACAACAATTCCTCTTTCTTATATCTGCATAAATTATGTGCCTCTTTTTTTTTTTTTTTTTTTTTTTTTTTTTTTTTCTATT
>VZRH01003704.1:128540-161961 GCA_013397555.1 Urocynchramus pylzowi | reverse complement strand
AATGATAAAATTTTTGTCCTTTTTTTTTTTTTTTTTTTTTTTTTTTATACCTTCATTATCAGTCTTTTCATCTTCTCAAACATCTCAAATACTTCTTAGCTGAAAATGGGACAGGAACAGCTCATCATGAGCCATTCAAAAGGGATACAGTGATTGCTGAACCTGGTCTTAATAATTTGTCTTGCTCCTTATTCCCTCTTCTTTCTCCTTCTCTTTCTTTGTACCAATGAATCTCTGGGATTTCTAAAGAAATAAAGGCAGAAATCACACTTATACCTTTCTTACCTATCTGGGTTGAATAGAAGGATTTTAGTATGTAAAGTACCTGTCAACCAGTAACATCAGATGGAAAAAGGATGCAAAATACAGATCTAGAAGAGGTTCCACTGTCTGCCTTCCTGGAGAAAATTAACATTTTGACCTTGGTTAGTCACTTTGCCTGAATATGTGTCTTCTTGGATGAACTTCTGTTGCTGTGGCCAGTTCCTGGTTCTCACTGAGTTGCCTCAGGCAGAGGCAGTGCCTGAAGACTAACGCCGTCTATGCTGGTTTTGGCTTAAACCATTACACTCTCCAACCAGCAGAACTTGGTTCCTGTATGCCCTCTAATTACCTAGCTGCATCTACAGAACTTCATTCTGTATTTCCCCAATGGTCAGATTTCATCTTCCTAAACTTTCCTTCTTAAAAGGAATCATAACCATGTAAATACTTTTTTTAAAATGGATATGATTTTCACCTATTTTTGGTTTTTTGTTAGGTTTTTTTGGTTTCTGATTAGACATGTTCAGCTATAAAATGTTAGGATTATCCCAACCAGAATTGTCCATACATCACTGGAGGAAAGAAAACCCCACAGAAATATGGCACTGCTGTCATTGTATTTGTTTTGCAAATCAAGAACAGCTGTGAAAGCCCCAGTGCAGTGTGTCCTAGTAAAGCAAATTGAGCCAGAGAAGCATGCTTCCACAACCAAAACAATGGTGTCAGGACAATAAAAACAGGTGAAAATGTGATTCTTCTGTGAGGCTGCTTTCATAAAGCAGCTGCTAAAAAAAACTGATTAAGCACTAGGATATGAGTCTTTCTTCCCACCAACTCAGTAAGAGGTGTTTTAGTTATGAAGGTCCTGAGCTGACACCTGATGTTGATTTAAAGAGACAGGTGATTATCCACAAAGTGAAAAATAATGTGGCATTATTCCCTGAGGTATAAACTGCAATAGCAATCAGAAAAGAGATAGAAGGCTACTGCAATAATGGAGGGAGTGCAGTGCTGACACTGATGGAGATGAAATGGAGTTGATAGGAGTTTCATTTTGGAGTTGGCTGCACTGATGTGGCTCAGGTAGTTCTCAGTCCTCATGTCAGTTGTCAGTACCACCAGACACATCTGAGCCCCCTTCTTTCCTCCATCCTCTCCTCTGCTTCAAGCCCCAATTTAGAATTAATATTTTAAATTAACCTGCTAGTGCTTACCACATCCTATTTCAAAACGTCAACAAATAGGCTGCAAGACCCATCATTATTTCATGGCTTGTGTTTTCTCCCTTAGCTTGAGAAGAATGACTGGTTTTATTGCAGGCTATCATTCACTTTTCTGTGTTTCTGTTCTCTCACTCTCTCTTTCTCTCTTCTCTTCCTCTTCTCTTTCTCCCTGCACCTTTCAGTGCCAATGGATTATAAATTATGAACAATATTCCTGCTTCAAGGAAGCTAGCTACTGTATATCTTCTGGGCTGGCAGGGAGAAAAACTTATATAAGGAAATTAACAGGAAGGAAAGAAATGGTGAAGAAGAAATACTGTTAGAAAAAGAGAAAGATACAAAAAGTGAGCATATTTAAATGATTTCTGCCTTTGCTCTCCTCCTTACCTCTTCTCTGTTACAAATATGTTGTTAGGACATTATAGTTATAATTAACACACCGATATTTGTGTCCATATTTTCATTTAAAAATTGTTTAAGAATTCCATGAGATTCTATCAGTTGTAGTAATCTCATATTTTTTCGTTGCCACAGGTATCAGTCTTCTGCCAGAAAAAAATGGCTGTTGTTTTGCACATCAAAGGACATTTAAATATTTGAAGATTATTACACTTGTCTTTAATTCCAGATCTTTGTGAATCACCATGACTGCAGATTTTTGCAGAGATCTCATAGGTGGAGATAAGGTGGAGATCTCATAGTTTAGGTTTGAGCTCTAGAGTATATGTAAAAAAAAGGAATAATATTTCATTTATTTTGCATGTCATTCATATAAATATGACCTGCTGTGCTAAAAAAAAAAAAGCAGTTTTCTTATCATCATGGCAACAAATATATATTTTCTTGTAATTGTATTATGTGAGACGCATTTTATAATTTCATCAGGTCAAGGGAGATATAAAGTAAACTCTGTCTTAAAAATGGGGGCCATAAGCATGTGGGATTCTGAAGATATGTGCCTCAAAATTTCATGTGTACAATTTGTTTTCCCTTTGTATTTTGAGTCATCTAACCTGCAAATTTCATCCAATATACACATCTTGCATATTCACTACTGTCAGTCATAAGGAGTGTTAGATAAAGGCTAATGATAATAGGTTTGGCTTCCTGTAGTTCTCCTCCACCCTTGAAAGGCTTCAGATTTTCCACTGGCATTCTTAGTGTGCAACATAGGATTATTGTTATTAGCAGACACAGCTTTTTCTGCCTTGGTTTTGGGTATTTGCTAGGAAAACTTTTTAACCAGTGTTGCCAAGGAGTGAATTTGACCTGTTTCATAGTCTTCTCACCTGTTATAGACAGAATTCTCATTAAGTGCCTGATATTTTTATTCCTAAAACATCTTGGTGTTGCTGGAAGCACATCAATTGATAACAGAACACCTTTTAAATAAATTCAGTATTGAATAAACACCTGTTCATGAAATCTGTAGCTCTCTCTGTGCACTGTGGTAGCAGATGCTCTTGATGAGTATGATACAGACTGACAGGCAAGTTACACACTAACAAACTATACTACTGATGAGTCTGGATGCTCTGGAAGATTATGTGACAAAAAACTCTGTATTTCTCTCTGAAATAAAAAAAAAAATCCCTTCTGCATGGAGAATTGAAAAATCATTTTTAGTTTAAGACCATCTTAAGATCCAAAGCATTATTTGATGTTTGAATCAAACTGAATTCTCCAGAGATTCTGGCTTTTCCTGTGCCTTTCATTTTCAGATGTGTACTCTTGCAGAAAAGGATTTCTGGTCAAGGGAAATGAAATTTCAGAAGCACAGGTAGGAAATGGGGTTTGTGCTGATAATACTGAGCTGTCTAGATAAACTAAGAGACACTGTTTGTCTTTTGGAAAGGCTGACATGAGATGTCTAGACAGACAGGTTTGTACAAATGCCAAAAGTGAACACAGAGTCAATATTTCCTTTTTTTTCTTCCTATGGACTGAGAAGTAGTTTGAGAAGTAGTTTGAAAGTCATAGGCAGATTGAGTAAAATCAAATTTTCTGTTAAAGAATTCGGCCTTGGTGCTTTGCTGTGTTGACACAAAAATATGTGGTGCGACCTCTAAGGAAGAATGGAATGGAATGGAATGGAATGGAATGGAATGAAATGGAATGGAATGGAATAGAATAGAATAGAATAGAATAGAATAGAATAGAATAGAATAGAATAGAATAGAATAGAATAGAATAGAATAGAATAGAATAGAATAGAATAGAATAATTTCAGCTTGGAGAAACCTACAAGGATCATCTAGTCCAGCTGCCAGTGGAACCTCTAAGAGATGAATCAGAAGAAATCTCAGAGCAATGTATCCCTGGCATGAATTTTACTGCCACTGAGAGACAATTCTACTTGCTCCTAATCCAACACAGTTTCTGTTCTGTTCTCTTGCTCCCTCAGCAGCCTGTGATGGCAGCCACCACCTGCTGTGCTTCCTGGTTTTTTTTTCCCTTAGTAAAAGTGAGTTAGGTCTGGTGACAAGCATAGTTCGTTACTTCAGCTATGTCCTGAAAGTATTTTAAATGCCCACAATTCTGCTTCTATGCATAAAGCTTGAGAATGGATTAATCTTAAGAAAGAAGGTAAAGCAATGAAATGTTGTCTTGGTGGGAGCTACTAACAGCTACAAACATGAGATTCTTGGATTGAAAGTGAAGGCTCTTACCTGTGTGAGTAATAGCACACAAACTTGTAAAAGCATAAGCATAGGAATAAATGTTCATATTTTCCAAGAGAGATTTGCACTGAGCCTATGCTTTTCAGAATATTCAGCTATTATTTGGAAAATAATATGAGAAGTAAGGCAAAAGGTGTCCTAACAACCTAATGGATTCAAAGTGAGAGTAAGACTGTGGGAACCAGTGAAAGGCCTGCCTGAGTTAGCTGGGGACAAAACAGCAGAAGAAAGTCGATGTAGGTGAATGTGAAATGATGTAAAGAGAACTCCCATCCCAAAACCTGACTTCACCTGTGCAGGGATACAGTTTAACCATTAACAGCCATTTGGGAATCTGATCTTAGAATTGTAATAGGTTTTGAAAAACTCTATGTGCAGTAGCAGTTGGAAGTAGTTAGGATATTAAAAATTATTAGGAAAAGAATAATGATAAAACACACCCCTATGTCTTCATTTCAAATAACCAAAAGCTATTAAACTCTGTGTCATTCTTTTATTTTTATCTCCTGAAAGGTATTACACCTTCAAAGTGTTCAGGAAAGGGCAGTAATAACAATCAAAGGAACAAAATACCTTCAAGTGAGTAAAGAACTACTTTCTGTCCTATAATTATACCCTTCCCAAGGCATTTCCTGCAGGCCTCTGTTGGGGACAGGATGCTGGGCTGTGAGGACCTTTGATGTGGCCTGGTATGGCAGTGCTTCAGCTCTGCTGTGTCTGATGTGGAGGGAGGAGTATGATACCAGGGCAAACCATCAGAGTTAAATTTCACTGAAACACAATATTCCCCACTGCTTTTCTTTGAAGAAGTGCTGCTTTCCTTTTACAGGGAAGTGTAAGAGTGAGTAAGGCTGTAAAGGAATTCAGGTTAAGCACTGCCTCACTTGAGAAGTTCAAACACACACCTTCCATCTCTGAAGGGATTTCCTCCCTAAAAGGCTGGAATTACAGCTATTCTCCAAATAAATATTTAATCAGGCTTTTGAGTTTCATTTGGCTATGTCTTCATTAGCAAGCAGCACAGCAGAACAGGAGCAGATCTTCAGAGTGAGCCAAAAGGACCCCAGCTCATGTGCCAGGGATGGCTCCAGGGATGAACCAAGCATGAAGGGAGTCAGTGGAGGGTTTCACTTCACAGGCACTGATATCCTGACACAGCACTACCTGCTAATAAGGGTGTGCTCTATGGAAGTCTAGTTCCTGGCCCTGTGTGTAATCAGGCTAGATATAAAAGGAGATGACAACCTTGTGTTCTTTTTCTCTGATACAAAAATTATCCCTATACATTTTTTTTTCTTTTATTATAGCCAAATTTGAATGGAAGAGTGGAGGAAAATCATCAAGGACAGTCATGAGAGGATGATAATATGGGTCTGAGTTCCTTTGGGTTGAGAATAGTGCTGCTCAGCAGAATCCTTGTGAGGTATTGCACTATATCAGACTCTCCTCTCAACTGCTTCACAAATGAAGGTACAATCTCAGGTCTTCTGTCAAAAAAAGAGATTTTAGACATAAATTATGAGGTGTTTATGAATCTTAGAGTGGTATATCAAGCCCTCTAAGGTTCATCCTAAAAGAGTGAAGAAATGCAAGTCACTTCAGTCTCTTCAGTCTTTTTAAAAATGTAATGCCTAGTTAATCTTCTCAGAGGTGCATAACTTTTTTCTAAAATTACAGATGAACTCAGTAGTTACACACAGCAAAAGAACCCAAATTATGAATTTTGCCACATGGTTGTAAAATAGAGCCTTTTTTTTTTGTCTTTAACAAAAAAGAAAAAAATAAACAAGGAATGAAAATAACATTCTGTCGAGGGCTTTCTGTCATATTTGACACTTAAGATTTTCTAAACCCTTACATTATGTTTCAGATTACTCTTTCAGTTTATCAAACAGTGAATTGATAAAAAGAGATTTTCATAAATAACATGCAAGCAGTAAATTGCTTTTATCTTCACTTATATCTGACCTACTTCATCTTGGATTTCAATGCTGACAGAACTGCGTATGTGGGACCAAGGGCCATTTCAGTTTTCAGTAGCCAGAATGTTACCATTTGATACTTTCTTCACTGACTTGGGTTTTATAGCAAGGTGTTAAACCTAAAACCTGTTTTCACCCCAGTGAAAAATTAATTCCTCCTTCTGCTATTGTTTTTGCAGTGCTTATGCTGTAGTCTAAAGATTCATTTGGGGGTAAGTCCCAATAGACCTTACTTCCTTTAGGCACTAAACTAATTTCTCTGAATAGTAACCCCTATCACATGTATGGACACAGGTGCTGTCTAAATTGTAGTCATTTCCTGACAAGGACTGTGAAAGAAAGAGCTTTAGCCAAGAACACAAGGAATTTTTCAGCTTCTTATGTCTGGGGTTTTTTGGTTGGTTGGTTTGGTTCGGTCAGTGTTTTATTTATTTTATTTTAAACTCAAAGCAATTTTCAGACTGTTTTTCATAACATGGTTGATTAACTACCTCCTTTAAAAAATAACTCTCAAGAGTACTACAAATACCTTTTGGCTGCCATTTTGTTGTTAGGAAGTAGGATAGTTAACTGCAGCCAGAGAATGTCCCAAGTTCCTAACATATCCACAGGAGTAACAAGGGTTTGTTGCACAGCAAAATATTCTTTGCATTAAAAAGGGAATAACTCTAAAATTTTCTGAAGGCTTCCCACTCTGTGCTGTGTTATTACCTATTTTTTATCTGCTACTTATTTTTCCTCTGGGAGAGAAAGTTGTCTGGCTGACAAAATAATTCAATCCTCAGCTTTGATTTCAGTGGAGAAATATTTTACATTGACATGTGCAGGAAATAACAAAGAATTTGCTTTTAATTGCTTTGTAATAATAGTTTTGAATGACCTGTAATTGAAAATACTTTTCTCTCAGGTTTCTCCTTAATTAAAAGCAGCATTAGCTTTTTGCCTCACAGTATAACCATGTGAAACAAGAACAAATGCTGGATTCTGCACCTGGGAGAGTGTAATTCTGGTAATATATAAGTATACTTATATGGATATAAGTATATAAGTACATTTATATCGATATAAGTAGAGACTGAGGGACAAGAGGTGCACATGCAGCCCTGCAGAAAGTGATCTGGAGATTTTGCATGATGGGAAGTTCACAATTGTCTTGGTTTGGAAAGACAGGTGTCTGTTAAGGAAGGCAGGAGCCTCCCCCAAAATGGAGAATGCAAACCCCCTCCCTCCGAATTGCTATAAATTTTAGATTAAGGGGCTCTCAGGCAGAAAATATGGGAGCAGGAATAACAGTTCTTTACTAAGGAAGAAAATAAAAAGATAAAATAAACAATGCAGTAAATTAAAACAACATTGAGAGAGTCAGAACACAACCTGACACCCTGTTGGTCAGGGTGTTGAGAACAGTCCAATTGGAATTGTGGCTGCAGTCCTCCCAGATTATCAGGTGTGGTTCTGTTGGAGCCAGGATCCTGCAGAAAAGGTGTAGNCAGATGTGGTTCTGTTGAAGCAGGAATCCTGTAGAAGAAAAAGATGAAGTCTTCCTCTGAAGATCCAGTGGAAGGGATAGCAGTTCCTCTGGGAAGAAATCCAGTGGAGAAAAAGCTGTCTCATCTTTCCAGACTCTCCAGCTATATCTGTGTAGGAATGCTTGGCTCCTCCCTCTGGGCGGAGCATCTCACAATGGGATGTTAAAGTTCTTATCACTCATGCATTGACATTCAATAGCCTGTTATCAGCAGATGTCTGCCTGGAGGGAGGAGTGCTTGTGGAAGAGATAAGGAAAACTGCCCACTTAACAGAAGACAACTGCCATACAGATGGTAAATAGAGTACAATTTGCTTGACAATCCACTACAACAATGAACCATGAGTGTTCCCTGGTAGCCAAAAGGGCCAACTGTATCTTGGGGTGCTTTAAGCACAGAGCAGAGAATGGGCCAAAAGAAGCAGTCCTCCTGCTAAACCAGAGCCCTGCTGTGGCCTCAGCTGGATTATTCTGTACAGTTTGTACAGTTTTGGGCTCCACAAGATAAGTAGGATATAAAAATATAGTGTGATGACCCCAGATGGGCAGCAATGGTGAAAGGAGTGGAGGGCATGACTTGGTATGGGTGAGCAAGGATGCTGGGTTTGTTCAGTTTGGAGGGGATGGAGGGGTGACCTTGTTGTTGACAGTTTCCTTATGATGGGGACAGAGGTGGTCCTACTGCTGCTGTCTGGTGGAATGGCTTAATTTTGCATTTGGAAGTTTACATAGATACTGCATAAAAATTCTTTACCGGGAGGATGGTCAAACACTGGAACAAATTCCACTGGAGAGTGGTTATGGCCCCAAGCCTGTCAGTGTTAAAGAAGCAATTGGGAGATGCTCTTAGACATATGTTTTAACTTTTAGGTTACCCTTTTTGAAGTTAGAAGTTGGACATGCTTATCCTTGTGGGTCTCTTCCACCTCAGGATTTTCTGTGGTTCTGTGATCCTGGTACAAAAGTGAACCTACCCTTTAAACCCATCAGAAGGGAATTAATCTCTTCTGTGTATTTTTTTTTTTTTTTTTACATTTTTGCTTAATTATATAATTAAAATAGATATCCATACTAATTACTGTGTTCCTCCTTCTNCTTTTCTGTGTATTTTTTTTTTTTTTTACATTTTTGCTTAATTATATAATTAAAATAGATATCCATACTAATTACTGTGTTCCTCCTTCTTTACAGAATTTTGGAAAATGGTAAGTAAACATATACATAAAAACCTATGATAAGGAAAATGAGAATAAAGCAATACAAAATGTACTTTTTCAACTTTAATTTGTGTTTTCATACAAGCAATACTTGTATTATTACAAATTTATTATTACTTATATCTCTTATGTGAAAGAGATATAAGTAGTAATACACACAGAAGCCTTATTTACAGTAAAGCTTGTTCTCATTATTAACAGAAGCACTAAACACAGTGAAGAACAAGCTAATGCTCTTCAAGTTTGAAATATAAAAACCTATATAAATGTTGAGATATATGCTTTCTAATTTATAACATATTTTGCAACTTAAATCTTACTCATTTTAACTCTGCCCCATTTAAAAAGCATTTGTATAATAAATGACTATTTTAAAATCTGACTGTTGTGGAAAATAAATTCTGTTATACATATATGTGTAGACACAGATCTTTAAAATTTGCATGCTTCCATTGAAAACTCTCTGATATTGAGCAGCTGAGAAACTGGACCCATTGAAGTCCCTTTAAATTAGTCTACATTAATTGAAAATGTACCCAGTTAGGTTAATCTAAAGCAGGTCATGCTCCATTTCAAAAACAGCTGTTTGTATAACAAAAGACAAAGAAGTATAAATCCTCAAAGTTCAGTGGACAGGATATATTAGTAGTTTATAGATAAAACTAACCTTTACATCACAAGTCAGCATGTGAAGTCCTTTGAAGTCAAAAAATTAAATCCTTGTAGTGTCAAACTCAACCTGTTTACATAGAAAAGGTACTTACATGAAAGATTTTTAATTAGATATGAAAGGACAGAGAAGGAAGACAGACAAGTCAATTCTTTTCAAAGTTGCTTGAATTTAGGCAGTTGGTGCCTTTAGTTGTGTCCAGAATGTCTTTCAAGTGAAGCTCCAGAGGCAAGAGGAAAAATGGCTTTATTGTGTATAATTCATTCTGGTTTGGATAAAGCTGGATATATTTTGACTGCTATAGGTATTTTTTTAGAATTTTTTTCTTTAATTCTAGACTGCCTATTTTCACCATTGTCAGTTTTCCCCTCCACACTTGCCTGATTTGACTTGGATCAGGGAAGACAAAAATCTTGCTATCTTTGTGTGTCACCTTTTTCCTCTTTCTCACTGTTGTTGACACTTTATCTTGCTTCTGAAGATGAGATATCATTGCAGTCATTGTGATTTTTTCCATTCTATACAGTCTGTTTACTCCCACTGGGTATTTTTTAAGTTATGTCTTTAAAGAAAGGTTTTTCTTTTCGCTATTGTCAGGCAGAAGAGACAGTAAAGAACAATTCAAAACACAGAAAGCCCAGGTCCTTGGTTTCAGCTAAGTGTGTCAGGAAAGGCAGAGTTTTATCCATTAATTTTTACCTGATTTATCTTCATTGCTTATCTAGCTATTTAATTGCTCCAGTCACATGTAATTTATGTTTTTAAGGACAGCAATCTTTAGCCACAGCAGCCTTGTGGTACTTCAGCACTTACCCACTACGGAAGATACACCATTTACTTTCTATAGCAGAGTTTGCTTAAATAGTCATTTAAACTTGCAAACAGCAGAGAAATCTGAGCAGAACAAAGAGCTTAAAATATCTTTATTACCACAGCAACATCGCTATGAAAGCAAGGTCTGCATTTTATTTCCCTTGTCATAGTATCTTTCCATATTACTTGGTTGTATATTAAAAAAACCCCATCCTTTTATAGTTAAAATTGTGACCTATTGCCAATCACATATCCAGCAATACCTTTTTTGAAAATAATTTCCATACATATAATTCTAAATCAGGAGAAGATGTTTTTTAGAAAGCCTAAAAATACACTTCATTTTTGCATTACTTGTATATATTAGATGAATATTATGGTATGAACATACTGAAACTGAGTGGAATAAAAGCTGTTGAACTCATGGGAGACTTGTACTTTTATGAGTATGAAGGAAATTAATTGATATAAAGGTACTTTTTTAGATGATTGAGAACTGAACTGCATTCAAGAAGAAAACTGGAAGAAAACTGTTATTTTACTGCTTCTCGTTACAATGTAATTTTTAACAGTGGATTTTTCTCTTATTACTTGCAGTTGTCATAATCTTTCAGGATATAAAAAACATTTATTAATTAAAGGAATAAACTGCATTGAAAATTTTGGATCTTTGAGTTATCCCTCTCATGTAAAGTTCATGCACTCCTGTAGTTAAACTCGGAGAGCTACTGAAACAAAATGAGAGTTCCAATCAATTTCTGTTTTCTTGCAGAAGAGGAGAAGAGTGAAGAGAGTTGTTAACCTACTGGTTATCTGGAAACCATGCCATCTTAAATATATTTAATCCTTTTTGATTCTAAAAAAAAAAAAAAAAAAAAAAAAAAAAAAGAATTTTTATGTTGGGGAAAACACTTGNAAATTTTTACATTTTTTTTTTTAAAAAAAAAAAAAAAAAAAAAAAAAAAAAGAAGGAATTTGATGTATCTGTTGGTAAAGATGTTCTACTTAAATACTGGTTCAGGGAAAGTGTCCAGTGAGATTAAGATAATATTGTGCTGTTATTTAGAAAGAGCTCACTCTGTTTTACAGACTCTGTGACAGAGAGCCAAATGACATTATTCTCTAGCTCTGTCTTTTTTGGGAAAACACACAGAGTCCACACAGCTGAACCTACTCAGCTTCATATCAGTGGTTACAAACACATATAATTAAGTAGAGGCACTCCTTGGAGGAAGCTATTGAAGTGCTGCCTCTATCTGATTTATATCTAAGTGTAGGTATTAATGTTACATAGCAAGTAGAGTAGCATACAGGATTTTGGTATTCTCTAGAGGCTTTCAGATCTTTACTTGAGGAAAAAGTGAATAGAAAACAGTAAATAAAAATCAGTGTTTTCAGCCTATTATGACGTCCCTATTATAACCTCCTATTTAATTTAGAATTCTGTAGAGAAAGCAAATTTCTAAGTTTCAGAGTATCAGTTTCTAGAAACCATTATAGTTATTAAAAGCTAGATAATTAGACATCTGGAAAAAACCTGAATATATTAGATATGATTTTTTTTCCTTTATCTGTGTGGGAAAATGAAAAGAAAAGCTTTCATCTGAATGATGTTCTGTGTCACATCATTTCAGTGTGTCCTATACACACAACCTGTTGGGATGTTATCATGAAATCTGGATGCTCCATATAAATATCACTGGTTGTTTTAGAGTATTTCTGTATGATGTAATTTTAAAAATCACATTTTAAACTGTTTTTAATCTCAATATTTGTTGATTGTTTTATATGTCACTCAGCAGTTTAAGAAGAATAGTAAATAAAGATGAATTCTCTACCTTTCAATGGTTCCTTGTCTGACTGACTTCAAATCACTTGTTTCTCATTATGAATGAAACATACACATGATTGTTCCTTACAGCATTGCAAAATTCTGTTTACCCCTAATGCAAAAATTGATGAGACTGAACAACTGTTATGATCCTGTTAGATATTAGATTTCTACCTTTTTTTTTCTTCATTTGTTTTTGGTTTTTGTTTTAGATTGATGCTAGTGTTATTATATATAACAGTAAGTTTTTTTTACAGAACTTCAGTAACACAGAGCTGATAATTTTTTTGTCTCTTTTTCTTTGGCTGGACATCTGGTGGCCATTAACAACCAAGCATTCTGATGTGTTATTCATCTGTGCTGATATTGCACAAAGGATTTTGCCACCTGTTCAATTTTTATTCACTGAACAAAATTATTATATTTAGATGGGAAGCTTTTACTGCTTTGAGTTAAATGTGAAGGACATGTGAAGTTCAGCAGGCAGCGCTCACAAAACATGCTAAATCCCACAGTTTTGAATCTCAAGAAGTGTAATTCCTCAGGGAAGGTTTGCTTGCAGTTGTTTGGAGCTGCACATGTGTTTACAAACATTGCATACTGTATTGAGCAAGTCTCTGTCTCAGAAAGTATAGCTGAAATTGTTCCCACTGATTTTTGAGACTGCATTTTTAGAATAGTAAGGATCCCACACTCTTTTTGTGGTCCTACCAGTGATAATCTGTGAGGTGGCACTGGTTATTTCTCAATCTGAGATCATGATTGCAAACACTCTGAAAATAATGAAGGAACAATCCCTCTGCCAAACGTAAAGGAAACAGGGTTACATAGCTAATCTCTCTTTATCACCTGTATGCCAAATGGAGCAAGAGGAGGTTTTTAAAAATATGATTCAGGCATTTATAATGGAAATCTAGTCTACCTAGCTCAAGTAAAAATATGTCATCATGAATTTCAAGGACCCAGTGAAATTTGGTATTATATCCAAAACAATGCTGAAATTTCCCAAGTAGTTAATAGACTTGAATGCCTTTGAAAGCTTCCAGAGGGCAAGCATGCCCAACTAATTTTAGGTTTTTAAATTAAAGTTTAGTCACACAGGACATAATGCTCCTTTCTGATCAAGAAAAACTAGAAGTGATAAAAAAATGTATGAAGTCTAAAGATTTAAACTATACAAAGTCCAAAGAGGATGAGATGCTCACAAGTTTGTGCAGAAAAATGAGGTGTCACTGCTCTGATTAAGGCTTGTGGCTACTCTGAGGTGCTCAGCATCAGAAAGACAAATGTCTTGGTCATGTCACCCTGTGCTAGGAGGGAAAAATATTTTGCATGTTTGGATTGCATGTGATACTATTGAACAAACTTAACTTGCCAGTGAGTTTTCTACAGCTGTAAATATGTTTATGTATGTGTGGAATCATGAGATAGATGAAAGGACTTCTCAGATATATAAAAGAAAGCAAACATCCCTGCCCCCTCCAAACTCTCGAATAGCTGTAATCTCAGAAGCCTAGAACTTTTGCACTAAATTCTCATTTCAGTTAAATGTATCATAATGAATTTACTTAGGGCCTGTCTTTAGCATTAAGATGCGGTGCAAGGACAATGTGTATCTCAGTGAAATACATAATTTCACTTGGGTTTTGGGGTATGTTCTCCCTGCAAGTTTACAGAAATTCCTTACAATCAAACACTATTTCCTGTAGGGAGATGACTGAAAGCTTTACAGCCTATGATATTTAGGATCTGTGTTACCCACTTAAAAAACTCTAATTTTCTTTTAAAAATCACAGAATCATCAAGATTGGAAAGTACCTCCAAAGTCATCTAGTCCAGCTGTCAACCTAACACCATCCTAATCATCTTAATGACACTTTGTGATTAAAATACTTTCAGATATTATAAATTTGAAAGTTGTCTTCCATCTCTGGTTATATTCTTTGCTGCTCCTATTCATAGGAAAAGAAGAGTTCAAAGAGGGGAAAGAGATGTTATGGATCATCTAGTCCAAACTCGTCTAGCTTCAAAGCTAAATTAGGATGCTCAAGGCCATAGCCACATAATAAGTGATTCCACTGTTACATTTCTTTGATGTTTCTATGTACAAAATAGAACTCAAATTTACTAAGAATTTTGCAAAACCTGTTTGATATTTTTAATGTATGAACAAGATGTGTTGGCTTCCTAAGATTTTATTTTCCCTCTAACTAATTTCAAAATCCCACAAAATAAACAAAATATTTTTTGATGTATAAAGACAGAACAATATTGTTATGAAAAAAAAAACCAACAAAAAAACAACAACAAAAAAAAAAGCCCCAATCTTTTGACATCAACTTTCTAAAACAAATGGTTGAGCACATAACAAAATCCATTAGAAGTATAGTTCACCAAGGCAGCCAAAATTTGGTTAACTTCTGTTAACTTAGTCAAAAGTACAATAGGAATGTATCTTCTTTCTTTCAGTATAAAACCAATCATTTTAAATTTCTTTGAACTGGAAGACAGCTATGTCAGTACAGACCTAAAATAGTGGAACACTCTTTAACTAAAGAATGAGATAGAGAAGACACTGAGGAATATAGGTGCAAAGTCTTCCTCTCTACAACAGATGCCTTTTATTTCTCTGAAGTGATTTTCACACAGCTCTTTATGTGCAGAATTACCTTTAATGTATTTTTGCCTCACATGCAATCTCTTGATCAGCTTCTAGCACAGAACAGATTTTCAAGCTTTGTGTCTGCCATCCAAAAATCCTCTATTTCCATATTGGCACACTGTCCTTCAAACACTCATGCTAGTATATTAATAGGGCTCCTTAGATGTTTTCTTCCACTTCCTGGAACCTATGCTAAATCAGATGTGTATCCATTTCTGGAGGAAAAACAAAGTTTCTCTGATCTTTTTTAACCTTTGAAATTTTAAATGCTACTTCAAAATCATATTATTACTACTTCTTGTAAGAAACAGTAGCATTTAAAGAGTTACCTTGCAAATATTGCAGAATTTGTTTGAAAGGCTGGACCACTCCCATGTTTCATTTTCTTCCATGGTATTAACAGGGAGCAGGGGTACAGCTCTATTCACTCCAGAGAACTGCATGGGGCAAAATATTTTAAATTGGTAGCCAGTTCTTTAAATTTCAAAGTATTTTGAAATCTAAATGTGGTTTTAGATTTAATTTTCTCTTCTCAGCAACCTTTAGAGAGAACTATCAATTTATTCCACTTGAGAATGCAGTGATCTTACAAGGTTTTCAAAGCTAGATCATTGCATAAATAGTACCCAGTTTTTCTCTCTCTGGAGCAAAACAAACTAAACCAAAAATTTTACTTGATGTAATAATTAATTACCTTTCAAGTGAAATGAAACATGAAGTAGTAGAAGAAGATATCATTCTGGGGCTACAGTGTCCAATCTTCCCCCAGTAACAACTCTTTAATGGGCAACAGTGGCACTGGTGTCTTCTTAGGTCACAGATTGGCCTATGATTTTTCTGATTATTTGTATTTAAGTATTGTATCTTCATGTGTTTGAACAGTTACACTGAATTGTAACCTCTGTGAACAAAATACACCTACCTTTGGTTTACATTTTTTTTTTAACCATAGGTTTAATTTTTTTTTTTTCTATTTATAGAAATATTAAACTTTCTAATCTGTCCTGGACTCAGAAGAGTGAGTATATTTTCTTAGCTCCTCTATTCCTGCAAGGATTTAGACTCCAAACAAGGAAAAATTTAGTGTGGACTTCACTTGGAAAATTTGAACTTTAATAAAAATACGCTCTGCAGATTTCACTAGCTTTAACCTGGACCTCCTCCAAGATCTTCGAGTTCCCATGTGATGAGTTTGGATGGTAAAAGGACAGGCTGCATGAGATTGTGCATTTCATTACAAGGCAATACAGATTCAACACACAAACAATTTCAAAAATGGCTGATTTCTACTTAGATGGCAAAATACCTTACTGAAAAGTTATTTCAATGATTTTGTATATAATAAAAAATTAATAGTATATTTACTGGATTGTATTTATTATGCTTTTTTTGGCTACTTGGCTCTGCACCTTCAGTTTCTGGGCTAAGAGTGTCTGAAATATAAATTCATGATCTACCTCTTCAGAAATCAGCATATATCTTCCTTTAAAGGTTGTTGATAGTGTCTGGTGACAGATACAAATAAATATAGGATAATGGCACAGGTCAGAACAACTGTAGTTTCATCCATAGGGAGATTCACAACAACTATATTAAGTTTTTGATCCATAACCCTACTCCCAAGAGCCACTGCCTCCACTGACTGCCTCCACTGAAGGCTTTATATTAGCTTGCCAACACAGCTCCTCACTCCAGGACTCTCAGATCTGGTAAACACCACTTAAAAGGCTGTAAAACTTTAAAAGGGGAGTTGAACTGCTGCAGAGGTTCAGGAACATTCCTGAACCTCATTCCTCATATGAAGGCCAACTACCATGCTCTCTGGAATAACTCATTTAATTCTACTTCCGATTCCTGAAGAACCCTCTCTCTTCCTGTGCTCATTTTCACAGGTACAGTGAGGGTTTAGAATGTAGAAAACAGAACAGGGAGTTCTGTTTTCCATGTGTTTGCATCTATTTATAGTTTAATGGTTTTTGGCGCCCGAGAGGCTAGATTTTATAGCAGCTGTATTTCCTTAAATCTTTCATGACTTAAACTAGCATTTTTTGGGTTCTTGTTTTCAAAAGTTGCTTATCACTGCCAGCTTTTCATCTACTAAAGAAATCAAATTTGTTCTGCTTTCATAACAGTACATTATGAATACCACATGGTGTCTCTGGCATTTGCTATTTTGTAAATTAGTTTAGAAATACCTGTGGTGTTTCTTAGCAAAATGGTTGTCAATAAAAGAATTAGCAGTGATGACATTTAGCTATTTATAGAACCCTCTGCTGCTCAATAAGATAAGATTATAGTAAAAAGAAGCCCCTGTGGATTAAATGCAATATGCAGCTGATCTGTTATGTGCTAAAATATCCCATTATTTCACAATATATATTCTGTTAGCATGTTCTGTCTTGCAAATCTATGACTAGCAGCCAAAGCATTTCATTAGCTAAATGAACCATAATAGAAAGTAGATGACGTGCATGCTTTGGTAATCATTTGTGTAGTTTGAAGTGAGATGTGTTACCTTCTGAATGACCACATTATTATGTGACTTTTCCTTATCACTTCCAATCATTCTGAAAGCTGCTGAAAAATTTCAGCATTTTTGGTAAAAGCCTGGTTATTTCCAGCATGTGGGACATCAATTAGTGCTCCACTTCTAGTGAGGAGGGGATCCCATGAGCATGGGATTCTCTGGTAACTCTGCTTAGAGCATCAAATTTCCTACCCTGGAGGCTGCACTCAGAAGCAGGTAACTCTAAATCTGTGGGCACAAAGATGAAGTTCTCTGGCTCTCAGTAGAAGCAGGGGTTAATCTGCCCTTCCAAACAGTTTAAACACAGCCTGTTTTATTCTTCCCAGATACATGAAAGTCTAGGAGCCAGGGACAGGAACCCAATAAAGTAATGGGCAGACATGCAGCAGTAATCCCAGAGAAAGAATCAACTGGGAAACTATCAACACTGAATAGCAAAGATTGCACAGCATCTGCGTAACTCCAAACACTAAGATTTAGCAATGCTTTACCACCTCAGTCTATGTCAATGTGAGCATTTTCTAGTTTTCTGTTATCAGTGTAAGAGGCAGTCAGTTTAGTTAATTGATGAACTTTGCTCAGATTTGAAATATACCAGTGCAGTCTAGCTTCATCGTTCTTAATAAATTCTTAGGTGTTGCTTTGCCTTCATGAAAAGTTTATATAGACAACATTATACATTTCTGTAGACAACATTTATATAGACAACACTAAAGTACCACAGAGTTATTTTCTTTCTCCTCTTGTCTAATGGAAAACTCTCAGTTTTAATAAATTCTTAGCATACAAAAATTTTGGACAAAGTTTATTATTTGCTGGTGATCATATTTCTAACTAATATAACAGGAAAGTAACTCCCAAGTTGATGTTTGTTGGTTATGTGACCATTTCTAATATATCGAGGTGTATATAAATTTTTAGAAGTCTGTATCTGAATTTTTCTGATACTTTCTATGGATATCTGTTTTCAGTTCCTTACAGCTTTGTTACAGTTTAATCAATTCAAGCAGACATTTTCAAGAAGACATTTCTAAAATATGCTGAATATTTCAAGGAATAGTTCAGATTAAATTAATTGACATTTCTAAGGAGCACGTTAGGAGAAAAGTGTTCTTATATCCAAGTTCAAAAAAATAGTTCACTTTTAAATTTGCATTTCCATTTTAAAAGTTTTTTCAACTCAAAATTAAATATTGTTTTATTAGCAATAATGTGACTTACCCAGCTTTTAGTCACATTATAAAAAATACAAAATTTATTTGTTACCCATACAGAGATCTTTTTATAACTTATCTAAATTGCAAGAAAATATAATTTTGTAAGTGTTGATAGGACTGTAGAAGACTTGCATAGTATTTCCAGGCCTTTTTGTTCCTGCATTTTCCTTCTAGTCCTTCCTCTAACCTGTTAAAATCTAAGTTGGGGAGAAAAAGAGCTGAAAAGGCTTGGTAAGAGTCTGTCTTTGTTAACCATTACATCTGCTGCTGGTAGCTAGTGAGCATGAAGAATAAGAGGGTGGGTGTGATGGAAGAGGTGATAAAGGAGTAATGGATAGATTTGGGAGTAAAAGGGTAAAAAAAAATTGCAAGGAAAAGAGTCAGGAAGTAAGTGACCATAAATGGTGAATGGTTGTATAAAACAGTACAAGGCTGAGAGCTGACCAGACCTAAAGCTGAGAAGACTTGGGGCCTTGGGTGGGGCTGTAGGAGAAGAAAGCAATATGCTGTGTGAGGGCCAGTGCTAGGGACAGAGCAGGGAGAAAGGGCAGTGCAGGAGGCTGTAGGGTAGGTCAAGGCATTGTTGATCACTGCAGAAATTCCACCTTCAAAACCCAGAACTGAATGCACAACTGACTATATCTACACTTTGCTGCTCCTAGCATTGAATGACAGAAGAAAAATAGGAAGTGTGCAAAATAGGATTTCAGGCTACAGTTGCAAATGTTTTAAAAACATGAATTTAAGAACTCCATCCATATCAGTTCTGACAATTCTTAACTAAGGTCATAATTTTGAACTCAACATTCTTTTTTACCTTTTTTTAGCTATTACTCTTAGTGTAAAATACTGATTTGTATTTCACCCATTCAGAACCACAGACTGAGATTTAGGTCTCTTGCTGTTCCTATGACAACACACCCAGCTCAGTGTTTCTGTCATTTTCTAAAGTAATCATCAGGTCCTTTTTCTTCCTTTTGTGGTTTACCTGTTACACAGTAAAATCAGTTGACATGTACAGATAGCTAACAGGGGCTGTTCAATTAAACATAGAACTCACATCATCAACAAGAAATATTAAATTATGTAGCTGTAAATTAAATGTCATGGGTGTATGAAGATTTTGGTATCAAACCATTCTTATACAGAAAATACCTTACCCCAGTCACTTCTGACCAGTGGGGAAGTAGGTTGTATTGACTTAATGTTTATCAAATTTATTTGATGCTTCTCTAAAAAAAGCCTGAAGTAGTGTTACCCACTTGTGACCAGCTGGTATTTCAGAGTTGAAATATTAGCTGAGTGTTCCTATTTCAATTTGAGAAATTAGGAGTAACACCTGTCATGATAAAACAATCATTAATTAAATAACATCAGGATGACATAGTCTCTTAGCAACAGAGAAATACGAAAAAATCTTATTGATCAATAAGGTTTCTGTAACTGATTTTTTTCAGGGAAGAGATAGAGATAATTCACCTGTAATATTTTTACAGGAAAAAAAAAGAATTTTGCTTTTAAAAAAGCACTATACTGCAAAAACTAATATTATAGCGTCCTGGCTATTAGGAAGTTTTGAAATTTCCTTCAGTTTCTGAATTCAGGGTCTATTTCTATAGTAGAATAAGCAGTGTAACATACTTAATAGATGCTGTCATTTCTATTGCAATGGAAATTATAATAGAAAATGTAAATATTGCTACTTTGTTTTTTTTCAGAGTACAGGGCAGCAGAAAGGAATTGTCTACTCAGAACACTGCATATTTAGCCATGAGGACTTTTTTTTTGGTGCAAGATCTACATGAAGCAATCACATTCCCTCCAACCTGTTAATTTATTTATATGTCATGTAAACGCCATTGAGTTGCAAGTGAATGTCATTTAGTGGAAGCAAAAATCTTTGTACTGTGAAGACCTCAGTTTTAAGAGCTTCGCCTTCCTTTTTCAGGAACAACACAGATTTTCCTCAAAAACTAGTGGGACTGAAGGCCCATTTGTAGCTTAGTCTCCTAAAGACAAAATTCTGCTAAAATGCTGTATAAAGAACACTTTCTGATGAGCACTGTATGGATATGATCCTGGGGATTTCAACCGTGAAAGCCCTTTTCCAGTGACAGACAATTTTTTGAATCTTGTGAGTTGCTTCAGGTCTATGAAGCTTCTCTTTTTTCCTACCCTGTGTCAGCAACTTGCAAGATTCAACCCCGTCCTCTTGCTGCTATCAAAGCTTTAGTCTTTTTCCTCATTTGCATTTTTGGTCAATTCTTCTGCCAGCAGAGAGTATGTGACAACTCTAAAATGTAGTAAACCCATAAAAACCTCAGGAATTAAGATGTATTACCTTAACCCTTTTTGTTCCTTTTCCTTTTTTTTCTTTATAGGGCATATTACAAATTACAGTATTACAAATATTCTTTCCTAGATATCTCATGACATAGCTCTGGTGTCTCATAACTAGTTTTTGTTTGATCATCCAGGTTTTATTTTCATCTCTGCTACTGAATTCTTTGTTACCTGAGTTAGGGAGAAAATAAAAAATGAGGAGATATTTGCCATCTCTCAAATTGGCAGCATTTTAATGGGTTTTGCTCTCTGATTGACAAAAGATTACAAGAGTGCAGAGAAGTGGAAGTTACCTTCTAGTTCAAGCTATCTTTTCTGATGTTATATTAATAACAGTAGTACAGTGTTCTTCCTGCCACCTGAAATTTATTCTGGGAGTATCTCTATTTCTCACTTTTAAAATCCTAAAACAGGTATCATCCTATGTCTTATCTAGGCCAAAGATTGTCTGTATTATTTTTTCATTTGTAGGAATTTGCTTTATCACATCCAAATAGCTTCTATTTCTGAGCTGGTTACGCATAAAGATGTTGTTACACTATCTCTCATCAAAATCTGAGTGCTGGTTGGAGATCACATCTTAATTCCAGTCATCCTTGTAATTTACATATCACACATCCCCTTGTTATCTGTTACTGTCTCATCCCAGGTTATTATTAGGCTCTATCACTTTTGCTTTAGACATAGAATGGTAGGCAACAAATTCTTGTTGTCAGCTGTTGAGAAATAAAAATAGAGTTTGAAACTGTTTGGTTTTACTAAATAAAAAAGAGCCTCAACTATATTTTGGCTAACTTTTTCCTATATTGGTGTTGAGTTCAAAGTTATTACAGGCAGAATAATGTCATTTAGATACATCAGGGTAATTACCCCATGCTTTGGCATATTCAGTTTTCCACTGTTTTAATTGAATGGTATATAGAAGTATTTAATGTGTGCTAAAGAATGCATAATAAAAAAGCCATTACATGTTCTATCATCTGTTGATATCTAAAGATCTCATTTTTTACTGCCTTCGGGGCAGTTCCATTTCACTCTTTCTGATTCTAATATAGACTAGAAATATTGCTAGACTGAGATATTTATCTCCTTGTTTGTATTCTCTTAAGTCTTCCTCAGGCAGTTGAGGTTCTTATATTTAGACATACTGCAAACAAAGCAATAGCAGCTCACTTTGGACACAGTTGCAACCAGTTTTCTGGCCTTTATTTGGTTTATCTTATTAGGTCTACATTTTAGAGGCACCAGTCCTATTTCTGACATGTGCCCATGTTGCTCCAGGCTAGCTGTTTCTGGAATGCACCAAACTAACATGTTCCCCAGGGAACACAACCTGATGGTACCAATTCCATCACTGCTTCTGTTTTAACAAAAAAGTATTGCAGTGAAGAGGTAATATATGAGCTATGCATAATGGATTTCCATCTGTAATGTTTGTGAGTCAGTCACAAGCCTTTCTAGCCTCCTCCTCATGGGATTGCAAACTACAAATTCTTTCAGTTGTGTGTCACTCTTCAAGACCTAGTTAGATGAGCCATTGCTGCATGACCAGGTCCTTCATTCTGGTAGAAACAGTAAACTAGAACTTTCAGAATATGGAAATACATTTCACAGGTATGAACCCATATTTCTGCAGGTCGTAAAGGATTGTGTTTGCAATCAATTGGACATTTTGGATCTTGAAAGCAGTTATTTAAAATAATTTCATATTGGATCATATATTTACTATGGCCATCAGTAGTCCTGGAAATGTAGAGGAAGAGAGAAACATTTGAGATCTTTCTGCATGTGTTACTCAATACAGGTGTACCCTGTCCCTGGGGAGTCTGTCCTAGTAGCAGGAGCATAGTTTGGGACAAGAGAGCCCACTACAGGCATGACTGTGCATTCCCCACATATAATGTATGGCTCCTGGATTGATGATAACAGATCTAAGTGGCTGGGACCCCAAAAAATGGGATTTTTGATGTGAATAAAGTGGAAAAAGAACTATTAAAGGAAAAATTTCCTCAAAAAATGCGGCAAGATTTGGCATCAGTTCTGGCTTGTATTTATGCCAGTATACTTTCTTTTGAGAACTTTCATTTTTTTCCCTTCAAAACCTCTACAGATAATGATGACATTGCTCAAAGTAAAAAGGGGAATTCATATTCCAAAGTGCATTTACTGTATTTTAAACTAAATCTGTGATTTAATAGTTCCAGATGCTTTACTTTTCTGTACACTTGGTTTCCCAACTACATAGTTCCCCATGGTCTTTTATCTTCTATTCCATACCTACTGTTTCCTTGGATTTTCTATTAAATTCATCCTCCAGCAAGATGATTCATAATGACTGAGTGTTACCACCGATGTGAGATGGTGAAATTTAGATGGAGTTTTACACTAGTCTATCACTGGTAATTTATATTTTCATTCAAATGTTTGAAAAAAAAAATGTATATTCAGTGTAATATAAAAACTATTAAAAGTTTCATACTTTCATAAATAATGTTGTAAATATATCATCAGATGAAGAGTAAATATGTGTTTGGAAATATATAGAAATTAGATGGTTTCCAAGGCAAAAACTGAAAGATTCACATATGATCCAAATTTGGATATTGAAGTGTAGTGTGAGAAAGAAAGGATCATACTTTTTTGAAGTAGAAAACTCACAGCGCAGCTGTGAACAATCATTGTGACAAGAAAATTGCCATACATCAGAAGGCTGAGTGGGATATATCCTGAAACCCCTGAGCACACAGAATGCTTCTCATGATGTTTTGTTGACAGTAACTATTTCCTTTGCAGAGGTCTTTTGGATGAAGATGTTTTGAAAATAAACGGATTTAGTTTTTATATGTGATTATAATTTTAATAACTTTCAATTTACACATTTATATTCTCTTGGATTAACAAGCTTACTGTCTAGAAACACAGGTTTTCACAATACATGCTGTTTGTCTTAAAGGCAGTGTTTCCAATCTTAACTGTGGTTGTGAACTGCTTAATCCAGCATTGTGGAGTTGCTATTTATGATGTATGTTTGCCTGGATGAGCCAATGTCTTCAAATATGATGATAACAAATGGTGTTTATATCACTCATAATTTCTGAAATCTGAAACTTTGCTGACCTGCTAACATTGACTAAAATGAGAAGAAATCAGCCAGAGAAGAATCATTGCCACTATAGTGAAGAGTAATTTTCTGAATTATAGGAATGTTCTGAAGTGAGAGAACTGACAATTGCAGTAATTGTAAAAGAACCAAAAAAACCCCAGAAGACAAATGGTAGAACTGGAAAAAAGGAAAATAAAAGTACTTGCCATTTTATAGCCTTTTTTTAGACTAAAAAATTTATACTTTCAATTTAGGCAGTAGATTAAAACTGTAATTACTTACACTTTTTCTGAAAAAGTGGACTTTAATCACATCCGGTAACTTCATGGATCAACTTATTACAAAATGATAGCAATCTGAAACTTCTGAAAGGAGTAAAACAACAGAAGTTATCCTCATAAGAACTTACCACATGTTTTTTGACTTTCACTGCTGCACTGATTTAATTTTGGTTTCTGAATATAACTGGGCTTATATTTTTTTCTTCTAAGTATCAGTCTGCTGCAGGGTATCTGTGGTTTAATATATGTGGTAGCAGATAACCTTTATAGCAATTGCAGCAGACAATAGATTGTCAAATATGTTGTAGACCTCCCTTTCCATAGATGTGATTTTAATACTATCAAAAAGAAAACAGCTGCTTAAATTTAGAGAAAATATAGAATAGAAAATATGCTGTATTATGAAATATGATGCATGGTAGTGAATAATTTATATTTTATCTAACCAAAGAATATTTAACATTCTGATTCTCCTGGCTTTTTTTCTGTGTTCTTGTCTATATTTTTCTGTGATGAATTCTATGGATTTGAGATTATGGCATTAACTACTGCATATTTAGTAAGAGAATTAAGTCCAGACTACACACCAGAACCATGATTTCCCTTTTCCCTGGTTAAGAGGCAATATTTCACTTTAATGATGAAGAAAACACATGTTTCTGACCATGAATAAGAAAACAACATGAATAGGATACCGAAGCACGCAGGGTGCATTATAATCTGACCATCAGTGTACACTACTGAAATACTGCTGACAAGCCCTTGGACATGTTGCTCTAGGCCATTAACACACAGTCACTCTGCTAATGAGTTATTCTGTCCCAAAAAGCATGTGATGAATGTCAATACTGAAAATATAACTCGCAAATTTCTTTGAAATGAGACTTTTTTTATAGCTGGATTTCTTGTATGCCTCTTTCACTTAATGTTTAACATAATATGAAACTGTTCAACATTTGGGGCCTAACTCTTTTAGGAACAAATAAGTACCCTAGCTAAGTTAGAATGAGCTAGAGGCATATCTTTAAATAAGCCAGATATCTTACCTGGAGTTAATTTTACTCAAATTGTTTGCGAAAATTTAAGACCATTGGAAATTTAAAAAATACTAGATCTTGATGAAAGCCAAAATATACTTTGAGTTTTAAAGTTCAAATGCTTTAAAATTTATTTGTTACAGTTTACTGAGTCTGTCTGGGTAGAGGTGGATTTTCTTCATAGTAGTCTGTATGATGCTGTGGTGCTGTGTTTTTGATTTGTGACTAATACAGTATTGATAACACACTGCTGTTTTGGCTCTTGCTGAATAGTGCTTGCACAGCATCTAGGCACTCTTTTGTTTATTTGCTTGTTTGTTTTTCCCACTCTGTTACAATATCAGGTAGGCAGTCCCAGCATCACAAAAGCTGGAAGTATGCCTTCAGTACAGACAACTTGAGCTGACCAAAGTTCCATATCCATGGAACTGACCAACATCCAGCACAGCCAGCCTGAACCGACCAAAGTTCCATATCCAAACTGACCAACATCCATATCACATGATGTTGTGTTTCATGACACAGGCTTGGGCAAAGGAAGAGGAAGTGAAGGCATTTGAAGATATGAAATTTGTCTTTGCAAGTGATCATGATATGGGCTGAGGCCCTGCTCTACAGAAAGTGGTTGAGCATCTTTCTGCCCATGTGGAGTAGTGAATAAATCACTTACTTTGCTTTGTTTGGGTGTACAGCTTCACTTAACTTATTAAACTGTCCCCCTAAAAATATTTGCAAGTAACAAAAAATTACTTTATTCTTAGGCATTATGTCAAGTCTGATTCTCTCTTACAATAGAGTTGAATAATGAAATCAAAGATTATGGATGCATATCTTTTTCCACAAAGATTAGTTTAATAGGTTTTTAGTTTAAAGTACAGATTAAACAAAAGAGTCTGCTGCTAGTCAGATTCTAATTTTTACTTTTGAGAAGTCTGACAGCATTTCAGAAGCTTCAGAGGTTATTCTTAAGTTTACTGAAACAGGGACTCTGGTCTTTGGTCTTTTAGTCCATTCAGGGCAAGAAAGGTAGATTCAGCTTCCCTGGTAACCTTTCCCTCAAATTACTTGATTGAGTTCAGAAAATATATTATGTCAGGAATGAGCTGAAGCTTTTGTTTGTCTGAAAAGCTTGTAATTAAGTTCTTCAAATAAACAAGATATTCCTTAAAAAAAAAAAAAACAAAAAAAAAAAAACAGCAACAACTCCATAGTAAAGGAAATTCCACAGCTTCTCTATTATTTAATCTTATTATAATAATTAGGAAGTTATTAAAATAGCTAATGAAATATTTACCATAGAATTACTTTATGCAAAATTCATTTACTACAGGATACAGAGATATGGAAGAGAAGTAACAGCTTTTTCTATCCATTATTATTTCTTTTTTTTGAAATCATGTCCCTCTCTTTTTTTTTGCTAGATCGCTTGTGAAATAGCCATCAGGAAAAAATCAAACAACCTGATAATATCCCTGCACTTTTTTCTCTTACATTTTTGTGGCTCATGTAGATTTTTCTCACCTCCTCTAGACCTTCCTTTAAGTGGATATGTAGTTCTTATGCTAAAGTATTAATTAGCAGGTTTAGAAAAGGGGATGGTAGTGACATTCCCTTGTCTGTTATTCATGACAATAGATTCTTTCCTGCTGTGCTGCTTCCTCCATATCTGTGCTTTGGTTTTCACCTCCTACCTGAGGTAAAATACAGTACACTTCATCAGAGTTTATCTCATTGATCACTCTGTTGCATATCAAGACAACTTTGAATTCTGATGCTGTCCTTCCAGTTGACACTTTAGTACATTATCTAAGTTGTTAATAAGGCACTGAATGAGACTAAGAACTTAAGTTCTTAGTTTAAGGCATTGGAGGTCAGTTGAGATTCTTTCTCCAAGCAAATAAATCAGTTAATAATTTGAAAGTAAAGTTCCAAGTATCTGTCATTTGGTCTTTTTTATAATGAAAAACCAGAACCTTATATTGGAGTCACTATTGGCTTTTTCTGCTTTATGTTGAAATTCAGATTGAAAATTTCATCCTGGATGGACTTAATCTTAAAACAACATATCATCAATGTAACTGTCAAGTAAAAATTCAAAGTCATGGTAGTTATTACAAAGCAGCTCATTACCATGGGCATCATATTTACCTGTGAACAATATTGTAACAAATACAGAAACAGATGTCCCATTATTGATCAGTATGTGCAGAAATCGGTATGTCAGGGGATGAATATGGATGCACTGCCCATTTCCACTAAAATGGTTGACTAAAAAGCACACTTCTGTCTCACTGGACCCTGAACATAATTTTCCAACTGAGCAGCATTGGAAAGAGATTATTTACATCAACAACAAATTTATAGTAAAATGTCCGGTGCAGGATTTGTATCTGACATCATGGCCTTCTAGGACTTATTTTTCTTTCCCCTTTCAACAAAGTGGTCCACATTTTAAACAGATTACTTCGATTTTATTTTACCTTTAATGAGATTTAATGCCATCCCCTACAGCTGAGCAGCAGTAATACAACATGAAATCAATTTGTTGTTTTCTTAGGCATTTAGAACATAAAATGCCAAAGGTGTTAATACTTGGAAAATGTCTTATGGTTTCACTACTAACAAAGTGCAACAATTCCTGTTTCAGTTTTTTCTCCCAAATATTCAATTTCTCATGTTCTTTTCATTCTCTTCTCCAAGAAGTTAACCTTTAAAAAAAAAAAAAAACCCAGATTTTTTAAAGCTCTTTCAAGAGATCTGAAGATCCTGACATTTAGATATTTATGTAAGAAATTAAGACTTTTTTAGTAATTTAGCGTACGTAAAAAGAATCATCTTATTAAAATCTGACAGCTGTGGTGACGATTAGACTCATCTTCTCAGTGCCAAACAGAAAAACTCTGCTTTTCTGTTCTTTGTTACTTACTATGAAATCTTTTACAAAATTGAGACATATATTTGCACTGATCCCTCTACAGTTTTCTTCCCATTCATATCTCAAATTACCAAAGGATCTTAATGCTGAAATGAGTGATAGCTAGATAGCTGGGTACTTGTAGAAGGCTGGGTTTAAACACTTGGCATTTGCAAGCCTCTATTATACAGCAACAAGGGTAGATCACAGCCACTCTCCTCTCTGGGAGTGTTGATGTGGTAAAGTCACAAATCAGGAATCTCAGATGAGAGTGACATAAAGATAGCTTTTTATGTCAGTAACAAGAGGCTGAATTTAAGTAAATAAAACATCAGAGGGTACCCTGGTCAGCAGAGGGGGATCACTGTCACTTTCATAGCAAAAGGAAACAGATGGTTTTATCAATGGCACAAATAGGTACTTCACATTGACATTGCTGCTGACGAGTGATGGCAGCGAGGTGTCTGCCTGTCTGTCCAAGGTGGTAAATGCTTCAATGGGATAAACACAAGGGTAGCAAGTATGGAGATAATCTGTTTAAGATTAGGCATGAATTTCCCACAAGAAATAGGAAGATATTGAATTTTACTGATATACTTTATGGACTGGTGACTTTATTTTCAGTTTCCAAGTATTTGATATTACGTCACCATTTTTAAAATGGCAAACAAAAAAGAAACTAAAAGCAATATTATCCATTAATTTGGGCTAATTAAAGTAACCTGAAATATTTTTCAAAATTGACCAATTGAAACAATTTTTCTTCCCAATGCACAAGTATTTTAAGGGCCTGGGTTCAGAATTCTTACCATAAGCATAAAATTATCAAGCATCCAGTTTTAGGTGATCCTTTTGTCCAATAACACAGTATATCTCAGTGACAGATTTAGAGAAAAACATGCAGTTTTTCAGGGTAGCATTTAACTTAATGATGTGTAAGACTATGGCTCCTTTACTTGTAATTCCTGCTTCATTCTGTATGCTCTTGCCACCTTTGGTGACATACTTCCACCCCAAAGCACAGTCCAATCTAAGTGCTGAATGAAGAAGCAGTCACTGCTTCTGGAAAATTAGTGTTTGAGGACATAAAAGTTGGAAGAGCATCAGATGCAGTACACTTAATTTTGATTGCATTGGAAATGCATTGAGCAAACATTTCTAATTCTCAGTTCATTTAAATAGCTGCTTTTAAAGTTTCCTCAGAAACATCGTGGCTGGAACAAAGTAATATGCCTAGTCTTTGTCTTTGGTTTTTATGTACAAATTCAGTTTTACATCTTTTCAGACTCTCCTTGCAGCCAAGCAAAATGTCTTTGATGGAAGTATTTAAAAAGAAAGAGTTTCTTGCCATTTCCCCCCTCCTTGTTTCTTTGGAGGATAATTCTACTGTTAGGTGATACTTTAAATCACCTTGACTAGCAAACCAATAGATTTTTGCACACCATTACAAACAAGTTTTATAGTCACAAAAGAATGAGTCACAACAAGCCAAGGGGCTAAGAAGGCTGCTCATGAACTCACCATAACCTTACACTCCTTTCATTGATTTAATGGAAAATGTGTAAAACATCTGTACCAGCACAGCAGAAAATACTGAGGACCATCAGTGGTGCAATTAAATAGAACAAATCACGTTAATTGATTAAACATTCATTTTTACTTGCCTAGTGTTTCAAAATAATGTCAGACTAGGTCAATCTGACACTGTTAAGTATATATAAAAGATACAGGCAATTTTTATTTTTATTCCCATTTTTGGGGCAATGTGTTGGCATACAATAATAAAACTGATTTCAAAGAATATTGATTGACCTGTAATTTCCCAGTAGAAACAAAGGAATTTGAATAACCAATTTCATATTACTTTTTTTTTTTTCTCATAATTTATTTGAATAAAATTTTATCTAAAAATTGTCTCTGCTTTGAAAATCGGAAGTTTAGAAATGAAATAAGAATGTATTTCAGTGTGGAATGTATTTACACATGTTCTTGCTGTCTGACATTCAGAATCACAGAATCTCAGAAAATGATGAATTGGAAGACACTATTGAGTCCAACTCCTGCCCCTGCACAACACCACCCCCAAGAGTCACACCATGTGGCTGAGACCATTGCCAAACATTTCTTGAACTCTGTCAGACTCGGTGTGATTAACTCCCTGGGGAGCCTGTTCCAGCACCTAACCCCACTCCTGGTGAAAAGCCTTTCCCTAATAACCAGACTAAACCTCCCCTGACACTTCAGGCCACTGCCTTGAGTTTTGCCCCTGGGCAACACAGAGAAAAAATCAGTGTCTGCCCCTGCTCTTCCCCTTGTGGGGCAGTTTTAGTGTGCAATGAGGTCTCTCTTCAGTCTCCTCTATTCCAGGCTGAACAGACCAAATTAAGTCATTCCTCATACAGCTTCCCCTCAAGGCCCTTCACTATATCTGTTTCTCTCCTTTGGATACTCTCTAATAATTTAATGTCTTTCTTATATTGTGGTGGCCAAAACTGCACAGTGGGCTGAAGATGAGGACACACCATTGAAGAGCAGAGTGGCACAAGAATCACTGTTAGATTTTTTTCTCTATATTTTAACCCAAATGAAAATTTAGTTTCCCCACAGCTAAAGAGTGTCCCAGAGTTGTGTCACATTAACTGTTTTTTTTTTTGTGTGTGTGGCAAGGTTTCTATAGCAAAGGGCTTCAGGGGTGGCTCCTGTGAGAAGGTACCAGGAGCTGCCCTCATGTTGGACAGAGCCTGTTCTACTTGGCTCAAACTCCAAAACAGACCCACACTGTCCAGAGCTGAGTCCTTCAATGATGGGGATAGTGCCACTGCAATAACATCTGTAAGAAAGGGTAAAATCTGCTGTGAAACAGCAAATGGGAAAGAGGAGAGAGAATATGTCAGACAAACAGCCCAGATATTGTCTTGCTGCAGACAAGATCATTGAAGAAGGAGGTTGAGGAGCTTCTACAGGCATAGAACAGAGATTCCCCTGCAGCCCATGGGGGCCCATGCTGCAGCATATATCCACCTGCAGTCCAGGGACACCCCCACACTGGAGCAGGTGGATGCCTGAGGAAGCCAGTGATGGAGCAGGGTCCTGGCAGGACCTGCAGCCCTGTGATGAGGAGCCCATGCTGGAGAAGGTTTGCAGGATCTGTGATCCTGTGAGTAGTCATTCTGGAGCAGAGTGTTCCTGAGGAGTTGTACCCCTAGAAGAGCACCCACCTGGGAGCAGCTTGTGAAGACCCTCCTGGTCCCAGCAGCTTGTTGCTGGGACCCCACACTGCAGGAGGGGAAGAGTAGGAGAAGAAAGGAGTGGCTGAGAAAACATTATAAACTGACTGTCAACCATGTTCCCCATCCCTTTGCATTGTTAGGGGAGAGGAGCGAGGAAATCTAGGAGAGAATTTGAGCCTGGAAAGAAGTAAAGAGAGGGAGAAGGTGTTTTTAGGTTTTAACTTAGTTCTTGTTATCATACCTTTTTAAAATGGTAATTAATTACATTAAACTTATCATATAATTATAGAATAATTTGTGTTGGAAGGGACCCCTAAAATGAAGAGGCACATGTTCAATAGATCAGATTGGTCAGAGTCCTGTTCAACCTTACCTTGGTTGTTTCCAAGAATGGGGCATCCACCACTTCCCAGAGCCACCTGTCCCAGTGTTTCACTGAGTTTTCTCCAAGGCAAGACTTTTTTGCTATGACTGTAACTGGTATCTTTTGTTATGACTGTAACTGATATCTCCCTATCTTTATCTCAAGCCATGAGCTTCACACAGCATTTTTTCCTCTGTCCTGTAAAGAAGGAGGAGTAATAGAGTTACTTGCTTGGCACCTGGGAACCAGAAAAGATCAGCCCACCATGGAAAAAATGCTTAATTATAAGTATTTTTATTTCTGCAAAATAAAAATGAGACATAAAGAAGATATGGGGAGGTATGGCCCAAAACACAGAAGACTGGAGTTTTCTTCTGTCTGGCAAAATCAAATGTGAAGATTTTTCTGTATTTTCTCTTTTTTTTTTTTTTTTTTGCCATTTATCAAATCCCTTTCCATTACACTTAGAAAATAATTACTTTGTAGGTGCATACATTGCAGAGCATCATTGACACCTAGTTGAAACTAAGAGAGACAATACCACTAAAATTTGCATTAAGAAGAGATATTTTTCCATTGGACTTCACACTGGATTGTGAACTGGTCCATCAAGACTAACTCCTGACTCCTGCAGCATGTATCCCAGATTATTTACTAAAAATTTCAGTACCACAGGTACCACTTGCAAGAGAATTTCCAAAGCTTTGATGTTATCCAATACATTCAGGACAAGCTTTTCCACTTTCTCTTCATTCATATTTGATAGTCTTAACTGTAAGAAATAAAATCTTCCTTGGTTTCAGCAAATGGATTTTGCCCACCAAGGTAACAGATGGGGATATTAGCATACCCAACACATAAATAGATAATGATTCATGCTTATTGTTGGCCTTTTTTCTTATGTTTCCTTGCAAATGCTATATGGACTATCTGACAAAACTCAGAAAAGCAATAGAGCTTAGGGGAGATACTTTATTTTAATTAAATCATTCTACAAAATGTTTTGTAGCCCATGTGGCAGCCTCCTGCTCTTTTTCATATGCTATGGAGAGAGAATTGTGTCTTCATTTCTCTATTTTTCAGGTTTTAAATTAACCCCATAGTGTTACATTTGTTTCCTCCACTGTTTGTTCCTGTGATTCTTAAAGTATGTGAGAGACAACTGACTGCCTGAGACTGTGGATTCATCCAATCTGCCAAGAGCAGAGGAAACTGCCCATGGTGAACATTCACTTCCTGCTGGTTTGAATCCTGATTTCTACTGGGAAAGGTACTGCACAAGCAAACAGCTGCTTTTTAAGGGGAAAATAACTGCATCACTTTACATACTGATTGTGTAATTACATCTATTTGTACAATATCATAGAACTTAGTGGCATATGCACTGTTGGTTTGGTTTTTTTTTCTTCTAGACACTTTAATTAAAACTAAATCCTCCTTTCCTTTCCTTTCCTTTCCTTTCCTTTCCTTTCCTTTCCTTTCCTTTCCTTTCCTTTCCTTTCCTTTCCTTTCCTTTCCTTTCCTTTCCTTTCCT
>VZRH01003704.1:109837-128531 GCA_013397555.1 Urocynchramus pylzowi | reverse complement strand
TTCCAATCTCCCTTCCCTTCCCTTCCCTTCCCTATTGAAATTTTGGAAGTCTGTTTCATAAATCATATTTGTCAGTGTATTTTTGAAGACTGTGAAAAATCACTTGGCAAAGGCCTGCAGAATCTGTTGGATAACACTGTGTCTCAGAATAAATGTTCTGATGTCTATCCTAATGTATACTGATGATGCACTTAAAATTTTATGTTTCAACTCATAGCTCTAGATGGTACAAATTTGTGGCAGGTGTCATGATTCATAATTGCCTTTCACTAGTGTTCTATATTATGGACATTAGCTTAGCTTATGCTGTTACTTCATAGGTGGTAGCAGAGCCTCTACATTTCTAATTAACTCCTGGACTCTGAACTGCAGTCATTACTGAAGCAGCAGAATGGAAACGACTGGTGACAGACAACAGTCATTTCCTGACCAGGTTCTGGCTCTCTGTTGCACTCCTGTTGTCATGCTCTGCTGGAGCAAGGGTATGGGAACAGTGTCACCAGTGATGGCCTGTTTTAGTTAATTGCAGCTGCTGCAGAACAGGGTAAGGATTGAAGAGTTCAGGGAGCACTCTGAGTTTCAACTCAGAACATTTTTTTAAACACAGTTTGGGAACATTCTATAAAACAGAGAAGCAAATAGAAGCTGAAAATCTCATTAAGTTTGGAAGATGGAAATGGAAACTGTCTGCTAACTCCTGAATTGTTGTGTGGCCAGAATTTCTTACTGCAAAGTGGTATGGATGTTTCTATGAGATTGGATGAGCAGCTCCTGCTCCATGACTTTTTGAACAGTACAGATAAGACAAAGCATTTATGGAAGGGATTAAAAGTTGTTCTCAACTTTCTTCTAAAAATGGAAAACTTACTAGGGAGAGTGGGAAGAAAGAAGAACCCTGAAATTGCCAGTTGATTATGTTAATACCCTTAATACCATGGACATATTTTCTAAAAGAGGGTTAAACTTTTAAAAATTGCTTTACATTTGTACTCAATCTTTACATTGATCTCAGTGTGAAGTTTTGAATGCTCAGCAGGCATGTAGCTCTGAATTTAGTGGTCTGAAATTGAGTGCAAATGTGACATTTTTGTCCTTTATTTTTATCTCAGCTTTTGCTCCATTTGACTCCAATTTTAACATCTATGTCCTTTCATTTCATCCATTTATGATCAGTTAGAGCTTTCAAGCCCCCAGCTTTAATGAAGAACTCTGAACCCTTGGTCTGTGATATTCATAAACATTTCTTCATCTTGTTCCATTTTTCACTCACAGTACACAGCATAAGAATACAAAAATCTACAAGGTAGAAAGAGTCAATAATACCTAGCTGCAAAAGTGACTTTTGTTTGACAATTTTCCTGAAGACTGGAGTGCTATATAAATATACAGCAGAAAAATGGGATCTACAGGGACCCCTTTAAGATCTTTATGAATATTTGAAAGGGCACCTGGAGCCATGGCTACACAGGGCAATCAATTGCTATGAATTTTTATTTCCTCAAGTACTCAAAGGGAATAGCATGACAGGTATATGTATTATCAGCAAGATTCAATTAAAGAAATATGGGGCTTATTTTGATAGGACCAAGGGGGGAAAAAAACATCATTCATAACTAATCTCCTTTAAATTGAGGTTGGCACAGCTTATTACTTAATTATTGGAATTATTGTAAAACTGAATGATTCCTAATTTTTTTTAGATGCTGCATAGTCTTTTTTGAATTCTAGTACTGCTTCCTTAGAAATTTGAAAAGCAATCTCAGGAGCTTGCCAAAATGAATAATGAAAAGAAATACCTTTTTTTTTTTTTTTAATAAGAATTGAAAATCAAATTAGAAGTTGGAATTTTGGAGTTGTCCGTCTTTCTCTTAAGAGACTGCTTTTCAAAAAATCGTCTTCTGAAGGAGAAGAGTTCAAACCTTTAAGCTTATATTGACAGTTATCAAGTATTTTAAAATTGCATATTGTATCAGAAACAATTGGAAAGCTATTGTGTCACTGGAAATTCTATTGTTACTGTCATTTATGCATCTCTTTTGTGATGCATATATATAATAAGTTAAAACCACAAAAATAATTATTCATACTTGTATTAAAGCTGTAAGAAGAAGCATTAAATCTATTTAAACTAAACTATAGCACTGTCTATTTCTGTTTGGTTTCTTTTAAGAGATCAGGCCAAAATGCTGTTCTCAACAAAGCCCAAGTTCAAATGGTGCAGAACTACAGTAAGGAATTTTAAAGAAGCTGTAGATATACTGCAGATAGAATACTGTACACCTGGTATAGAAATTAAGACTGTGGTTTGCTTGTGTGGGTACTCAACCAAATGTTTAATCCTAAAAGTGGTGTGTAGGCACCTTGCTTCTTTGAGATCTTAAATTCATTCTCAGAAATACAACTATTTAATCTTCCATGACATTACTGGCTCCTGAAATTATTTGTGGAAGAGCAATTTGAAGGATTTGAGGCAGAAGGTGTCACTGTTATTTTAAGTTACTCTAAGACACATGCTCCTTAGTTTTGACATTTTTCAGTTAGCTCAAACTTTTAGGAAGAATAAAATACAAACCAGGTTGCTATTGTGTAAGTTGCAAACAGTAAAAAATAGGTGGTAAATTCTAAGAAGCCAGTAGACAGGGATTAATACATGAAATAAAATATTTGCTTGGTGATTATTTAGGGTCCTCAGGGCATAAACTTTTTTCCGAAAAATCAATCTGAGTGAGAACTGTTTTCTCTTTACAGTATTTCATATCCAGAGGCTTCTGGCCATAAAAGGTGTTGAATCCATTATAAGCTTGCAGGATTTCTGAAAATCATGTCACAGCTGAGTTTTTTGCCATTTCCTCAGATCAATTCCATAAGTACTAGTTATGTAGAAGTAATTTTTTTTTTTTTAATGCCTGAAGCTAAAATACAACTAATATATACACAGATCAGTGATCTTTGTTTAATGGGAGAAGAAGATTTAGTTTTGTGGTTGTTTCTGAATATGGTGTACTGAGGTGTCAGCTCAAGCTATTTTTGATCTACAGATAGCCATTGAAGGGTTGTTGACCTGTGCACACATGAAAACCTTGTTCAATACTCAGGTATATTACTGACTCAGAGGTCCTCCTGATTAAATAACAAATGAACTAAAAAAACCTCAATATCAACTACAGAAACTTTTAAACATCTATTCTCCTTCCCCTGGAGGCAACATAGTCACTTAAACAGGAACTTGACGACCAACCTTGTTACTCAAATGTCTCTACACTCTACTCCTTACTATAGTTGACAACTGTATTTGTCCTTGTTTTTTTTTCAGATCCTTGCTTTCTGCTCCCTATTCTACATTTAGCCTGTTATTAGAAACATATTTAACCCTCCATTTCAATTATAGTGATATATGCTAATGATTCAAATAGCCATATTGCAATTACACTGCATGGGCAGAATTTCCCTTCATGGCTTCAATTAACACTTATGCTATAGAGCTGAACAAGGAATTTTCTTCATTTCAGTGTACAAAGGGGACAGCCACAGATAACAGTGATTTATGCATATTGTTCTCTGGAGGCTATATGTATATAAGATTCAGGACTTATGACATTGTTCTGAGTTAAAGAAATGGAAAGAGAAGGGTGTTAAGATGATTAACATAAGCAGAACAAGTAAAAGTACTAATATGCCAAACTTTTTGAAAGTTTGAACAGAGACAAAAAAGATGGTCATGGTGGTCTCATCATTTCAAGTAGTCAAAACTAACCTATAGGCCCATAGACTAAAAGCAGACTTAAGATTTTTCTGCCATGGAACATTGATGGCAAGACTGGAGACACCTTTCCAATGCTCTTTATCTCAGTGGTTTTGCTCTAGGCTCTTTGTTCTAGTTTCATGCAAGATGCCACTGATTTACCAACCTTTCAGGATTCTCAGCATTTAGTCAGTTTCCTGATCCCTTCATTGCTCCGTCTTTTCTGATAGAAGTTTTTTAATCCTCTCTTCCAAATGAGAACATGAACAATAGAATGCAGCTCTTGTCTGGAGGATTTGACTAGAAGGCTCCCTGTGATAAAATGTACTTGAATAAAGCAGATTTTTTTTTCTTAATTTAAAACACCAATAGAATACAAAACAATAGGGTAAAGGCACTGGAGTGACATCTTCACTACCTAAAGTCAAATCCATTGAAACTTTAGAAATAAGCAATACCTAAGTAAACACACCTGAAGTTTTCTTGGCTCATACTAAAATCTGTGATTTGCTGTAACTGTCTGAGAAACTCAGACAAAAAAAGTCACAAGGATAAAAGAAACCATAGTGATACAGGTGAGTGATCAGTCCTCCTTGTAAGGATGATGTTCTGGCTAGAGGTAAACATGCAGAAATTTTATGAGTTGAATTCTCATACCCGAGTGCACATATACTAATAGAAAATTACTACACGGTCTGATTTCTCTTCAAAAAAAAAATCTCCATTTTTATAATTGTGATGTACCTTCATTTGGTGAAAGCAGTTATCTGAAAGCCACAGTAAAATCCTTGTTGTGGGACTGTAATAACACTGCCTCTTCATTTATTTAAGTAAGACAAAGGATCTCTACTATACAGTTGTGTAATTAAGGACATCAGTAAATAGGATCCACCTGTGTAAACAACAGGCTTTCTAGAAGAAACTAGTTTAGAAGCTAAAACACAGCCAAGAGGCTCAAAGGAAAAACAATACATTTAAATAAATTTGCAATCCAGAAAATATGAAGAAGAATAAATTCTGCCTTATTTTCAGGGAAAGTTCCTCAAAACTGGGTAGGAATGAAGTGTACTTGCTAGTTATACAGGTGGACCATTTTTTACATGCATGAGTGAATAATGTAGCATGCCTTGCCAGAATACAGAGGGGCTTTTCATTAGATTTTCTCTTGCTTATCAAGTGGACATGTCCTGTCTTTTTGTTAGACTAAACACAGAGAAATGTTGTACTGATATGGCTATAATATTGAGTAGCCCTGACTGGCAGAAAGATAAAGATCCTCGGATTTTTGTTTTCAGTCTGCATTTCTTTGTTGCATTTGAATGTTCCTGAGAGTTTGTCTGGTCTTTCAAGGCCTTGAAAATCCCTCTTCTGCAAATCACCATTCTTTTCATACTGTGTAGTTTTATGCTCTGGCTTCAAGATTGTTTTCATTGTCCTTTTTTTTTCTCTAAAATAGTTAATGGGAATCTATGCTGTATGTGATCTGACTGTTAACCTCTCTGGAGTAAAGAGAGGAAAGAATGAAATCGTTTGCCCTGCTGAGTAACCATTTTCTGCCTCTGTGTCCATTCTGTTAAAGCAGACAATCTTCTGCTGCCAGCCCTGTGCAGTCCTCATCATTCCCTCCTGGTTTTTGTCTTGAAAAAGGAGCAGCAGAGAAGAAGTGCTGCACCAGTCAGGTGCAAATGTCAGGAAGGCTCTGCGACAAATCATATACATAAGATCCATATAGACAAACTCTGCAGATCAGGAGTGTGTCTATGTATACACACATCATATTTATGCACACTAAAAGATAGGATAGTAGAAATGAAGAGCAAGAAAAAGGGAAAACCCCTTAGGATCTGCACACAATAAACACAATGCATCACTAACTTTACTTTACATACCCCAGAAACAGGAGCCAAGTCACTACATTGACACTGTACTATACAAACCAGTGAAGATTTAGATAATCATTACCACAAGCTATGTTTTTGGGTCTTTTTTAGTCCATGAAAAATTGTATTTTTTGTGTATTTATTAACATTTCTATTGTATCAGTTATTTTTAATTTATAATTGGTCTCCAATAAATGATTTATTCTATGAGGAAGTAATTAGCTCTGTTACAAACCATCAATTTCCATGCACAAAAGTTGACAATCTACAGAAATAATTTACAAGCTTAATGCAAGTTCAAGATTTGTTTTCTCTATCACCCTGCCCTGTTTCTGTCTTATTTACAAGCATTTTGCTTGAATTAATAAATAAAAAATAACTGAAATCTTCCATACTAATTAGCATAAAATGGCATTTGTTATAGCAATGTTTAGCAAAGCGATCTGATGCGGAGGATTAGCACTGAAACTAAGACGTGAATAAATACGTGGTAATTGAAACCAAATTCACTAACCACACACAGGATCACACTTTTAGATAAAGGTCTTGCATTTAATATGAGATGGTGTAACCCTGCCGTGTGGACTATGATAAATTGCTTAGCGCGAGTCTGCTGAGATGTGAGACGACAAGATATTATTCTTAACCCCAGAACTGTCAAACACGATTATTTCCACAGAAGCTTGACAGCACTGGGAGTGATAAAAGGAAGCCTCTGTAGGGAAGAGGGCAGGAAGGAGACTAGGGGACCATTCTGCAGGTGTTTTTCATTGAATCGTAGAATAGTTAAAGTTGGAAAAGACCTATTGAGATCATCAAGTCCAACTGTTAACACAGCACTGTCAAGTCCATCACTAAAATCTTGTCCCTAAGTGTCACATCTGCATGTATTTTGAATGCCTCCAGGGATTTTGATTCAACCACTTCCCTGGGCAGCTGGTTCCAATGTCTGACTACCTTCTAGGTGTAGAATTTTTTCCTAAAAACTTGCCAGTGCAACTTGAAGGCATTTCCTCTTATCATATTGCCTGTTATTTGGGAGAAGAGATAAATCCCCACCTCACCACAACATCCTTTAGGCAACTGTAGAAAGTGATAAGTGATTCAACCAGACTCCTTTCCTCCAAGCTAATCAACCCCAGCTTTCTCAGCTTCTCCTCAACTGGGTTGTGTTCCTGATCCCTCACCAGCTTCATTGCCCTCTGGACATGCTCCAGTACCTCGATGTCCTTGTACTGAGGGACACAGAACTGAGCACAGGATTTGAGGTATGGCCTCACCAGTGCTGAGTACAGAGGGACAATCACTGCAGAGGCCACACTGTTGTTGAAAGAAGCCAGGATGCTTGGCCTTCTTGGCCACCTGAGCCCACTGCTGGCTCAGCCCTCTCAACCAGCATCCAGATCCTTTCTGCAGGGCAGCTTTCCAGCTAGCCTGCCCCCAGCCAGTTGCACTGCATGGGGTTGTTATGACCCAAAAGCCAGACACTTTACCTTGTTGAAACACCTGCAATTGACCTCAGCCCATTGATCCAGCCTGCCCAGATCCCTCTTTTGAGCCTTCCAACCCTCCAAACAAATCAACACTCCTTCACAGTTTGCAAACTTACTGCAGGTATCCTTGATCCCCTGGTCCAGATCATTGACAAAGATATTGAGCAGGGGTGACTCCAGCAGTGAGATGTGGGTGCACAACTTGTATGAATGACTGTTGTCAGAAGGGGAGAAGCCTTAATTTCTGTGGGACAATTCACAGGCAGTTCTGTGATTTCTAGCACATCAAAAACCCTTGCATCTTTGCTGCCACATGAATCTTCATCCCCTAATTCCATTGAGACACATTCTTGTTGAAAAGAATGCAGAGCCTGTAGTAATAGTGGCTTAATTTGTTTTGGGGGTTTTTTTTTGCTCACAGTAAACAAATTTAGAAAAAACAGTATTGGCTACAGAAAGTGGCTTTTACTATTAACAACCATCCTATACCTGGAAAAGTGAAGAAAGAAGTAGTTAATTTATAGCAGAGCTAATACAAGAAGCCCTTACATATAGACCACTTGTGATCTCCACAGATTTGTCACTGTCAAACACCATGTCTGTGAGGTCCCTGTGGTAGAGCTTGTCTAACAGTGGCTGCAGTTGCTCATGTGGAAACTGAGTGTACTGCTTTGCTCTTGGATGTTGAATATCGAGCAGGCTTTTCAGGAGCTTTCTGCCCAAGCTGGCAAAGGGGTGCTTCTGGGCTGCTGGGAGACCTGAGAGTGTCCAGCTGACAAGTTCTTGGAGGGGATGGAGTGGGTGGAAGGTGGTGGCAGTCTAGTCTCAGACCCAGTGGCAACAACAAAGTTAGACCTTTAGGGACTTTGACATTGTTGCTGTGTCACATATGACAAGAAAAGTACAAAATGTTATGGGAAGAGCATACACAATCCATGTCTCTATCAGGCTGGCTCAGCACATTTTAACATAATGCTGGAGGGTGTCTGCTTGTTATGATCCACACCTGAAGACAAGGGTAACCCAGGTTCTCGTAAATAGATCCTTTGGGGTGGGTGAGAGTGAAACAACAGGGAAGTTGTTTCAGTGTTTATAAATATATCAGTGTTTCTAAATATAGCAGTGTTTATAAATAAATAAATAAATAAATGTAGGTCTTATTTTAGAACTATTTGATTGCAATGCAAAGCAGGTATGAGACCTTTTTTGGGTTTTATTATTAGGCCTACGTGTGAATGTGAATGTCCTTATGTTCGGTGTGACTGTGACCTTCCCAGGGGGTGGGGTGTAAGGGAAGACATTTGGCATGATTAAAAGCACTATCCTGTCTCCTCAGGGTCTGCTCTTTATCTATCTCTAAGCCTGGCTTGTTTCACTCTCTCTGTCTTATGCACAACAGAGGTTCTGCCACCATGCACCCAAAATCTCACCTCCTCCCCCTTGGAGCAAGCTTGAAATTTCTGGTCTTACAAACATTAACTCCCCTGGAAACTCAGTGCCAACATTTTACCTTGTGCTCTTCTTGAGCACAAGGTAAAATGTGTTACCTTGTAACACATTTTCATTGTGTTTATGTCAAGAAAGCTAGCTTCCATACTGCTCTTTGCTTCTTGCTGGAATTTTGTTGGGTGTTGTAGCTGTCAGGAAAATGAAAGGTCGCTGAGGAAATTCTGTGCTGTGTGCCAAAGGACACCAGAAATTAAAATTCACTATTTAGTGATACTCTGTGGGGGGTTTAACAGAGCAGCAAGCAGCAAAAGGACCTTCAAAAACATACAAAAAGGCTGGGGAAAGAGCTCTTAATTAGGGCTTTATCAAGTAGTTCAGAAATAAGACTATATGAGCCTGAATATTTGCAACACTCTTTAAAACTAGTTGAAGATTAGTAAAAGGGAAGTGAACCACTCATAGGATGCATGACCCAGGTGTATTGCGACACTAGGAGATGAGAATTTTCCTAGTCTACATTTTGTCCTCAGAAGCATTAGGGATTGGTGAAAATTTTGGCTAATATTTTTGCTTTTCAGAAGCAGGTCACCACCAATTAATTACTTGATTCTCTTGTGGCAGCTACCGGCCATTACATAAAAATAGTCTAGTAAAAACTTTTGTTGTCAATTAATTAAAATGTAGAGATAAATCAAACTTCCTCAAGATTGAATGAATTCGAATTACTAGACATTGGGGATAACACTTCTCTCTAATATAACTAAAAAAAGATTTCTGTTATTTTTGATGTGCAAGAATTACAGTAAAATTGAGCTATATCATTCTCTTTCCTCTAGGGCTTCCTAGTAGATAGAACAACCCAAACACTGTTGTAAAATAGTATTAAGAATAAATGAGATAGAATGAATAAACCCAGCATGACTTAGACAAAAACCTGTGGGAGAAAAGTAAAGATGCAGTGGAAGTGCTATGACTATGAATTGGTGAAGGGGATGCTAGGTGACATCTTTTATAGTGCATCACTGCTCTGTCCAGGGAAGTCTGTCTGTACAAGAAAAGTAGAGTCTGAGGAGAAATACACCAAAAAAGGAGAAGAGATGCATGAAGAATACAGCCTCAGTTATACAAGAGGAAACGTATTTAAATAGTGATATTTCATTTTTTGACTCAAAGATTAGTTTAAACTTAGATAAGGAAAGACATATACTATTATTATGCTTTTCTATGTTAGGGTTTGCCATGGAGAGAGCAATAGAACACCTTTATTTCCCCTGTTCTTTTAATACTGAGTTGTCCAGGCTGTTTATGTGTCTTTAACTTTGGATAGAGATACCCTGCCTGAAGAAATCTCTGTCCTTGCCTTCTACAGTACTCCTAATTATACTAGCTAATTTTCAAAAGTTTGTTGTTTTTGTTTTTGTTTTTGTTTTTTTGTTTTTTTGTTTTTTTTTCCAGAAATAGGAAATTTATGAGGAAGACTGTTCTTGATTACAGAGTTCAAGCAACAAGGAATCTGTTAGATACCTGAATAGGTTCCTTCATTGCAAAAACAAAACTCAGCAAAAAGTCATGATCTGTTTCCTAGCTTTGATGGGATCGGGTTTAATGGTCTAGCTTTAATTTTTCATCTGCATGTAAAATTATGCTTGTGTGGTGCTTGCACAAGATGATGGAGGCAAGTGTAGACAATCACTAAAAACATCCATATTCTCTTCACTTGGCAGGAAGTCTAGTTGTCTATTTACTCTTCCAAGAATATAAATATTTTTTCAGCTTTGTTTTAAACAGCTCTTCAACTGAGAAGCTGGGAAACAGAAAAATAAAATTTGACATTACACTGTTGGTTTGGGTTTTTGTTTTTCTGAGGAAAGGCGCCTTTCAATTTTTTTTTATGAGAACTGATATATGAAATAAGGAATTTCAAAGATTTCTTAATTATTATATGTAACCAAAATGTGTAATGTATATATATAGAATTATTTAATGAACCTTGAGGACTATGAATATGATTAGTAGTATGATGGTTAAAACCTGTAAAGATGTATGTGCCTTCAGGCTAATTTAGATGCAGAAAATACTTATGATTATTAAGACTTGAATTTCTGTGAATCTTATCTTTATTTGTGGTGCACTTTACAGTGAATTGAGCAAATTATTCTGTGCATACTTTTTTTTTTTTGTTGTATATTTTTTTACATCATGGTAATTGATAAATTGATTGAAAAAGTCCTAAAACTTTNCTACTAAAAAGCCAGAAAGTGATAGGCATCTGCAGAGATTGGCTCACTCCAGACCATGATTGGTAGAAAAAAAAAAAAAAAAAAAAAAAAAAGCAGAGGAATCTCTCAAGCACCTTTATTTATGCTATAATCGTACACTGGTTCAAGATGGCTGCTTTTATTGCAGCTTTCTATTTTATTGTTTGAATCCCTCATTGCTCTTGAAAGGATTGCAACATAAATCCTATGAAGGTTGGCAGCAAATAGAAATCTGGAATGCCAGCTTTAGAGTTGTGTTTATGGACTACGCACTTCAGATTCATTTTGACTTTAAGAATTACCAATACTAAGAATGATATTATAGTCCTTAAAAGTTCAGGACAGGGTAACAAAAGAGCTAAGGTTCTAGATCCCTTGAACTTTAGAAGGTGAGAGCTGTTTCAAACCAGATTTTACTTCTAGATTTTTAGAAATGGCAAAAACTCAGGGTCAGATGTAAAGGAGTCTTTGACCATGTTCTGAAGGTTATCTTAGCTTCCTTGTTCTTCTTTCACTCACTTGTTCTTTCTGTTTTTCACCCTTTTTCTCTCTTGCATTTTCCTACTCAGACTTACTTGTTTTAAGTATTCCTGGATTCAAATAGAAGAGTGTGACTACAAAATATACAGATTTTTTGCCAAAATTTTGAAAGTGTAGAGGGGAATTATCTCTGCTGTGGCATTGGTTTTGATACATGAAGATATGAGATGGCTCCAAGAAATTAAGTTAATGGAGACTTAAGGAGCAAAACTTAATGGCATATGTTTTACATAAAATGAATGTTGTAAAAATAATCCGGTATCTTTATTGTAGGAATTCAAATAACTTAATGATGAAACACTGATGATAACAAACTGTTATTAGACATGTTTCTGCTAATATTCATGCTGCATAACAGTCTTGATTTGGAAAACTGAATGATACAGTATCACAGAGTCACATAGATGTTAATGGACTAAAAAAGTGTTAAAAACATTTTTTGGAATTTATTCTGGAAAAGATACAATCCATCCACCCCATGTCCATTGAAATTGCACTAGGAACTAATTTAGGAACAGTTCAGATAATAAAAGTTTTTAAAATCTGAGAGTTTTCATTTTTTAATCACCTCATGCTATAGAAGTCTGCATTTTAAAATCTATCTTTTGAAGAGTTAGAGGGTTTTATCTTCAGAAAACCTTTTGAAGTCTGGTCATCATCCATCTTCTGAAACAAATGTAGCATTTGCTTGATGCCATTGAATAATGGCTTCCTTTGAGCTTCCCAGTGACAATATTTTAAATGATTTTGCTCCTGCTTTTTGTCCTCTATGGAAAATTTCAAAAGAGGGCTGCCTTCTCTATGAAAGTTTCAAAACTTTGAAGGCAAAGGTAATTTGAAGGTTGACTTATTAAAAAGTATGAAAGCACCTGACAAAAGTGTCCAAGATGAAGGAAACAGCTGCAACTTCAAAAGTGAAGCTAAAAAGCTTCAATGCGCACAAAGAGGAAAAAGGTTCCCTTAATCTGTCATAAAGCATCTTTTGTAGCAAGAAGCAGTACGAAGAACAAGACTGAGAACTAAGCATTACCACAGAGTATACTCATACTTCTGAGTCACTGGAAGCTTGCTGCAGCTGAACTGAAAAAAATTGTCTTTGGGCAGCCACACTGTCCAATAGAAGAAGGTTAAAACAAGCAACAAGCAAACCAAAACACACCCACACATCAAGAGAAAGCCAAAGAAGTTATGTCAAAGACAAATTGTATTTCGGTGTAGTTTCATATTCTTACCTGTGAAAAATAAAATGTATCATGTATCCTGTTTGTGAAGTAAGCTAATGTAGTTCAAGGTGAAATAAAGACAGCAAATTTGACCTGATTATCTGAATATCCAGTCAGAATGGCTATATTTGGTTATAAAAAGAAGAAATGATAAATTTAAAAGAAAATGGAGAAAGATAATTTGAAAAGGTAGCAAAAATTGGCCTGACTGGAATAGCTCTCAACAAAGTTATAATGTTTTAAGTCTTTTCTAAAAGCTATAAAAAAGTGCTACTGTTAAATATATAGTGAACACTTGATCATGTAGTGAATTTATTAAATGTCAATGGTAATTTCAGGTAGATCCCATATCATGAGTAATTCAGATATTAATTCAAGAAAATGAGCCTGTTGCTCATGTCCAACTGGTATTTTTGCAAACAACACAAACTTGTCTTTCTCTTCCTGTGATGTAAGGACATAGCACCTGCAATGAACATCCTGGTCTACAGAGAAGATTCTGCTGAATGCTATTGTATCTTTTGGTACCACTGTATCTCATTGGTTATTTTTTAAACAAGTAATTAGAATAATTTCTTTTAATAAAATGAACCTATTTTCTACTTGGACTAGAGTTTTCTCATTAACATCCTGCTCTCTTCATGTTTTTTTTTCCTGTAGCCTTATAGCAATGTTGCTTTCATTTTTTGGTAGAGCCCTTTACATATACAGTGAGATTTAATGTATTAGGAATTCACGTAATGAAGCGGTGATTGAATATCAAAATCTGAAGCCAAATGGCAAATTGAGTATTTTGTAACTGACCTGAAACAAGTGGGTGAATGCTTTATTTATTAATGCAGATTCTTGCTTTGCAGAGCTATTTATGGGCATTTTTTCTACTCCTTGAAGGTGTGCAGATACCCATAAAGCCACCAATTAGTGTACCAACAAGACCTTGGTGACTTTGCAAAATTAATTTTGTAAGGAGCTTCATGCTTAGAGTTCCCAAGAAAGAGTCCTCTTATAAGCAGTTTAACATACAGGTTAAATATAGCCAGGAAAAGAGAAAACCACAAGTAATTACAAAACTCAAATAGCATTTTTGTAGTATCAAATGAGGAGATAATATATTCTGAAAATGTCTTTTAGTTTTATTGAGTATTCTTGGTTAATGGCTTGACAATGGAATAGGGTGGAATGGGGTGTAGCCTCATAAAATTAGCTGATGATTCTCTTGTGGCATGAGACACACTTACTTTGAAGGTCAGTGTGAGAACATAGTAGAGGAAAACAAGTTTCCTAGTTATATACCTAATTCCCCAGTTCATATAAGTGTCCTACTCCAGATGGTTTGCTGCTCTTGGGTGAGAGAAAAGACAAATTCCTGGTATTTCTTTAACTTTTCTGACCATAATGGTAAGCAAAGTGCTCTCCAGGTCTCAAGTCTGTAGAAATATTTGTAATTTAGAATACATCAGATACTGGATGAATAAGCTTTTAGAGACCTACATTTTTATTAGAATTATAAAATGTTATTAATGATCATTTTAGATACATACTTAGGTTTCTCCTTCATCCCTAATAATGAATGTACTTCATAGTACTTTATAGTACTTCAGTTTAGTAAATCTATGCCTGCTGTCTTTTTTTTCTTCCTCTTCACCTTAGTTATGTTACCATAATGAATTGTTTTCTTTTTAATGTTGTAAATTTGACTGCAGTGAAGCAAGTGCTACATCATAGTCAAACCTTCAAGAAAAACCTCCCTTAAAAATTAATGGGAGACAATGCTTCAGAGTAGGGAACATAATCTGATATTTTAGGATACCTTTTAGTATAAATCCTTTGAATGTATATTCATGCTCATCGCTGTGGCAAACTGAGGAAAGGGTGTAATCTGAAATAATTTTTTCTAGTCCATAAATTTTAATAGTGCTGAAACCAAGTGCCATAGACAAAGATGAAGAATCTAAGCAAAAGATGCAAGAAAAAGAATAGTCAGGTTGCACATGTTAGGGAGACAGATAAATGAGGGGAAATTGATCACAGAGAATTATTATCCACATAAAATAAAAAGTGATTGGAACACTCTGCTCCATTTATCACATGATAAGTCGGTAGGCAGGATTTTGCTAAAATTCTTGCACTTATTCTCTGATGAGAGGGTTTAAATTTAAATTCTCAGGTCAATAGTTCCGCAGCATTAAATTTGCCTTCAGTTAAATTAAACAAGTTATATTTTTAATTTCATTTAGAAGGTAAGGATGGAAAGTCTATAGATACAAATGGCAGGAATATATCTAGAGGCTCTAAGGACCAATTCAAATACGTTAGCCCCAAAGTGGAATTTTTATTACATTACTCCCATGAGAACATGCTGCAAAAGCCACTTCTCTAGTATATGACAGGAAAGTGAATGACACATAATTTCAATTTTTGCATGTGAAGATGAGTGTATTATATTATTAGTCTACAAAGAAAGTAGATACCTGAAAGAGACAATGGCCAGCAAAAAAAATGGTTTGATCCCCTTGGAAAGTATTCATGTTATTAATGTGCTTGTTAAGAACAGCTGAATGATCTAGAGAAGCACTGGGATAAGATCTGAATGGGCTGGGGCAAATTGAAGAAGAAAGCAAAGAAATTTTTAAGTTAAGGCTTAAGTATGAAGAATATAGACAGCAATCTACAATAATAGCTTCTCCTTACACTGTGGAGATCAGAGATGAAGATAAGAGAAGGTCCTCTAATCAGGATTTACAGCCACTGTCAAGTCTTAGGTTTTTTGGTGACTTTGCAGCCTTTGAGGGTATGTACCCCAAAGCATGTGACCAGGTGTAATATTTTTGACATAATATCCAGAACTTCCCTTATGGACAGTGATACTATGGACTTAGGGTTTTAAAACCCCACAATGTGTACATTTATGAGAAAGTTATCAAAATTCTAAGCATCTTGTCCACCTGATTAATGTGTATGTATGATTGACCACTTCAGTAATGAGAATCCACCAGTCAGACTCCTCAAAACAATGGCAATTGTTTCAGGATACAGAGCAACAAAGCTTACATTACTTTCCCTATACAAAGACCTATTGCTTATTACTCTGATGTTTGATCAGGATGACAGGGTTAGACTGTCCTAACAAAGAGATTTGGTAAATTGGGCAGTATACCCAATGCACAAATGGTATTTGAATACTCTTGTTTTAATCAGTTGTAATTAAAATATTAATTTTAGCAGTAGAATAATTTAAGAATTTAGGAAATAGTTAAGAATTTTAAGTTTTCTAAATGTAAACAAGGCAAAACTCTAAAGGGCTGTTTTGGCTATTTTATTATTATTACTATTATTTTTTTTCTTTTTTCAGCATTATGTAGTGAAATGCTACTTTATTTCATGATACATGGGGCTTATCATGATGGGTCTAGTGCAGTAAATACTGCTTTTGACTAGACTAGAGCATAGTGCAGCAAAGATGTCTAGATGGCTGTTAAGATGAAAGAAAGATTAGTGTCTGACATGCTGCACCTGGTTCATAAGATTCTGTAAAGGGTACATAACATTTGAGGTGTTTTTTCCCTCAGTATGATTTATTTAGTGGTTTTCAGGGAAGCGGTGGAAATGAAAAAATGAACAGGCAGTGCAACTGCTTTAACCCCATGCTGTCTAGGAAAGCATGAGCTCTTCAAGGGTTGTTTGTGGCTCTTTAGTTTAGGGGGAGAATGGCAATATTCAGAAGAGTAGCAGGCAGGCACAAGTAAAATGTTGTTGTTGAGTGCTTCATAATACCAATTTCAATGAAACAGCCTTAACATAAGTCTCTGATGAGTTACAGAAACTTAATAGTTACTCTAAATTATCTGCAAACACATAAATGGTTCTGAAGTTACTATATTTTAAATTTGGGAAACAAAGCCTCTTTGCAATTTCTTAGGGTTTTTCTTTCTCCTAAACATAGCACACCAGGGATTTGACTTTTTCTGGTTTTTTTGTCATTCTTCAAAAGTGAGACCTGCCTGAAGAGGCTAAATTATTACCTTGACTCAAAAAATCAATTAAGAATCTTGTCTTCTTTTCAATAGCTATACTGTATACCATAGATTTAGAAAAACCTCTCAGGTTTTTATTTCCCTATTTCTAAACATAATTATAAACAATCTAATTCATTATGAAATCTTCCTGTCTTCAAGAGTTATGCTTTACTCTATTTAGTATTTCTGAAATTATCTTCTTCCTGAAATATCAGACTAAACAAGCCAAAAACATGCTTCAGACCTAAGAATTGCTAAATGTCTCTATGAGGAAGGGGGTGGAAAGTGGAACACAAATATTCAGTTTTGCCTACATATACGTGCTTTGATCCCTGTTCTAATTTGATGTCTACTAATTTTTACAGTATGTATAGCACAAGAAAGTTCTAATCCATTTGTAAGGATAATTCACTTATGAGTTCATAATGTTTTAGTGCTGTATTGCAACAACAGCTTTATAATGTATAAGCCTTAGCATCAGGGACATTGACAATCTTGCGAAGGGGGCCTGTCCAAACCTCAACAAGGCCAAATTCCAGGTCCTGCACCTGGATGCAAAATCAAGTACAAATACAGGCTGGGCAGAGAATGGATAGAGAGGATCCCTGAGGAGAAGGAAGTGTTGGCTGATGAGAAGCTCAACATGGCCCATGGTGTCCTGGCCTGCATCAAAAGCAGTGTGGCCAGCAGGGTGAGCGAGGGGATTCTGCCCCTCTGCTCTGCTCTGCTCTGCTCTGGTGAGATCCCACCTGGAGAGTTGCACTGAGCTCTGTGGGTTCCCAGCACAGGAGGGACATGGGCCTATTGGAGTGAGTACAGAAGAGCCCAGCAAGAAGATCAGAGGGATGGAGTGCCTCTGCCATGAAGGCAGGCTGAGAGAGATGGGGTTGCTCAGCCTGGGGAAGAGAAGACTTTTGGAACGCCTTATAGCAGCTTTCCAGTACCTGAAGGGGACCTACAAGGAAGGTGGAGAAGTACAAGTGCTAAGAATGGCTTTAAGCTGAAAGAGGGTAGATTTTTATGAGATATCAAAAGGAAATTCTTTACTGTGGCAGTGGTGAAGTATTGGAACAGGTTGCCCAGAGAAGTTGTCGATGCCCCATGTCTGGAAGTGTTCAAAGCCAGGCTGGATGGTGCTTTGAGCAACTTGGTCTAATAGAAGATGTCCCTTGTCCATGACAGGGGGATTGGAACGAGGTAATTTTTAAAGTTCCTTTCCAACCAAAACCATTCTGTAATTCTATGAATCTATGTTAACCTTTTAAGTTCTAGGGACTATATCAAACATGGGAGATAGTTTTCATTTGGCACTGATGTCGGTTCATTTTTTAGTACTCTGTCTTGAAATCACTCCTGAACAAGAAATAATTTGATGGTATTTCCTTTAATTGACACTGGTTGTGTCAATTGAAAAGTAGCATTGTAATGTTCTGTCCAGAAATCTTCCTTGTTATTTTAAATAGCCTGATATTCATCCTGTGGTTAGTTTAAGAAGTCCTGTGCTTTCTAAGTTTAAAGAAATTCAGAGGCAATACAGCAGGCCAGGAAATGCACTCTTCTAACAAATCTAGAAAATATATTTAGATAATATTAGATAACAGGAGGACAATAAGGATGGTCCAGAAGAAGCCTACTGGCACACTGGAGAGACAGGTTAAAGTACATCAATATATTGAATTACATAAAGCAAAGGAAAGAGAAACAATCAACCGTAAATAAATTATTTACTGACTCTGGCACCTTCAGAGTTCTGAATTCTCATTTTTATTAGCCATTTATTCACTCACTATAAATTCTTCATCTTGTGCATAATGCACACTCTATTTTGATTTCAGCTGAGATGTAGATCCTTTGGATTTAGTGATTCTGTATTTATCTACACCCAAATTACCTATAAACATAGTGGTGCAAAAACTGGATTTATACATATATTTTAACTACAGTGCTCTTAAATTCAAAGAAACTGCTCATATAAGAAAAAGTAGACATGTAATCAATGTAGCCAAAAATAAATGAGTGCATTCTGGGGTTTTTTTTTTTTTGTTTGTTTTTTTTTTTTTTTTTTTGGTGGTTTTTTTTTTTTTTTTTTTTTT
>VZRH01003704.1:91970-109800 GCA_013397555.1 Urocynchramus pylzowi | reverse complement strand
TTTTTGTTTAGTTTAGTTTTGTTTTGTTTTGTTTTGTTTTTTTCCTCTCTCTAATGCTGCATTTATAAAGGTAAAAAGGCTCATACCTTTAGGGAGAAAAACCTTGTATCTGTAGCTGGGTTCAAGCTGTTTAAATTTTTATCCAGTAGGTGGGTACTGGCTTATTTAGGTTTTCTTATATTTGCAATAAGCACACATTTACTTATGGAAACTTTATGGAAAAGGGTTCTAATCTATAAATTACCTCTTCCTATGGTTAATCTGCCCCCTACAGATATCTCTGCTTTGTATTAGCCTTTGAATAACTCTTATATTAAATAACAGATAAATTCTGCATAACAGACAAGTTGTGAGGATAAGTGAGACATTTCAATTGAATGTTCTCTTTTGTCCTAAGATTCTTGAGCTGAGCAGTATTTACAGGTATTTGTATGGATTATTTTGGACTGATTAAAGTGATGTCATAAAGTACAATAGGGTATTGTATTTAATGGAATTTTTCTTGTGAATTTTGTTGTGGTTCGTTTGAACCAACATTTGAACGATCGGATTTATAACATTGAAGTCTCTTAATGTGTATGGTTTTGATTTTATTTTGCCTTTTTTCATATACAAGACAGCTCTTGAACTACTAAGCCCATATGTGATTTATGAAGAGATTGGAAACTTAGTAAATAAAATAGTGAGAAGATATCAGTGTTATTGAAAGAAGAGTTCTTAAAAGTGTCTTACTGGCAACTCCTTCCATCTGTCAATATTTCTGTTTTTTTAGGCATGTGTTTATTTACAAAATAACTAAGTTTCTTTCGGGAAAAAGACCCCAAAACTTCAAAATCAAAAAATAAAAATACAGTTTTAAAAATTTTTCATAAAACATTAAAATAGTTTTTTTTCTTAGAAAACATGAAAATAGTTTATTATGATTCAGACAACAATCTTACTTTCTTTAGATAAAAGAAAATATTTTGATGGAATGAGATCTAAATTACGAGCCCATAAAATATTTCTGATATATAATGTGGTAGTTGTGTTATCATTATTTCACTTTCACAGCATACTCCATTTTTTCCAAGGGTCTTTCATACTAGTTAGCATTCTTCTCATGAGACAGAACATTAACTAGAGAGACAAAGGTTTATGGGAGGAGTATTTGTACCTTGGCCACACTTGGGTGTTCAGGACGCTAGCCTCATTATGTGTAATGACCTCATAAATGCCTATGACAGCGTGGAAGACAGACAAACACTTCTTTGGGTTCCTGAACTTCAGTGAATTCCATTAGTGTAACCTATTCTTTCAGTCCTTGGCACACACAGCTTGGCAAGAGCTACTGTTGCTGAACGTACAAACTCCTTTAAAATGGACACCTACTTCTAATGTCTCATTATGAAGGATGAGTTGTGCATGCATTTCACCTATCACATGTCCCATCACTCCTAAAAATCCTTCACACAGTGTGTCTCTCAGAATCCAGAGTATCTTCTGAGTGATAAATTGCCCCTTAACAGAACAGTGAGTATTTTCAATGCAAAATTGTGCAACACATAAAAGCAAGGGTTTGGGGACAGTCTTTAGTAAGCAGAATTTAATAAGAAATTAAATCAAGTGCTGTGCTGATTATGTTACTCATTTGCATATATAATTCAGTAAGCCTCCTTCACTCTCAGTGTACCGGATCTCAAAAGTTTTCATATTCCTCAAGTGACATAGGAGCTCATTATTGGCTTACTCCAGTCAACTACTAATCAAACTCAACACTTATACTGTCATGTATTCCAGATATAGCACATTTTGCAAAGAAAGGAAATTAATGAGTTGGAAAATATTTAATAGATGGAAAAAATAATACAGTTTAAAGGAAGAGTTAGATTTTTTATTTTAGTCTGTTTATTTGTAAACATCAATTTCTGAAACATGGCACAGGTTGACAGATGAAAAAAAATTCATTTGAGATGCTGTTCTGATGGCTTTGCCAGCCAAAGCCAGCCTCAGGACTCTTAATCATATATTCACAAGGCTTAAAGGTCCTAAATAATGTTTATGAGTTTCTATAAGCTTTGTTGCCACAATGATTTGTTGTAGATTGGATATACTCCCCAGATTTTTGGAATATATGTTGATATATAGTTTTATCTAACTCCAGGAGGAGGTAAGAATCCTCATCTAGGAAAAAGGAAATTTAACTATCATTCTGTCTTCTGTTAAAGAACAGACTATATCTTCAAAGTGATTTTACTGACCTGTAGAATCATTCTAGCTATTTCAATGACTATGGATGTATTTTATATGTAAAGGATTATTTTTTCTAAACAGAAAGCTCTGTCTGTGAAGCTCAGTTTAAGGTATTTATTATGATCAATGAACAGACTTTTCTATTGCACATGTGACAGGAACAGCCTAGAACAATTTACATTGATCATGTATTTATTTCCATTTTCATTCTGCATGCTAGTCCACCTCCTGAAGAGTGGGTAGTAGAGATGCTTGTCTCATCATCCTTGATTTCAGTTTTCTCTTTGGCATAGTCTAGGGTGATTATCTTAACTAATGGTTGATAACAATTTATCACTAAGAGAACTGGTACATTATTAGATGAAGCAGAGGTTGTTTCTTCTACAAAAATCTCTGTGTTTTTCATTCCTCACAGAATTTCCAAGTGTATCTATACTTGTTTAGATTTTTCATGTCATATGAAATGTTTCTTTCTGACAAAAATCAGTAAGGGAAGAAATGTTTCCACCAGGATAAGCTACATATAATTTGATTTATGTCATCATTCTGTGTTTGGTTGCATGGAGGTTTTTTTGTTTATTTGTTTGTTTGTTTTTGTGTGTGTTTTTGTTTTGGTTTAGTGTGGTTTCAGAAGGTAGATTGAAAATCATCTGAATTTTGCCTATCTAGTATTCTCCTCACGTAAGACTATGGATGGAGAGGAAGTTTTTATGCACAGGAATACCTCTCCAAAAGACTTTTTTGAGGCTTGTTAGAAAGTTCACTTAAACTAGACATAACTCTAAGGAGATGGATTGGTGGGCAGAGTGAAGGTTAGGAGACACACATGATGAACACAATTTGTCTCATGGTTGTCCTTATCATAGATGCATACAACAAAATGTATTCACTGAGCATAATAAAATGCAGTCACCTTTGCAACATTCCTTATGCAACAGCTGTTTAATTGTGCACAACAACATAGCAGTAATGCACAGCCACTTTAGTGGCAAAATATTCCCTTCACTATTAGACAATTATGCAGAGAGTTAATAATGAGGGACACAATGCAATTAGGAACATTCTATTTGAGTGCATGAAGCACAGAGCATCCTACTGAAAATATGCATTGGGACATATAATGACCATAATGGCCAGGACACCAATTTGCCTGAAAGAGCAGCCTTTAATGTGGTTTTCTTAGGTAGTGTGAAGAACTCTTAAAAAGGGTGGAATTCAGAGCACAAATACCCACACATTAAAAAAATTGGCAAAATGTTACATTGTGGAAATGTAGACCTTTCCCATACTTTTGTATGTATGCAATTTGGAAAAAAAAAAAATTAAACATGCACTTTTATGTGACATTTTAGTTATATAAAAAGAAGTAGAATCTCAAAGTCCCAGTGTAAAGCAGCTAAAAAAGATCAAAGTATTTGAGGTTATGCAAAATTAAGTAGCAGTTTGAACTTTGACAGCTTAATTTTTCAAATCAGCCTAAACTTCAAAGGATTTATCTTCTTTTAGAAATATATTGGAGGGAAAAAAAAAGAAAGGCACAGCCTGACATCTCCTTATTGTCCCCATATTGGAAATTCCTTTTCTTTGACATGCCTTGTCTCTGAAGCTTGGATTTACAAGCAACTAGACACTGCTACACAGCAATTTTCAAACCCATAAAACTTCCTTTGAGGGGAAACGAATATGTTAGCCTAAGGTTTGTGCTTTCAAATGGACTTTCATCCTCAGCTGTTTCTTTTCATTATTTGAGGGTTAGTGCTTGACCTTGCTTTTCTGGAATGGGAATGGGGACTAAAATGATACAAATTGTTCAGGAGGTAATTGTCTAATTTGTTGTTAAGAACACAATTATAAAATAAAACTCCTGTCTAATAGTGTAAAATAAGGAGGTGTTATCAATGTTAAAAGTCAATGAGGATAGAAATTGCTTTGCATTTGTATCACTGCAACAAACTGGGCATCTAGGAAAAAAGTATTCTCATATAATTCCAGAGAGCATCCTGTAAGCAGAAAACCTAGAGGGCAAGAAGTTACTTTTGAAAAATGTTAAATAAAGGCTTCAAGCAGGCAGAAGGCACTTGATAAAACTGAAATTGAAGTTATTATTTACATTTATTTTCTAAAAGATAAACTGAAATGTTCTATGTATAGTGCTACCAGCTTTTAGGGGCTAGTGTCACCTCTTTACTCAAAAGCCACTTCATTTTGACTTTTACATTTTTAACATCCTGAAAGCATTATCTTTTGGTGGGTTTGGGTTTTTTTTTAAATGTGACTAGAAGTAAGTAACAAAAAATGTGCTGATTAAGCTTTCAGAAGGAGAAATAATTGAGAGACTGGAGACTTTTTTGTTGTTGTTGTTGTTGTGGAAAAGTTGGTAATCACTTAGACTTAATGCCAAAAGCAAAATTGTGTGTTTATGTGTGTCAGTACACATTTATTTTTGTTTGCTACTCTCTGTAATCTCTAAATTCTTTAATTTTTGAATTCAGTCCTAATAAGAAACTAAAAAGCTCAGGTAATTCTGATGGCATCAAGAAAAGACAGGATCCAGGCCTTAGTGCCATGGTCTAGCTGACGAGGTTGTATTAGGTCATAGCTTGGACTTGACCTCAGAGGTTTTTTCCAGCCCAATTGATTCTGTGATCTGTGATAGCAGAAGGCAGAGGTGAGACCTGGTTCATAAGAATGAGAGAAAGGTATATTTGTAACTCTGACTGCATCCTTATAATGAATATTGGAGAGGGACAGGAGCAAATCTGTAGAGCGAAGATATTGGTGCTGAGGATCCAAAATCCACAGTGCCTGTTGGGCCCGTTGGATTTACCAGGAGTTGAAGCACAATAAATTAATTTCTGTAGTGTATCTTCCAGTTTTCTTTCTTCTGAAAGGAAACCTGTATCTATGTCTCAGTTTGTATGATGTGAATCACAGAAAATTCAGGATTCAAGGAAAAAAGGTCAAATTTGAACTGGAAATCTTGTCTCTCTTCCACATTAGTTGAGTGTTGTTCCTTGAATTTGTAATATAAGCTTTTCAGGGTTTTTAAATTCAGATTAGTTTTAGTTTAAATACCCTTTTGCATGCACAGTCTATTAAGATGGACTCCTGCAGTGCATCTTCCAGTTTCATTTTATCCATAAGGAGCCACAAATTAATGGACATCAAGTCAGAGATCTTTGCAAAATAAGATTCAAAAGTGCAGCCCAACTAGAACACCAATGGAGTAGCCTCTCTTATATGAATATTTCTACTAATGAAAACCAAATATAATTCCTGTTTGTAAATAAATTTCACATCTCTGTAGAATAAATAAAACCAAGCACATTAAATAAATAACTTAAGTCTTGCACATGTGGTTCCTTGTCATTTGGTTCTTACATATGTTGCTGTATTTTCTAAAATATCACATTTGAAATATTGGCTAATAGTCTTATCCTGATTGTAAAATGAAAACAATTACAATATCCTTAATATAATGACTTTATCAGATAAAATCAAAGTAGAACTGGGTATGCTGGTTTAAACCTGACAGGAATGTTGGAAAAATAAGAATGTTTTTAAGGGTATCTGCTCTCAGAAGAAGCTTTATTTCAGTGGATTTCTCTTTTCATTGTGTGAGCAATTTTTATGGCTTTCATACTCTGTGGTGAAAGCACCAGGGCTGAAAATCAGAACTGACTTTTGTAATCTCTATAAACTTTCAATTCTGTAATATTGTCATGCATGATTTAGCAATTTATAAATTCCAATTTGCATTAAGAAGTAGATTTCTTATATCAATGTAGAAGTAGGATTTCAGTAAGATTGTGCAGAATTATTATATGCTTCCACTAACTCAACTGCAAGACATATATATATATATATATAAGATCTTTAGGACCTTGGTATTTCTATGTTAGCTTTTATTTGAATTTATAAGATTAATTTTATTTCTATTTGCAACATTCCAGAGGGGGGGAGCAAAACCAAAGCCACAGCATCTAAGTCATGGCCTAAGCCAAGGCTTAGAGTGNTAAGTATATATAAAAAAAATTTCCTCCCTAAACCTCTAAATTTTTAAAAATATTTTAATCTTGTTTTCATCAGGAAACAATAGCTTCTTACTTATTTTTAATTCCTAAAGAAGAAAATAAGTTTCTCTTGTATATATAGATATTAAATGTGTTTTTCATCTTGTAAATTGATTGCATGGATGTATTTTTAGCTTTCATTTCAAGCATCTCTCATGTAAGAAAAATGATGACAATTTTTTTTCAGGTGATTATCCTGAACTTACTTGCTTTTCCCTTCACCTCTCAGTTAACATGTGGGACCTGAACATAAATGTTCTCTAGCTGATTTCTAAACATTAGATGGAAATTCTCTTCATCCCAAGTAAATGTTCACATCAACTTTGCCTGAGGACTTTGATACAGCATTACTAAAGATAGATTTCTAAATAAAGCATCATTATAATTATGAAAGGCTCTTGTATCTGATTTCTATTATACACTTAGCCTTTATTCAGTTTCTACTATTCATTAACAGACTTAGATTGATTCAAAGTATTTCTCAGATAAGAAAATAAACCCAAAAATTTGAATCCAGAATATAATGCATTGATGATAATCAACGTGATTACTTTCTAACACAGAGTGTCCATGTTGAAAAGACAGATTGCACCAAAATCTGAACTCTTTTCTTTTGACTATCAACAGAAAGAGGTCTGATAATTTTTATTGTGTGGTTTAACATTTCAATTTTATATTAAACATGAACATTCTAGATATAAACCTTAAGGCAATACTAAAATAGAATACATTCTGATTTACATTTCCCTAAAATCTGATTTCAGATGGCTTTTTTGTCATCCTTTCTCATTATTCTTATCACTTTCTAAGACTGAAATTCTCTCTCAGAAGTCTCAAGGGCTTTGCTGTAGACATTTTCCCCTTCATTAAAATATTCCAGAATTTTTAGAGTCATCTTCTTAGATTAGAACTGGCAGAAGAAAGTCCAGATTAATTTAGGAAAATGTTTATTTGAAGCTTGAAATAGTCTAAAAAAAAAGAAAAAAAAAAAAAACAACTTTTTTTTTTTTTCATGCTATATAGCTTTGTGGTAAATATTTGAGTGCTAATTACTCTGTTTATCTAGAAAAAAAAAAGAATGTGTAGATGAAACTTCTCATTGTCACTGATATAATTTTTATTTTATTTTCCTTTCTTCATTTTTTAGGGCCCTTCTTTGAGTTAATTTTGTTTCTCTCAACTGGTGCTGCTGTTATTTAGAAATAATAATTTTTATTTCTAAGAGGTATTGAAGAACATATTTTATGAAAAACTTGATTTGGTTTTGAAAGATGCAGCTTTCTGTTAGAGATTCTACTCTTGGATAGAATATGACCTTGGAAAAATTGTGCCATGCATTGTGTATAACATCTCAGAATTTGTCTGCAGTCTCTCCTAGCAAGTACCAGGGCTAAGATGTGATTATAAACTTGCATGAACTTTTGGACTGCACTGCAGTGTGATAAAATACTGGAAGGGAAGAGTTGGGAAGAACAGTAATGATTCAACCTGTTATTCTGTCACAAATATGTTAAGACCCCTCTCTTAATCATTTCTGAAATTGCCTACTGATGGAATTACTCAGAAGGAGTAGCAGTGAAATTCTAACTTACTTGTATATCAGTCAAGCTACTTAAACTTGGCAAGATTTTCTTCCCTTTGATTAGCTTATTTGATGCCTCAATCAGTGTTTTCCTCTGGAAGAAAACAGAAAATGTGAATGTAGATTAGAAAAAAAATACAGAAAGGAAAAAGAGGTCATCCATCATAAAAAAGACCCCTACTGATTATTTGGCATTAGAGTATTTGAAAGTTAACAAGTCAGAATGTTTAAAATATTTTAAAATAAATGCTTCTTTTTAAAGGAGAAAATGCTATAGAAAATAGAATCTCACCTAATTATGAACAATCTTATCTAAGTGTTCACAGTGAGACATACTCCTTATTAGTCCCTCTGTATGTGACACTGCTGATCATGCTAATGTGTATATCAGTCCTACTCTGTGACACTGCCTGGAACTTCAGCAATCAGCATGATACTGCCAGTCAACCTGATAGTGTTATTTAATATGTAAAAACCTCATTAAAACATTAAAATTGACCATTGGTCATTAAAAAATTTGTACCATTAGCAGCCGTCCTATCTCTCTTTTGGCAATAATTTGAAATCTAATGTTGATGAGAGATGATGGATTTGCAGCTTTGTGTTGTAGCTTCTTGCTCTGGTATTGAATAACCAAAATAAAATCTTTTAAATTCTGGTCTTTATATATGCTCATCACAAAAATTATACATCATTAGTTGCACTTCTCATCAAGATAGCAGGAAAAATAATTTTCTCTCAGCAAGAATTTTATACAATGAATATTAAATAGTTTATTTTTTGTATAAGTGAGTTAGATAGATCAGTCTACCTTACATGCAATCATTTTTGTTTAAATTCAGGCTCAGATTGCATCTTCAAGGTTAGGTCTTGCCCAAATGTTCTTTACATTTGGAAATTAGATACCTTCTCTGGAATGGATAAAAATGCTGAAAAATGGCTATACATGGCCCTTAAGAAATGCAAATAAAACACACTAATAGTCTCAATTCAGAGTGACCATTACGAGACACTGCAATTTAGTCATTCAAATTTTGTTAATTGCTTCAGACAGAAGTGCTCTTGTGTTGAAAAAATATTATTTTCTTCCTAACAAGGAAGAATATTATTGCTGGCACAAAAAAAATTCTGTTTCCATCTATGCCATATGAAGGACAAAACATAAAAGCATAAAAGGGTTGTATGATGATCTGTTTCCAACATTCCCTCAAGCAAATACACTTTTCCATATACAGCATCTTACTCTGACATTGAAGATGCCTGTAGACAAGGGAAATTACCTGTGAGCACTGAATAGTAAATAAATTCCCATTTCTTCTGGCAGAAGATGTTAAAAATAATGTTATGTTTCCACATATTTGCACTTAAAGCTCATTATGTAATCAAAGAAAAACAGCCACAGGGACATTAACTTTGTCAGAGTTGCTGTTGTGAGGCTGTCTAATTGTTTTTCAGATCATATTTTTATTGTAAGAAAAATTCATCTGCACTTTTGCTGTCATTAGAGGGCTGTGCATATTTTATTTTTTTAGGGTGAATTGATTCCATGTAATATATAAATAGAATATAGCAGAGACATGCAGTCATTCTGGTCCTCCTTTCAAATACACACTGTACTTAGACATAAGCCTTCCTTAGTTTTACATTTATGGTCAGTCTTTTTCCACTGAGCTATGGATATTAAATACAGATGAAACCATAAAGCAATTGTATTTTTGCAGTCTTCGAATTCTACCCATCCATTCAGTTAATGAATAATTTCATTTCCTTAACTGACTAGTATTTGAATATCTTCTGCAACATTAGCAAAACATAAAATTGTAATGTTGTTCTTTTCTTATGAAATGTTTCCTCATTTTTAAAATACAGTGTTGTATCAAGCTTTAAACTATTCCCAGGCATTTTTCATGATGAACTGGAAGACTTGACCTCTAGAGGATATAGAATTCTAGGCTTCTAGCCAATTTGAAATACTTTTCCAATATACTAATATACTTCCTGAATAATTTTGAGTTTCTCATACATTGTGTGGGAAATGGGAAATCAGAACAGACTTCAGGCCCAAAACTGATTGACTGAAGAATTTCAAGTAGCAAAGCAGCAGCTTCTTTTCCTTCCATAACACAGGTTCAGTAATAGCCTTGCTCTAATTTTATTAAAAAACTTAAAGGAGCTTAAGGTTCTCTTTGCATGGCATAACTCTATCCTCAGAATTTGCACATGAGCCTTGGAAAAATTTCTACTGCCAGCAGACTGAAGTAAAGTACAGTTGCCAGTTCCTATATATTTTCCATGATAGAGGGAAAAGTAAATAACAGAGAAGCTCCAAGATACTATTTGTGTGATGAAACCTTTATTGATGTTTTAGGTGTGTTTTGAAACAACTTTAAAAAATTATTTGAATATACTTTATTTTTTATCTCTAAAGTTTTGAGAGGAGAGAATTTTTCCCAATATTGCACCACTATTATCTAAATATATGGGGAAAATTTTGTGTAGTTTTGCATCAGTGATGCTATTTAATTTCCCAATTAAGACGACTGTTTTGCTTTCCCCAAATTCATATTTTTCTTTAATTGAGATTATGGAATCAAGCAGGCTTTCAGGAGAGTGATTGCTTAGTTTAAAATATAGGTTTTAATAAAGGCACTACCAGTCCATAATTAGTAAAAAAATACATATATTAAAAAATCTACTTAATGAAATTATCCCACTGCCTTGCTGTTTTGGGTTTGTGTTGGTGTTGGTCTGTGAGAAGCTGCCAGAAACTTCCTCCATGTCCACCAGAGCCAATGCCAAGTGGCTCCTTGATGGACAAACAACTGGCCAAGGCAAAACCCATCAGTAACAGTAGTAGCACTTCTGGGATGATGTATTTAAGAAGGGGGAAAAGCTGTTGTGCAACAGTAAAAGCCTCTGGAGAATACAGAGAGAAGTGAGAATATGTGGGAGAAACAGGTCTGCAGAGACACCAGGGACAGTGAAGGAAGAGGGGCAGGAGGGCCCCAGGAGCCAGAGCAGAGATTCCACTGCAGCCTGTGGGGCAGCCCCTGGTGAGGCAGCTGTGCCCCTGCAGCCCATGGAGATATACAGGGGAGCAAAGATCCACCTAAAGACCCCCTCTGGAGCAGGAAGATGTTTGATGGAGTCTATAACCTCCTGGGAAGCCTGTCCTGGAACAGGATCCTGGCAGGACCTGTGGCTCTGTGGAGAGAAGAGCCTGTGCTTGATCAGGACTTGTGACCCCCATGGAAGGGCCCCTCTCTGATTTGTTAACTACATCCCATGGAAAGGACTCACGTGGGAGAAGCTCATGGAGGGCAGTCTTCTGTAGGAGGAACCCCCATACTGGAGCAGGAGAATAACTGGACATTGCCTGTGCCTTGTAAGTGTGTCCCTCTGGAATCAGTTTCCAGAACCTAAGCAGTGACATCAAGGCATCATAATATAAATATGCAAACAAATGTCTACATATCATGGAAGAATCTTCAGGCTTCTGGAATCACTTGTGAATACAGAGGCATTTGAGAATGTACAAAACACAGGCTCTATATATTTTACCTCTTTAGTACACACTAATGAGTTAAATTGCCCCTTCTGGCACTCCATGCAATATGTAATTATCATTCATTGAAGAGCTGTCAAATGAAAACTGTGTTCTGAAGAGAAGAAGACAGGTGGGTTTCTTGGTCAGGAGATTTCATACATTTAATAAGACTCAGTGGAAAAATCATTGTAAATGGAGGAAGAAAAACATCTGAAGGAACGAGCAGCTGGAACAACTAAAAGTCCTGGGGTTTGCTTTCAAGTAATTCTCATTTACAGCATGAATCTGGCTTCTGATTGTAATTAGAAAAATAAAAATTAATTATGTTTTTAATTTTTTTCCCACAAAAATGGTTCTAGGGCTTTTTTTTTCTTCATAAATCATCTTAAATTCTTCTAACCATGTGAAGCACCTAAATGGAAGAAGAGGTAGATGGAAAGACGATCTCTTTAGTTAAGAGGAATTTGTTTTCCTGGCTTTTCTGTAAGCAATATGCAGTCAATCCATGCATCCAGTCATGGATTCATATTTTCAAGCTCAAATAAACAGTAAATCTAAAAAGAGTGCTTGATGGAATGAATCCAGATCCCAAATATGCAGGGAAAATGTAGAATTCATCTTCCTCTAAAGGGATGTTTGAGGAAAAAAGCATCTTCAGTAACTGAATTTTCAGGCAATAAAGACAAAAGGGACAGCTAGCATTGTTTGATATTACAAAGAGCTGTCAGAACACTTCAGTCCATAATTTGTATTTTTATCTATGCCTTTAAAAAGGCCTTCAGACATGATCAAAATGCTGATTTCATCATTAACACTTGACAAACATCTCAAGTGCTTTATTAGCAAAAACTAACAGTAAAATGATAAAAAGTGAGCTAAGCCTGGATCCAATAAAGTCTGATGCCTAGGAGGTAAGTATTACAGTAAATAAGTTTTGGAGATTTTTTCCTGTATAGGGTGCCTCAGCTTCTTAAGTAGTTTGGTTGACTCAGAATGTTGAGCTGAGCAGTGCAAAACCATTCAGTAGAAAATGTGAACAGGCTTACATCCCAAGATTCATCCTTCTCTAAAGTTTAGATGCTTAAAGGATTTCAGAAAATACTTTCATCCATTCAAGATCCTGACCTGAATGCAGTAAGTTACAGCATTTGAAGAAGTGAGCAAACATCACTGCACCCAAAGGGGCTGAAAAAATGGAACTCTGAGGCAGGAAATAGAATATTTTGAAATCTTTATCTTGAAGAAGTTTGTAATCTGTGCTGGTTATGATTTGGATAGAGTTAATTTTCTTGTTAATAGGTCATATGGGGCTGTGTTTAATGTTTGTGCTGAAAACAGTGCTGGTAACACAGGAGTGTTTTCATTATTGCTTAGCAGTTCTTACACAACCAGAGTCACAACCTTTTCTGCTCCTCATCACCCTGACCAGCCAGGATGCTGGGAGAGGACACAGCCAGGACAGCTGACCCCAAGTGACCACAAGGATACTCCATACCACATGGTGTCATGCTCAGCTGCGGGAAGAAGAAGGAAAGGGCAACTTTTGGAGTGATGGCATTTGTCTTCCTAAGTCACTGCTCCATGTGACAGAGCCCTGCAGTCCTGGAGGTGGGCAAACACCTGCCTGGCAATGGGAAGTAGTGAATGAATTCCTTGTGTTGCTTTGCTTGTGTGTGTGGCTTTTGCTTTATCTATTAAACTGTCTTTATCTCAACCCACAAATTTTACTATTTTTGTCAATTCTTCCTTATATTTCAGTGGGGGTGGTTTGTGAGTGAGTGAGCAGCTGTGTTGTGCCAGGTTGCTGTCTGGGGTTCAACCATGATACTGTCATGTCTGCTATATATCAGGGTTCACATGAAGAGAGGATAAAACATAACTATAGCTGATGAGATACTCATTGTTTTAATAATAGGTCCTGAAATAGTCACAGGCTGATATATCCCCTTATCTACTAAGTCACTGATCTGCAGAATCACACTATTCCTTTTATTGCTTTAGTCTCTTAATATCTGACTGAGTTTTCTGACTGAAAAAGTGTTAGAGTTTGGAGCAGATGAAGTCTCAGTTTATCCTGATGGTCACTTTCTAAATATTTCTAATATTTATAGTATTTCTACATTTCTAATAATCTACAAATATTAAGCATTAGAAGTTTGAGGCACTTTCTAAGAAAGTTGCAGTGATACACAAAGAATTTTTCAGCTGTAAATCTTTGTGAATTTATATTGTAATTACTTTAATATAGAGATATCTACTTTCAAAACCATGTATTGTTTTCATCTCCCAAAGCATGAACAAATTTTCAAATTTCAAATTGACAAGGCAATGTATATCCCACCTTTCCTTAATTAATTCTTTCGTAGGATAGGGATGGTTTAACATTTTATAACAGTTCCCCATGAATTGCTGAAATCTGAATCTATCCCACAGGCAACAGCTCTCCACAAACTACTGCAATGTGGGTCACTCTTCCACAAGGTGGACTACTCCAATGTGGGTCCCCTACAGGGTCACAATTCCTACCAGGAAACCTGCTCCAGTGCAGGCTCCTCTCTCCATGAGTCTGCAGGTCCCTGCCAGGATCCTTTTTCAGCACAGACCTTCCACAGGATCACAGACTCCTCTCAGGCATCCCCCATGCTTCAGGCTCCTCAAGGGGCTGCAGATGGATCTCTGCATTCCAGTGGTCCTCCAGGGGCTTCAGGGGCACAGCTCTGTCACCATGGGCTGCACCATGGGCTGCAGGGGAATCTCAGCTCCAGTGCCTGAAGCACTTCGTGCCTTCCTTTTCCAGTGACCTTGGTGTCTGCAGAGTTTCTCCCACATATTGTCACCCTGCTTTTCTCTGGCTGCAATTACATCTGTGCAATACTTTTTAAATTGTTTGTTTGTTTGTTTGTTTTTGTTTTGTTTTCTTTCTTAAATATGTTATCACAGAGACATTACCATAATTTCTTATTGTTCCAGCCTTGGTCAGTGACATGTCAGTCTTTGAGCTGGCTGGCACTGGCTCTGCTGGGCATGGAGGAATCTTCTGGCACCTTCTCACAGAAACCATCCCTATAGCCCCCAGGCTACCAAAACCTGGCCATGTGTCCTGGGTTTGCCTTAATTGAATTGTTTGTTATGGAAGAAAAAGGTCAGAGAATTCACAAAGCACAGTACACCACTAAATACAAGGATGAAAGTTCTAAATTTACCTGTAAATATGCTCCCTTTTTCTCAAATGCTGATAAGGTCTCATTTCTTTATTATTGCATTGTTTTTACAATGTTGCTTAAAAAATGGTGCCATGATGTTTACTCTGTTTTCTCACTAGGAGAGATACTAGGAGACCTCATTTTCCTACTGTGGGGAGGTGACTATACATATATATTTTCTCTTCAAACTTTGCCCAAGCTACAGGTCCAGAGACACTTGCAAATGAGAATATTTATTAACTCTTCTGCTTCAGCTGTGTACCTGTAGAGAAAAGTAGTTAATGGTCAATGGGCAAAGTGAGTAGCTGATGTTCATTTAGGCTGTTTGCCTGGACCCAACAAACATGGATTATCTTTGCCCTGTTGACTTCCTGATTTTTCATTTGGGTTTGATTTGAGTGTTTTACAGGGAGACTATAACTGCACTTGTCCCCACTTCTCCTGACTTCACTGTATTTCCTAGACTTTCCCTTGGCAGTAGAGGGAGATGATGCCTCCCTCTGAGACATGGAGCTTTCCCAAGCCTGTGAGATGCACAGGCTTGATTTACAGTTTCTAAAGTACTCTCCAGAAGGTAAACTTTGGTGGACATTAAAGAATGAAAAAGGCTTATTGATACACTTGGGGGCACTTTCAACTAAAGCATGTGTTTCAGTGACATCTACTTGCATATATACATGTACAATCTGGTGCACTAGCATGTTCTCAGTAAGGCTGTGTGCTTAACTTCATCATGCCATAACTCCCATTAGTATATTTGTCTGATGGTATAAGCCTTTAGATTTCAATACTATAATATTTGAGTTTCCTCCTTGAAAGGATAATCAGGCCATGATGTTACCAGCACACAGACATATACTAAGATTACATAACATTGAAGTTAGGAGAAGACTCAAAGAAACAGATGTTTTACAGGCACCCAAATCACAAAAGAACTTTCTTACTCATAAACAGGCTATTTTTACTGTAGTGTCTCAGTAAATTTAGTAAATTCATAGTATTGTACAAGTGTAATATGATGCTTCACACTTTTTATAGCAAAGCAATAGCAGTCATTTAATGCTATCTTTTTGTTATTTGAGACCATTTAGGGAGCAAGATCACCTTCAAATATGAGAAGTGTGCATTTTATGAAGAGAGAAAAAAATAATGTCAGTAAACAAATGCTCAATTATTTTCAGGTTGATGCATCAATCTGTACAGAATTTTTTGTTTAGCAGTGAGATCTCTTTAGCACTTAATACATGTGTATGAAAAGTTGTTGGTTTTTTTTTTTTTTTTTTTTTTGTTTTCTCCTCTTTTCAATGGTAAAAAATTTCATTCTCTAGTTATGTACCTGAGAAAAATGTTTACTTCTCCCAAATGATTTTTCATACTAGTTCTGTTTCAAGTCCATAAAGTATTTTTGCAACTCGTGACTTTCCCATGCAGAAGTTCCTTGCTTCATTGGCAGGTTTCTGCTGTAAATCACTTTTATCTGAATGGATGGTCCCAAAAGTAATTTTGCGTAGATATTTTTAGAGGCATCTGACTGGAATGATTTTCAGTTTTCATAAAAGCAGGAATCCATTGCCACTATTGCCATTACTTGCTATATAGATACCCAACAGAAACACACTGATGATACAAAGGGCTCTAGGGATCATTCTGAAGATTGAAGAATCTGATTGAAAAAACAAGTTTGGGGTTTGGAGTTGGTTTTTTGGTATCTCTGTGGCTATTCTTAGAGTTTAATTTGAACACTTTGGGAAACGATGTTTCATTGTCATCTCTTATCCAAAAATATAATTCCTTTATATTTATTAGTGTAATCCTTTAGATAATCCTGTATAGTCTTTATATAGTTACTATACAGGCTTTAATAAAAGTTACAGAAGATTGAAAGTGAAAATTTAGGATACATTAGGAATGCAGCAGATATCTATGGAAGCTTAACACTTTAAAATTGATAGGAAAAATAGTATTAAATATCTTAAAGGTTTCTGTTGAAACTTTAGTTGAAGAATTTTCCAAGAGAACACCTGATACAAAAATGTCATCCTAACAAATTAGTTTATATTTTGGTGAGGCATCTATTTGAAGAAACTGCATAACTTAATTGAAACAAAATATTTCAATATTTCAGTTTTCCATTTGAAATTACTTTTGGCAGCTGCAAAAAATATAATTTTACAAGAATGTAAAAGGGCATGTTTTATTCACTGCAGATTTTTGAAATGTATCTTCCAGCATAAAGATCTTAATAACTTTTTTTTTTTCAAAATTAGAATGGAACAACTTTGATACAGGAAGCTCTTTGAAAAATGGTTCTTTTGATCTCCTTAATTTAGGAATTCTTAATTAATTTAAAGTTTTATCTAAAGCATAACAAAATATCACTTTCAGGGATAAAGAAATCTAAAAGATATCTTCTAATATCCTACTTAATTCTTCCTTTATATATCAGAATTAGAAGACACTAGATTACATTCAGATTTACATTATATTCCGAGAGATGAAGAGAAGTGTATAAATACATAAAGCATAAATTTCCCAACTCCAAAAATAGGTTTTCAGTGATTTCAAACCCCATCCAACAATTCTTCATCACAATCAACATGACTGTTGGCTTCCTTTTAATCGCAGGGTAGTAGAATTTTGAGATTTCCCCTCTGTTAACAATAGTTCACTTCTGTAATGAAAATATGATCTTTGCCTCAAACAGTATAACAGAGTCACATAAATATTGTGTAAGAACTGTTAAGGGGGATGCAGAGAAGCCCTGGGACCACAGTGGTCAGCACAGTCTCCAGTATCATCCTGGGGTAACCACAGCTGTAGAATACTATCACTTTTTTAAAGCACTGCTTCAAGGAGAGGAACAATTAAAGGAGAAAACAAAACATTTTAAACTGCCATATCTTGGCTAAAGCATATAGCAGGATGAAATCAAAAATCTGGTCATAAATTCTATGGTGTGGTAAAATTCACTGTGTATGAAAGGACTGTGTTTTCCTACAGTTTTCAATTATCTTGTAATAAAATGAAGCCCTTTCTGTGGCATTCCAGTAGAGTAAAATTAAACTAATACAAAGCACTATTGCACTAGATTTGCTTTCAAGTATTATCCAAGTTTTGTTTGGTTGGTTGGTTGGCTGGTTGGTGTTTTTGGTTTTTTTTTTTTTTTTTTTTTTTTTTTTTTTTTTTTTTTTTT